>CAUYUJ010016996.1:40000-140000 GCA_963575745.1 Prorocentrum cordatum
CCTCCTCCGTGTGTCTATCACTCAACCTTAGACGCATGCCATGGCAGGAACCTCTGTAACACGTGTCCGGTGCTTCCTGGAGGCTCGCTCGCAGTAGCAAAAATCCCCCCTTCCCGAGCCACGCGCCTCCCCTCTCTGCGGGCCGCTGCGCCTGCGGACGTGCACCCCGCGCGAAGCGGAGAGGCATCCGCCCGCCCACCGGGCTGCGGGGCGTGGGACTCCACTGTGCGAGCTCTTCACAGGGCCCCCCCCCTTGTTTTCCCCCCAGGGGCTTACAGGGCCCCCCCCCCCTTGCTTTCCCCCCAGGGGCCTCCACCGACCACACGTGGGAATGACCCCACCCAGGCTGAGAGTGGCCTTTGGTGCGCGGCTTCAGGGGCGCCCGTGGGGGCCCAACACAATCGCTCAAGCCGGCGCTGCCGCGCCGCATCAACGATCGGCGGGGCGCCACTCGAATTTTGTTGGTGCCAGCGGGCAACCGCGGAATTCCGCGGGCAACCGGCGGAATGGTGGAGTCCACCATTCCGCCGTCCGGCTTCATCCGACACCGTTTCCGGTCCCCAGGACGGCTTCCAGACGGCGTCCAAACTGCCAAATCTTCGTGGGCTTCTCGCGTGCACCGTAGGGCTCCTCGCATCTTCCCGCATGACATTTCGGGCCCGAGAGGGGCCAAGACGGGCTAAGATGGCCCCTAGAGTTCAGAAAGACGGCCCGAGAGAGCCCCGAGTCGCAGAACGATCGCACCAAGACGCCCAAGATGGTCCCAAGGCGGCCCCAGAGGCCTCCGAGGCGCCCCGAGAGAGCCCCAAGAGCCTGCCCAATCGAACCCCAAGAGGCCAAAATCATGTACATTCGATAGCTTGTTCAATGATTTTTGGGAACTCGACTTTTCGAGCTCCAGACGTTCCAAGACGGCCCAAGAGGCTCCCAGGACAGCTCCAATACGGCCCAAGAGGCCCCTGGGAGGCCCCCAACACGGCCGAAGAGGGCTCCAAGACGGCCCCAGATGCGCCCAAGACGGCCCAAGAGGGCCCAAAGACAGCCCCAAGAAGAACCCAAAAGGGGGAGAACACGAACCGAAAGCACGAGTCTTCCGCCACAAGAAGCCCCCAGGAGGCCCCAAGGAGGCCCCAAGGGGCCCCGAAGAGGCCCCAAGGGACCCTGAAGAGGTCCCGAAGACGCCCCAAGAGAGGCCCCGAAACGGCACCCCACAGGCCTCAGAACGGCTCTCAAGAAGCCCCCGAGAGGCCTCCCGCGACATCCCAAGTAACATCCTAGAGTTCTATGACCCACAACCCAGGCACGGTGGCGAGATGGGCCGAAGTTTTTATGTGGCAAGGGCACCCGGAGGTGTCTCAAGATGTGATGTGTGCGTGTAGCGGTACCTGGGGTGCGTCACTTTTGGACATGGCCCACTCGCTTGCCTTGTGCTGTAATTGCAGAGCCGGTCGCAATAATGAGTGAGGAGCCCTGTTGCCAGGCACACCGCTTTCGCTCGCAGTCCCGAGCCTCCCGCATTTGCACATCAGCTGCTGGGGCATGGGGCACTTCTGGAGGACGGCATGGCGTCACTTCGGCCAAAGGCCATTCGATCCGCCGCCCCCTGTGGTCTTGCCACTCGCGCTGAACGTCTTACGGCTTGGTTTTGGTTCGTGTCCAAAGGAACTCCCACTGGGACTTCGGCCGATGCCGCCGCCACCCGGAAGGCTGCGTTCGACCCAGTTGCAAAGGTTTTTCCTGCTCCAGATGGCTCCAAGATGGACCAAGCCTCCGAGACAGACAAGATGGCCTCCAAGTTCGCCCAAGAGGGTCCACGATGGCCTCCGAGACGGCCCAAGAGAGTCCATGATGCCTCCGATTTCGCCCGAGAAGCCTCCAAGACGGCCCAAGACGTGCCCAGATGCCTCCAATAGCCTGCAGCGGGCTTCGTCAGAGCCTCGCAGACCGCCGACATCCCCGCAACTCCCTGACTCTTATCCGTAACTGCGGGGGCTACGTAGTAAGGTTGACAGATCGACCGTGGGACCGATATGTAGATACTGATAGCACTAGATGGATGGATCGGAGGTTCGGGGGTGAGTTCGACGTGAAGCGGACTCGCCCAGCAGGGAAATCGATTTCGATTTCGGCTCGTGCAGTGCGTCACGTTGTGCAAGCCTTGCGGTGGAATCTATGTGGCCGATTTCGGAAACCCTGAACCCAAAAATGTTGTCATCTCTTGGGATGCCGATTTATGCTTCCGCTGGCTTCCGTCGAGCTTCCACCAGCTTCCGCCGGCGGAGGCGACCTCGTTTTACTTCCGCCGCCTTCCGCCGCCTTCCACCGCCTTTCGCCGATCCTAGAGGGCAAGGGCTTTTTTGGAACGCCTAATGTGGCGCAAGCCGAGGCGGCCGAACAGCCCCAAGAGGCCCAAGAGGAGACCCAAGGAGGCCCAAGAGGCACAAGAGAAACGGCCGGAGCGGCCTAGGCTCACCGGCTGGACGCAAGATTGGCTCAGCTGTCTGCGAGCTACCAAAGAAATACGAGCGCCCGAAGGCCCGGAGGGGCGAGCCTATGGGCTTAACTGCAGCTTTCGGCGGGCCCAGAGGGGCGCAAACCTACGCACGCGGGTGCGAAAGTGAGTGCGAACCCTGCCAATCCACTTCAGGCACCACCGGGCGATGCGCTTGGAACTCGAAAGGTCCTGCTACTAACGGCTTGGGCCCGAATTGCCACGGACAACGGCCAGGGATATAGGTTGTTATCGGCGCAGCGATGCCCCGACTGAAGACATCAAAAGCAACCCCCTCAGAAGCCCTCTTGGCTCCCTTTGGGGCCCTTTCCGGGGCCTTCGTCGGCCCTTGCTGGCGACTTCTGGGCCGTCGTCAAGCCGTCTTGGCTTGATATTGGACGGCGTTCTAGCTATTTCTCGGCGTTTTAGCTATTTGTGGCCTCCTGCTGCGGATAAGGAGCAAAGGTCCAGAGAGTCAGCGCCCATATCACTGATCCGTTGGTACGGATGACGGGCCGAGGATCAAATGACAACTTGATCATCGATCAGTCACGCGGCAGACCTGACTCTAATCGGCGACGGGATGGAGGAGAAGTGGAGCGCAAGAAGAAGTAGAAAACATACCTGCGGGGCCGTCTTTGACTAATCTCAGAACTGCTTCCTCCCGGCTCGGAGCCGTCTCCGCCTCCTCGGGCGAGGACCAGACTGAGCTGCGCGGGGAGCGCGACGCGTCCTGGAGAGGCATCCCATACTTGCGCGGAAGGGGGCACGGTAAGCCCAGCCTCGGCATGGGGATGGAGCCTGACGCTTGCTCGGAAAAGGAGGCCAGCTGTGTGGTGCAAGCTGCGCGAGTCTCCAGGAGCTCCAACGGCCGCACAGGGCAGAGCCCGGAAAAATCCCAGCCAGTGCAGGGGGCGGCCGCAGGGCGGCCGCACGGCGGCACCGGGCAGCAGCCCAGCCAGTCAGCTTCCACCCGAGCAAGAGCCCCCCGTGCAAGGACCGGTCGAAGGAATCATCAATCGTGTACGTCGGCAGTGGCACTGCGGGAGCGATGGATGAGAACCCGACTGGGGACACATGTTTCTCAACAACTTGCCATCGTTACCAACTTCCCATCGTTCCCACCTGCCTCTCGGACAGACGAGCTGGCAGACTTTAAAGAATTGAAAAGTCAGGGAGGACCTACGAGCAAATTACCGGCTTGCTCAAAAGATTGAAAATCTCACAACCCATGCGGAGTCACAGGCACCTCATTGCGGCCGTCGACGCATGATTCTCCCTAGTTGGGTTCCAGCCGGGGCGGGAAATGTCGACATGGGCACAAGCGCAAGAACTGATCACCACTTGGTGGACTGGTCGAGCACGTACGCTGCAACGTCATCGATGTCGTCCGGCCCCAACTTGTCGCCGAACGCCGGCATGGAGCCCTTGCCGTTCGTCACCTGCGTCTTGATGGCAGCCGCGTTGTAGCCGCCAGTCAGGTACTGCTCGATGGCCGCCTTCCTCAGGGTCTTCTCCGCCACCACGCTGTTGTTCCCCCCCGCGTGGCACGCCGCGCAGTTGCCCAGGAACACGCTCTCGCCGTTCTCGAGGTCCGCCGCCAGCGCCGGCCGGCCGCCCATCACGGCGACCACCAGCCCGAGGGCCGCCCCGATGGCCAGCGGGCTCCACGCGGCGCTGCTGCTGGAGGCTGGCGCGGCCTCCTCGACAGCCTCCCGCACCGTTGCGGCCGCGCCACTGGCAGCCTGGGGCGCGGCAGGCGGACTTGCTGGGGTGACGAAGCTGCTCGCGCCGTACAGCGCGAGCGACGCAGCGGCCAGGAGGCACAAGCAGCGGGACATGCTGCCGGAGTGCGCGGCTCTGGGGAAATCTGTCGGCTGGAGCTGTGGCGAAGGCAGGTGCTGCTGCTAACGGCTTGGGCCCGGATTGCCACGGACAACGGTCAGGGGTATAGGTTGCCATCGGCGCAGCGATACACCGACTGAAGGCACCAGAAGCAACACTCTCAGAAGCCTGGGCCGCCTCAGGTCCCTCTTGGCCCCTTTCTGGACCCTTTCCGGGGCCCTCGTCGGCCCGTGTTGGCGACTTCTGGGCCATCGTCAAGCCGTCTTGGGTTGATTTGGGACGGTGTTCTGGCTCTGGTTCTGGCCTCCTGCTGGGGATAAGGAGATCACTGATCCACTGGTATGGATGACGGGCCGAGGATCCGACGAACACTTGATCATCGGTCAGCCACGCGGCATGCATGACTCCAATCGGTGATGGGATGGAGACATGAAGCGCAAGAAGAAGTAGAAAACACACACACACACACCTGCGGGGCCGTCTTTGACTAATCTCAGAACTGCTTCCTCCCGGCTCGGAGCCGTCTCCGCCTCCTCGGGCGAGGACCAGACTGAGCTGCGCGAGGAACGCGACGCGTCCTGAAGAGGCATCCCATACTTGCGCGGAAGGGGGCACGGTAAGCCCAGCCTCGGCATGGGGATGGAGCCTGACGCTTGCTCGGAAAAGGAGGCCAGCTGTGTGGTGCGAGCTGCGCGAGTCTCCAGGAACGTCAGCGGCCGCACGGGGCGGCCACGGGGCGGCCACGGGGCGCCCACAGGGCAGAGCCCGGAAACATCCCAGCCAGTGCAGGGGGCGGCCGCAGGGCGGCCGCACGGCGGCACCGGGCAGCAGCCCAGCCAGTCAGCTTCCACCCGAGCAAGAGCCCCCCGTGCAAGGACCGGTCGACGGAATCGTCAATCGTGTACGTCGACAGTGGCACTGCGGGAGCGATGGATGAGACCCCGACTGGGGACACATGTCTCTCAACAACTTGCCATCGTTACCAACTTCCCATCGTTCCCACCTGCCTCTCGGACAGACGAGCTGGCAGACTTTAAAGAATTGAAAAGACAGGGAGGACCTACGAGCAAATTACCGGCTTGCTCAAAATATTGAAAATCTCACAACCCATGCGGAGTCACAGGCACCTCATTGCGGCCGTCGACGCATGATTCTCCCTAGTTGGGTTCCAGCCTGGGCGGGAAATGTCGACATGGGCACAAGCGCAAGAACTGATCACCACTTGGTGGACTGGTCGAGCACGTACGCTGCAACGTCATCGATGTCGTCCGGCCCCAACTTGTCGCCGAACGCCGGCATGGAGCCCTTGCCGTTCGTCACCTGCGTCTTGATGGCAGCCGCGTTGTAGCCGCCAGTCAGGTACTGCTCGATGGCCGCCTTCCTCAGGGTCTTCTCCGCCACCACGCTGTTGTTCCCCCCCGCGTGGCACGCCGCGCAGTTGCCCAGGAACACGCTCTCGCCGTTCTCGAGGTCCGCCGCCAGCGCCGGCCGGCCGCCCATCACGGCGACCACCAGCCCGAGGGCCGCCCCGATGGCCAGCGGGCTCCACGAGGCGCTGCTGCTGGAGGCTGGCGCGGCCTCCTCGACAGCCTCCCGCACCGTTGCGGCCGCGCCACTGGCGGCCTGGGGCGCGGCCGGCGGACTTGCTGGGGTGACGAAGCTGCTCGCGCCGTACAGCGCGAGCGACGCAGCGGCCAGGAGGCACAAGCAGCGGGACATGGTGCCGGAGTGCGCGGCTCTGGGGAAATCTGTCGGCTGGAGCTGTGGCGAAGGCAGGTGCTGCTGCTAACGGCTTGGGCCCGGATTGCCACGGACAACGGTCAGGGGTATAGGTTGCCATCGGCGCAGCGATACACCGACTGAAGGCACCAGAAGCAACACTCTCAGAAGCCTGGGCCGCCTCAGGTCCCTCTTGGCCCCTTTCTGGACCCTTTCCGGGGCCCTCGTCGGCCCGTGTTGGCGACTTCTGGGCCATCGTCAAGCCGTCTTGGGTTGATTTGGGACGGTGTTCTGGCTCTGGTTCTGGCCTCCTGCTGGGGATAAGGAGATCACCGATCCACTGGTATGGATGACGGGCCGAGGATCCGACGAACACTTGATCATCGGTCAGCCACGCGGCATGCCTGACTCCAATCGGCGATGGGATGGAGGAGACATGAAGCGCAAGAAGAAGTAGAAAACACACACACACACACCTGCGGGGCCGTCTTTGACTAGTCTCAGAACTGCTTCATCCCGTCTTGGAGCCGTCTCCGCCTCCTCGGGCGAGGACTGGGCTGGGCGGGCGCGGAACGCGACGCGTCCTGACCCGGTATCTTGAGCCTACGCGGAGGGGGGCACGGTGAGCCCAGCCTCGGCATGGGGGTGGAGCCTGACGCTGACGCGGAAAAGGAGGCCAGCTGTGTGGTGCAAGCTGCGCGAGTCTCCAGGAGCGCCAACGGCCGCACGGGGCAGAGCCCGGAAAAATCCCAGCCAGTGCAGGGGGCGGCCGCAGGGCGGCCGCACGGCGGCACCGGGCAGCAGCCCAGCCAGTCAGCTTCAACCCGAGCAAGAGCCCCCCGTGCAAGGACCGGTCGAAGGAATCATCAATCGTGTACGTCGACAGTGGCACTGCGGGAGCGATGGATGAGACCCCGACTGGGGACACATGTTTCTCAACAACTTGCCATCGTTACCAACTTCCCATCGTTCCCACCTGCCTCTCGGACAGACGAGCTGGCAGACTTTAAAGAATTGAAAAGTCAGGGAGGACCTACGAGCAAATTACCGGCTTGCTCAAAATATTGAAAATCTCACAACCCATGCGGAGTCACAGGCACCTCATTGCGGCCGTCGACGCATGATTCTCCCTAGTTGGGTTCCAGCCTGGGCGGGAAATGTCGACATGGGCACAAGCGCAAGAACTGATCACCACTTGGTGGACTGGTCGAGCACGTACGCTGCAACGTCATCGATGTCGTCCGGCCCCAACTTGTCGCCGAACGCCGGCATGGAGCCCTTGCCGTTCGTCACCTGCGTCTTGATGGCAGCCGCGTTGTAGCCGCCAGTCAGGTACTGCTCGATGGCCGCCTTCCTCAGGGTCTTCTCCGCCACCACGCTGTTGTTCCCCCCCGCGTGGCACGCCGCGCAGTTGCCCAGGAACACGCTCTCGCCGTTCTCGAGGTCCGCCGCCAGCGCCGGCCGGCCGCCCATCACGGCGACCACCAGCCCGAGGGCCGCCCCGATGGCCAGCGGGCTCCACGAGGCGCTGCTGCTGGAGGCTGGCGCGGCCTCCTCGACAGCCTCCCGCACCGTTGCGGCCGCGCCACTGGCAGCCTGGGGCGCGGCCGGCGGACTTGCGGGGGTGACGAAGCTGCTCGCGCCGTACAGGGCGAGCGACGCAGCGGCCAGGAGGCACAGGCAGCGGGACATGGTGCCGGAGTGCGCGGCTCTGGGGAAATCTGTCGGCTGGAGCTGTGGCGAAGGCAGGTGCTGCTACCAAAGGCTTGGGCCCGAATTGCCACGGACAACGGTCAGGGTTGCTATCGGCGCAGCGATACACCGACTGAAGGCACCAAAAGCAACGCTCTCTGTAATCCCAACTTGCATGAGAAACTTTGGAACGCTTTGAAAGGTTAACCTCTGACACCCCGTGCTCGACGGGGATGTGGCGACTGTGAACCTTACGCCCATCGAAAACAAAGCGGGGCACGCTGATATCCGAAGTGCGCAGAAATGAATAAGGCAAATTGCGCTTGACCCCGCCCGTGCACAAGAAATGCTTGAAGCGGCGCGCAGGATAAATCAACGCGTGGTGCCCCTTTAGCGCCCTGAACAAGTACAGGAGCGGACGCGAAAATGAGCATGAAGCAAAACGACTGCACCATGCACCGCTCCTGCTGCTGGTGCTGATATTGATATCTTCGACCTTCGCCTCTGCGGGCTTCTGGGCCAGATGGTGCCCTGGTCTCCCTCTCGAACCCTCCCTTCGGGAGCGGCCTGACCGAAAGGGGGGTCCACTCCTGGGAGGTCTTCGCTGGAACGATTTAAGGGTGATTGAGCCCGAGTAAAAGACCACGTCGCCGGCTGGGATTCAGCTGGGCTAAGTCGGATTAAGCGGGATCAAGCCGGAGTCAGCCGGACAAATCCAGATTCTGCCAGTTATCGGCCGCGAAAATTCCAGCGACGAGGCAGAATTAAACCTCCGCGGACTTGTATCCCAGCGGCCCCTTCCTTGCGATCCTCCTCCTCCTCCTCCTCCTCCCCGCCTTCTTTGAAGGAGCAAAACATTTGCATAAACGTAGACTTGTGGAGGTCCGCGCGGGTTTCATGGATCGGCGCTGGACCCCCCCTCCACAGCGCGCGGAGCGCGCCAGGGGGCGGCGCCGAAGGCGTCGCCACTGGGGTCCCAACGCTGATCCAAGAAGTCCGCGCGGACTTCCGAGAGGTTGTGTTTGCGCCGTTGTTGAGTCGCTGACTGCGTGCTCGCTGCCACTGCCTCGGCCTTATTCTGCGGCCTCGGCCTTTTCCGCTGCCCTCAGCATCCTTCCTCCCGTCTCCCGTCGTCTGCCCTCTGCCTTCTGCTTCCCCTTCTTCGGCGCTCTTCCCCCTGCCTGTCGCCCTGCCACCAGTGTCAACCCGATCCTGTGCCCCACCGGATGCAGGACAACCGCAGCTACACGACTGCACGAGCTCCCCAGACAGTGCTTGTCCTCAGGGGGTCTCACTTCTGCTCTGAAGCACTGGGCCTGTCTGCCCCTCTGGCGGCTACGTTGCCGCCGACGCCGCCCCGTCGCCGCCTCGGCGCTGCCCGTCGTCTGGGCCTGTCTGACGATCTGGCGGCTACGCTGCCGCCGTCGCCGCCCCGTCGCCGCCTCGGCGCTGCCCGTCGTCTGGGCCTGTCTGAAGATCTGGCGGCTATGTTGCCGCCGTCGCCGCCCAGTCGCCGCCCCGTCGCCGCATTGATTGCGCACCACATAGATTGCACCACATAACTCGCGCAACATTTTTGCGACACATAGACTTCAGAAATACTTTGCAACACATGGACTGCGCCACATAGGTTGCACAACATATCCGGCACCACAACATCTATTCCACCACATCGATTGCATGGCACATATTGCACAAAACAAACTCCGCCACGTGAATTGCACCACACATATTGCACAACATAGTTTCCACCACATCTATTGCACCACATCGACTGCGTCGCATCGATGTCGCACCACATAGATCGCACAGCATAAAAAAGCACATCACATATTGCACCACATAGGGTGCACCACATAGATTTCACAATCTGTTTTGTACAACATATTTTGCACAAGCAAGCATGCAAGCAAGCAGGCAAGCAAGCAAGCACGCAAGCACACAAGCGAGCAAGCAGGCGAGCAAGCAAGCAGGCACGCAAGCACGCAAGCAAGCAAACAAGCACGCATGCAAGCAAGCAAGCACGCACGCACGCAGGCAAGTAAGCAAGCAAGCAAGCTAAGCAGCAACCGTTTGTCTGTTGTTCAGCGTACAGCATATCGGCTCAGCGGTGAGGGAGGTCGCCAGTTCTTGTGAGAGGTCCCAACTCTCTCAGGGTCTGAAAGATCACACAACACATTTGCGTCTTGATTTGCACTGTCGTCACACATCGGGTGGAGTTCATGAACTGTGCAGTCGGCGCACCAGGATCTGCGCCGAGCGCTCGTTCGGCACCTTACCCTCAGCGGAGGCCGACCCGCCGCCCGCTTGCAGGAGTCCCCGCGGGTCGGGGCGAAGAGCTCGGCCCTGCTCATGCTGAGGATTCTCAGAACGATGGTGGAGATCAACGGGCGGCTCCAGCATACTATGCCATCCAGCCGAACTTTGAGTCACACAAACTGCCGAAGGAGGTTGACGACAAGCTCAAATCCATCACTTGCGAGTTGTCTGTAATGATGGAGCAGAAGATCCTCCTGGCCAAGCGCATGGCGACACTCACCGAGAGCATTGCCGCGCTGAGGGCTGGACACACCCCGAGCGGGGTGGCGTTCTTCGACGCGACTTCCCTGCCGAAGGACTGGGACGCGGCAGAGACAAAATGCACGTTCACGGTTCCTGCGGGTACCACGGGAAGGCATGCGGGGGAGATGCTCCATTGGCTTTCACCATGAATTCCAAAAGGCACCGGAACATGAAGCCTGTACCGTAAAGGCTGGAGGACCTCACCAGCTACATCCACTTCGTCGAACAGGTCAAGACTCCAGGGGCGACCTAAGCCAGCATCATCAGTCGGCGGTGGACAAACCTCCCTTTAGTAAACCTCCCCTGAATGAAAACGGCCCGGGGCCGAAACCGACGGACCTAGACCCGCAAATATGACGGCCGCGACGCCCTCTCGCGAACCGGAAACGGCCAATTCCTTAATCGACCTGTCAGGGTAGAAGGTCTATCAACCTCCGAATCAATAATTTGGACTTGGATTGTCCACCTGGCCTCTTCGACCTCCCGCCGTCGATCGAGGAAGCCATGGCCAAGATGCTGTACACGGAGACCGTCTGGCAGGCTGTGGCGAACGTGGAGGCCGATATTCGGGAACAGGAGGCCAATGAGAAGAAACACCGACTTCATCCAGGAAGTAGGAAAACGACACCGTAAGGAACGCTTCATCCAAGCCATCAGGCACGCCGAGGGCCTACTGACCGAGAACGGAGGCAACGTGAAGCAGGCAAGTGAAGGACAAGCGGGCGGTGGATGACTTGGAGACTTGGGGGGCCCTTGCCGAATACAACCGCGCCCAGCCTGAGGGCATGGCCAAAGCTCCGGACCATGATGGCGCACGCATCGTCAACGCGAGCGCAACAAAAACGACAGGCCAGGAGGGCAGGAAGCCCCTCGCTCTTCGGGCAAGCCGCGTGGGGCCAATCCCGAGGCGAAGACAAAAAGCCAAGGCACAGCCAAAGGCAAAAGCAAAGGCATGCGTCAAAGCATGGGCCATGTCTTCGCAGACAGGGCAACGGCAATAACAGCAAAAACCAGTATGCAGGCAAGGGCGCCTCACCGAAAGGCAGGGGAAAAGGTGGGGAAGACAAGAGCAGTGGCAAGACAGGCAAAGGCAAGACAGCAAAGCACGGTGGAGGTAGGCAGTGGGGATGATTACCGTGAAGCCGCCCAATCCGCTGGTGATTGCGGAATCTTCAGACTCACTGCACGCTTAACGCACCATGATTGTTTGGGATTGTTTGGTTATGAGAAATTCCGTGGCTTGGTGTACGTAGCTGATTGGGCCACTCGCTCGGCGAAGCACGTCGGAGAGGACCTGAACATCCCATAGCCGGTGGTGTGGCTTTCGGGCCGCTTCCACGGCAAACATCAATTCGCAAATAATAGATTGCCTCGCCTGAAACCAATACGGGCTGGCATTTTCAGATGTGTTCGCAAATTGAGGTGACAGTTATCGCTTTAGGAGAGGTTTGCTACCCGATGAACCTCGTTCTCTAGGTCCGGCGAGGGCATGCCACCATGCGACCACGAGAAGCTTCCCTGGCAGACTAAGCACTGGACTCGCAAGCGTGGATGAATACGGCGAAAATTAGAGAACCAGCGAATATTTGTTATAGTCCGTCACATGTCTTTACACGTGTATCTATACAAGACATACATGAACGCGCAAGAGAGAGAGAGAGAGAGAAATAGCAAGAGATGTGGCTTCCTCCTCGTACACCCCCCTTCCTCGGAAATCCTGCACCTGCCGCGAGGCAACTAGTGGCGTGTCCCTAAATCATTGAGACCCTCATTATTGTATGCTGTAGATGTATGTATATTTATATATGTTAAAGATACACCATTTCGTGGTCCCAGACCTCCGATGTCCAAGACGGTTCGCTGCGTGACTTCTCCAGAGGCCTCGCGACGCGGCTCCGATGATCGATTTCCAGCATGCCCCCAGATTGCCCCAAACTCCCGCCTTAAGTAGTTATGTGGGGCCTCTTGGTACGTCTTGGATGCCCTGGGATTCGGCCCAAGAGGCTGACATCGCCCAAAGCCCTAAGATTAGCCTCTCGGCTTGTCGGCCCCCAGAGCGGAGTGCCGAAGAGATGTACAGAGAGGGCCCCAGGAGGGGAGCCCGAACTCGCACTTGGAGCCCCCCATCCCAGGATGATCAGCAATAGAAATGCCCCTGATCCTTTGGCAGGGGGCCTGAGTTCGGAGGGCTCAGAACCTTCTGTCGGGATCGGGGGTCTTCTGCAGATGCCGCAGACGAGGACACCCACATGCTTGGGGACAACCCTAAAAACCGAGGGCCTGAGTTACGCCACGAATTCATTGTATTGTTAGGGCTAGGGGTTTTGTGATGCTTAATGACACGATGACCCCCAGACCGCCCGTTCCTCCCTCGTGCTTGCCCTCCTCAGCGGCGCGGCCGCGCCCGCGGCGGCCCTGGCCCTCGCATTGGACCCTCCGAGTGGGAGGCCCGCCCGTCCGGGGGGGGGGGGCTCCGTCGACGTCGGCTCGGTACGATCAGATTGGGTACGGAAATCTGGGCCTCCCAGATGGAGTCCAGGGTTCCAGTCGAGTTTCCTTGCGATGTTGCATGTTTGTCGCCCTCTCCTCCACCCTCCCCCCATCTTCCTCCTCTCGCCTTTCTCCGCCCTCTCTCCTCCACCCCCTCCCGCTCCCCAGGTTTATCGTCCTCAATATCGGTGCGTCGCGCGCAGGGGAAGGGGGGGGGGAGGAGGTTCGGGAGCCTCCTAGCACCCCTCAGGTGGAAGGCGCGGGAGGATGGACGACCCTCCTCCTCCTCCTCCTCCTCCTGCCCCAGCTCCTCCCCGTCCAGCTCCATCCTCTCTCCTCTCTGCGCCCCCCCTCCCCTCCGCCCTGGCTCTCCCCTCCTCCCTCCGCCCAGCTCCCTCCAGCCTCCCCTCCCCCACCCCCTCCCTCCTCGTCCTGTGCCCCCCTCCTCGCTCCTCTCTCCTGCCTCCCCCCTGCTCCCTCCACCCTCCCCCCCCATCCCTCCTCGCCCTTCGCCTCCCTCCTCGCTCCTCCCTCCTGCCTCCCCCCCCCCTGCGCCCTCGACGGGCCGAGCCCTCCCGACCCCCTGGGCAGGGCCTCTTCTCCGCGAGCGCAAAGCGAAACGGCGCCACGGCGGCGCGCGTGCGGGCACCCGGACACTGCCCCCCCCCCCCCCGGCGGCGGGCCCGATCGCGGGAGGGCCGGCCGAGCCATGCCACTGGGCGACCTCCCGAGGGAGGCGAGCGAGCGAGGCGACGCTCGCTCCGGAGGAGGTGAGAGGCGAGGAGGGGGCGGGGGCACCAGGGGGGAGGGGAGGAGGGAAGAGGCTGGAGGAGGGGGAGGAGAAGGAGGAGCAGGAGGAGGAGGAGGAGGAGGAGGAGGCGGCGGCGGCGGCGGGGGAGGAGGAGGAGGAGGAGGAGGAGGAGGAGGAGGAGGAGGAGGAGGAGGAGGAGGAGGTAGTGGAGAAGAAGCTGGAGGAGGAGGGACGCAGGAGGGAGGGTGACGACGACGACGACGACGACGACGACGACGACGACGACGACGAAGTGCGAGCCGAAGCGCGACGTCGTCGTGGGCGTCTGGGGGCACACGGCCAGCCCACGGCTGGCGGCGTCGTTTCTCTTACGCCCGAGGGCAGGCTGGAGCGAAGTCAAACACACGGGTGTGGGCCCAGCTACGGCGGGGGCATTGGGCAAGGAACCCTTAGATGAAGAATCCAGGATCTGGAAACTGGTGGACCTCCATATGAGGCTTGGCCAGGGATATCACCGCCGCCCTCATCAGATAGGGGACCCTCCAGAACCTCCGCGGCACATTCCTTAATGAGCGTCCCCACCGTAAAGACAGTCCGAGGCGGTAGGCAATCTCGCACACGACCAAGCAAGGGAACTTGCTGCCACAGGTCCGTATCCACGCATTCTGGGGTCATGCCCCAGAGAAGCCCACAGGAGCGGTGGGTCTGGGCGCTGACCGAATATCTTGGACGCCCGCATTGGATGCGGTCAGCAGTGGGTACGATGCCCAACAGCAAAAGCTGCCCAAAACCGAGGGCGGCCGCTGTTGTGTAGGCGAGGGTGGGTCTCGAATGGACAGTGCCCGCGACGACACCGACAGCGAGTCTGGTTCAAATGGACATGATACAGCTGCTGGTCTTCGTACTCATGCCCGATACGCAGCACGCAACCCGTCGCGTGTTGCCATGGAGCTCAACACGTAGATTGGAAAGGCACGTTTGGCGCAACTCGTTCACCAAAACGTGGGCCGACACGTTGGGCCAACACGCAGCGTGTTAACACGGACGTCATGAACACGGCACGTGTTGCGTTTCAAAACGGGCATATCAGGGCAGCGAAGTACCCATGAGGAGGAGGAGGAGGAGGAGGAAGAGGAGGAGGAGGACCAGTGTAAACCCAAGGGGCATCAACGATGTTGGAATGACCCCTCCCTCCAAGCTCCCTCTTCAGAGGCCCCTACAACGAAACATCTTTACTGCAGGAACTGCCTCGATGGAAGACAACTGTTTGGAGACCCTGCAGCATGCCATGACATTGTTCTCGGGATTCCAGCGCCACGGATCAACCTGACTATTGCGTCTTGACGATCCTGAATCGTGCCAGAACGTCATTCTTCGGACTCGAACTTTGCGAATCAACAGACCTTGTGCACCCTCATAAGCCTGAATCCTTCCAAAATACCATTTCTGGTACGGTGATCGCTGGAATCCGTGAAACTCTTGCAAATGTTTAAGACACGTGTGCGCGGCGCTAAGGCGAAAACCACATGTTGAAAACTACTCGCCATCAATCCGTGAAACTCTTGCAAATGTTTAAGACGAGTGTACGGCGAGACCCACATTTTGAAAACGACTCGCCCTCAATCCGTGAAACTCTTGCACATGTTTGAAACGAATGTGGGCAGCGCTGAGGCGAGAGCCACATGTTGAAAACCACTCGCCTTGAATCGTTGAAACTCTTGCAAATTCTTAAGAAGAGTGTGCGCAACGCAACGGCGAGACCTACATTTTGAAAACGACTCGCTCTCAACCCGTGAAACTCTTGCGATGTTTTAGGACGATGTGCGCGGCGCTAAAGCGATAGCGACATTTTGAAAACGGCCCGCACTCCATCAGCTTCAGAGTTGTAGGTGGTGAGTAAATTTCAGGCGAAACGCCCGGCCCGCCCTAAAAACTGGCCTTAGGGGTGCGACGAGGAGAAATTATTTGTGAGAGAAGGACTGGAGGAGGAGAGGAGCAGCCTCCTGCTCCTCCGCCTCCTCTTCCATATGTTCCTCCTCGTCCTGGCGAACAAGATCGGTGTGCGTCACCGGCCGCAAGGCCTTCGCAATACGGTGAGGGCATTGGATGAGGAACCCTTAGATAAGGAATACAGGGTCTGGAAGCTGGTGGAACACCACTTGGGGCTTGACCATGGAGATCATCGCCGCCCTTACCAAGTAAGGAAACTTCCAGGGTCTGGAGCCTCCTGGGCGCATTCCGTACCCCCCCCCCAGAAGGAGGGGGAGGAGGGGGGGGAGGGGAGGAGAAGGAGGAGGAGGAGGAGGGGGAGGAGGAGGAGGAGGAGGAGGAGGTCGCAATATCGGCCGCCATACCCCACCATGCCGTAGTCGGCAGCCAGAGCTGGGCCCCATGGAGTGTGCCAAGCACGCGGGTTCCTCGCCTGCGCCTCCCTGCATGCCGCCGACGTCGAGCGGCCCCCAGGAGGCCCAAGAGAGCCCCAAGAGCACTCCCAAGACAACCTCGAGAGGGTAAACTCAAGGACTGTCCTGAATATGTTGACGATTCGTCGTCGTCAACCCCCTTCAGGGTCGATGACACTGGCCGCCCGGCTTTCGCAACATCGGCTGCCATACCCCACCATGCCGTGGTCGGCGGCCAGACCTGGGCCCTTGAAGAGCCCCAAGCCCTTGGGCTACCCGCGTCCTCACCTCCCCGGGAGCCGCCGACGTCGAGTGTTGAAACTTTCTCGCCCTCAGGGGCCGCTGAAAATCCCAGTACACCATTCCAAATATGGCGGGCTCCAGGAACCCTCAGCCCTAAAAGGTTGCCATCTCTTGGGGGACCACCTTCAGCCGAGGAAGAGATACTATACCAACTTTCCGATCCCTCGAAGAAGGGGCCCTTTCCGTAATGCCTGAAACCTTTCCAGGGCGCGACTCCTAAATGGTGGACTTTGATAGCTTGGTATTTGATAACCTGGTATTCCTTGAGAGTGCGGGGTGCAGGGGGATGCTTCTCTCTTGGACAGTGGACAGTCGGCGCCCAAATCCTAGACCCATTCTGATCGTGGCCGGCCTCTCGCAGCCCAATGCTAATGCGTGCTCACGCTTACGTAAACCGTGCATGCCTGTACGGGCGCCCCTCCGAACCAGCACTGTGGAGAAACTCACACATGGGGACCGTTCGAAAGAGCTGCTCTCTGACGAGACGTCACCTCCTCCTCCTCCTCCTCCTCCTCCTCCTCCTCCTCCTCTTTCTCCTCCTTCTCATCCTCTTCCTTCTCCTCCTCCTCCTCCTCCTCCTCCTCCTCCTCCTCCTCCTCCTCCTCCGCTCTCCCCCTTCCCCTTCCTTTTCCTCCTCCTCCTCCTCCTCCTCCTCCTCCTCCTCTTCCCCCCTCTCCTCCTGCAACGGGTGGCTGCGGCGTCCCCTCACTTGGCGCCCTCGGGCTTCTCGTAGGCCTCGTCGTACGTCTCGTCCCAAGTCCACTTGAGCAGCGGCTGCTCCGTGAAGATGTGCACAGGGCCTGGGATTAGGTTGAGCCTGTCTCCCTACAGGGGCATTTCGGGCGAAAAATCAAAAATAGTCAAAACATACTCCAAACATGGTCGAACATAGTCAAAACGTCGTCCCCAGATCATGTTTTGACTGTGTTTGAGTGTTCCTCCCGTAGAGGGACGGGCCCGACTTGAGCCTGGGAGACCCAGGGCAGACCACCGGATGGCGCATTTCCCCTTCCCCGCCCCCGCCCCGCTCCGCGCCCCAAGAGGGGGAGTACAGTGCCGTTTTTAATACATGCTCCGCGTGCGGGTCATGTATTAAGAATGCAGGCGCTTAGTATTGAAACCAACGATGAATTCATGCATAAATCTATTCACAGATGGGTCATGTATTAAAACCATACATTTCAGAAAAAAATCCTATGTATCAAAAACTGCCCTGTATGGGGGAGGTGTAGGACCGGGCCCGGGCCTCGGACGACTCGACCTTTTCGAGTCGCCCGCGGCCCTCGGAGCTCTCGACCCCTCGCCCAGGAGAAGGCCTGGGGGTCCCAAGAGCTACGTGGCGACGGACCGCGCGGTGACCTCGAGATCACGAGAGACCTCACCGCGCGGTCCGTCGCCACACGGTTTTGGGACGCCGGAGGCCGCAGTCGCTCGAGACATGCTCGGAGAACGGACCCAACTCCCCAAAAAAGTACGGTGACCCCGAATCCCAGCCGACTCACCGCACGGTGTGGGAACGGCCTCGGGACGCCGACAGAAGCTACGGAAGCTCTCCGACGCAACGCCTTCGAGTCGCCAGACGCGAAGAGAAAATACTCTGGATCGCTTAAGAATCGCCCCCCCCCCCTTGGAGTGCCTGGGGGGGTTGGCCGCGGCGCGTCCGCGGGGGTGCCAGGGGGGTCTGGGGTTCGATCCCTTCCCTGCTGGGGCGCGGGGGTGGTGACGGGGGGGGGGGTGGCCGCGCCGCGTTTTCACGCTTGTCACCCCCACGTCGATTGATAAAGAAGTTCGGAGTAACCCTTGGGGTCTCCGAAGGGCCTGGCTTGTCCAAGACGTCGGTCAGGAACAGGGCGGTGTACGGGATGACCGTGCCGTCGCGCAGGCGGGTGTGCTGCTTGGCGAGCTGCGTGTCCATGAGGTGCTTGGTGCGGCGCGCAAGGTCGTCGGTCTCCTGCCGAGGAAGAGGAGGAGGAGGAGGAGGAGGAGGAGGAGGAGGAGGAGGAGGAGGAGGAGGAGAGGAGGAGAGGAGGGAGGAGAGGACGAGGAGGAGGAGAGGAGGAGGAGGAGAGGGGGAGGAGGAGGAGGAGGAGGAGGGAGGAGGAGGAGAGGGGAGGAGGAGGGGAGGAGGAGGAGATGATCGTGTCCGCCATCTTGGGCCGCGTGGGGCCCTGGGCTGAAGCGTCGCGGCAGGGCCCTCGTCCAACTGCTGCTCGTCCTGTTATACAAGACCGGAGCCCCTGCACCGTACCATGCTTGCACTCCCCGCAGGCCCCGCCCCAACGCGATACGGTGCATAGCTGTTCGGCTCCGAGAGCCGAAACACTATGCACCGTACCATTCCTGGTTCGAGGATCGACGACGCCTCGGGAGACGCCAACGCGATACGGTGCACACAAGACGTCCGCGGATCTTACTGACCGTCCCCCCACGCGCTTCTCCCGCTGACCACCCGCTTCCTCCAACTCCCGGTGGCCTCGATCCTCCTCCGTCCTCCGCCTCCGCCCCCATCATATGCACGGCCTCCTCCTCCTCCTCCTCCTCCTCCTCCTCCTCCTCCTCCTCCTCCTCCTCCTCCTCCTCCTCCATTCCTCCACCCTTTGCACGGCCTCCCTCCATCAACCCTCTTGGCGGCGCGCACAAGGGGGTATGGGGGAGGAGGGAAAGCTTCTCAGGAGGAGGCTGCTTCTTAGAAGGCGCCATCCGTACATCTACAGACAAGGCCCGCGCCTACTAAGAAGCATGGATTCTAAGAAGCATTTCCCTCTCCCCCTACCCTACCCCTCTGCGCGTGGTTGGCCCTCCCTCCATCCTCCCTCCTTCCTTCCGCTTGTCTTGATCCTTCTCCACAATTGCACAGTCTGAATACGACTCTCCTCTCTCCCCTGATGAGGTCCAGAAGATACTCGGCCCCACTCAGCGTACTGTCCTTTACACGCAGGATTCGAAGGAGTTGGGTTTTCGCTTGGGCTTGTTTTCAAAATGTTGCTCCCGCTGCACCGCTGGCCTCATTGTCGGGTTTCCGCTCGTTCCGAAAAGTGTTTCCGCTGCAGCGATGGCCTCATGTCCGCGCTTCCGCTCGTTCCGGATCGTGCTCCCGCTGCAAGGATGGCCTCATTTCCGTGATCTTCCGCTCGTTCCGAATCGTGCTCCCGCTGCAGCGTTGGCGACGTTATTCCCAGTGCCGCGCCACGGCATGCAATGCAATGCTATGTGGTGCCCCGCTGTGCGATGTCATGCTTTCCGCTGCAATACCAGGATATGATGTGCTTGACTACGCAGTGCCACGCCATGCTTTGCCATGCGACGTTTCGATATTCGAGAGGGCGTGATCCACCGCCGCTTTACTGTGGAAAATTCCCCCCCCCTTCCTCCAGAACCCGGGGGTCCCCCCCCCCCCTCTCTCTGAAAATCTGCCCCCCCCTGCTGGACCCCCCCCTCCCTTTCCCCCGGCAAAACCCGCCCCTCCCCTAACCCCCCCCTCCCTCCCCTCCAGAAAACCGGGGGGGGTCACTACCAGTTCGAACCCCCCCCCCCTCGGAAAACCGGGGGGGGTCACTACCGGTTCGACCCCCCCCCCAGAAAACCAGACGAAGGTCACTACCGGTCCGAACCCCTCCACCCCCTTCCGGAAAACCAGGGGATTGTGGAATTTGCGGTTTGCTATACCATTCTTGTAAATGTCGCACTCTCGCCTCGGCGCCGCGCACGTATTTTCAGGAACAGTAGTCTCGCCTCGGCGCCGCGTGCATGTTCTGTCCAATAGATTTGCTTTCTTCGTCTCTGTGCCTTCCGTTCGTTTGTGTGTGCACCAGGAAGACATGGAAGTAGGAGTGCCGCCTTTTTTCATCACATGACCGCTTTTCCCAATACGATTCCGATCGAAATCGTTTACGACATAATTCGTATTGAAACCGGTTACACTAGGATTCCGATTGAAAGCCAATAGAAAAAGATTCCTATTGAGAGCCTCTACAAAAGGATTCCTATTGAAAGCCTCTACAGAGGGATTCCTAGTGAGCGCCTCCACAAAAGGATTCCTATTGAAATCCTCTACAAGAGGATTCCCATTGAAAGCAAATACAAAAGGATTCCTATTGAGAGCCTGTGCGCAAGGATTCCTGCTCAAAGCCTCTACAAAAGGATTCCTTTTGAGAGCATCTACAAAAGGCTTCCTATTGAAATCACTTACACAATGATTCCGAGTGAGGTCCTCTACGCAAGGATTCTACTTGAAAGCAAATACAGAAGGATTCCCACTCAAAGCCTCTACAAAATTATTCCGATTGAGAGCATCTACGCAAGGATTCCTAAACAAACCCTTTACAGAAGGATTATGGTTGAAAGCCTCTACAAAAGGGTTCATATTGAGAGCCTCCACAAGAGGATTCCGATTGGAAGCCTCTGCAATAGGATTCCTCTTGAGAGCATTAACAAAACATATGTCGATTGTAATCCTTTACGCTATGATTCCTAGCGAGAGCAAATACAACAGGATTCCTACTGCGAGCCTCTACAAAAGGATTCCTATTGAAAGCCTCTACAGAGGGATTCCTATTGAGCGCCTCCACACAAGGATTCCGATTGAAATCCTCTACAAGAGGATTCCTACTGAAAGCAAATACAAACAAATCCGATTGAGAGCCTGTGCAGAAGGATTCCTGCTGAAAGCCTCTACAAAAAAAAGGATTCCTTTTGAGAGCATCTATAAAAGAATCCCTATTGAAATCATCTACACAAATATTCCGATTGGGACCCTCCACGCAAGGATTCTAATTGAAGGCAAACACATAAGGGTTCCTACTGAGAGCCTCTACACAATGATCCCCATTGAGACCATCTACGCAAGGATTCCTATACAAATCCGTTACAACAAGATTCGGGTTAAAAGCTTCTACAAGCGGGTTCCTATTGAGAGCCTCTACAAGAGGATTCCGATTGGAAGCCTCTACACTAGGATTCCTATTGAGAGCGTTTACGAAAGGATTCCTGATGAAACCCGTTACACTAGGATTCCTATTGAAAGCCCAAACAAAAGGATTCCTATTGAGAGCCTCTGCGAAAGGATTCCGATTGAAAGCATCGCCAAACGTATTCCTGTCGAGCGCCTCTACGAAAAGCTGCTTGAGCCTCGGGCTGCTTGAGCCTGAGGCTCGGTCGGGGCGCAGTGTGCTAGCTCGCGTTAGCTGCCCCCTGCTCCTTCTCCTCCTCCTCCTCCTCCTTCTCCACCTCCTCCTCCTCCTCCTCCTCCTCCTCCTCCTCCTCCTCCTCCTCCTCCTCCTCCCTCTCCGTCCTCGCTCTCCGTGCTCCGTCCTCTTCCCTCCCCCCCCACTCCCCTTCTCCCTTCCCCACAGCGGCAAGGAAACACCAAGAAGACATAAAGAACAACCAACAACATCAATTGTTAGGAGCCGAACAACAGCCAAAAACCTAAGGAAAAACCATAAACAACGAACACAAGGAGAAGTTTCATGCACCTCCTCCAATCCCACCGCCCCCTGCCCCCCTCCTCCCGAATGCATGCTGGAAGCATTGCTGTTTTTTTTGGTGTGTTCTTCCTTAGACTTGTGTTTGCAGCTTTTCGATAACAACCTGCTGATCACAACAACGATGCCGATGACATGCATCAACCTGCTGATGATATCGATGACCATGCTGATGACGGAAGCATCGTCGGAGCTCCTCCTCCTCCTCCTCATCATCCTCCTCCTCCTCCTCCTCCTCCTCCTCCTCCTCCTCCTCCTCCTGGGTGGTCCGAAGGTGGACGAGGAGGAGGAGGAGGAGGAGGAGGAGGAGGAGGAGGAGGAGGAGGAGGAGGAGGGGGGAGACGAGAAGGACCATGCAGGGGTAAAGGATCATCTGGGGGGGAGGGATTGGAAGGACGAGGAGGGGGAGCAGGAGGGAAGAGGGAGGACGGCGAGGAAAAGAAGGAGAAGCAGGGGGGCGAAGAGGAGGACAAGGTGCCGCCGACGCCGGCGGGGCTACCTCCTCGCTCAGGGGCTGGGCCCTGGGCCCTGGGGGGAAGGTTCCAGCCCCCCCCCAAAAAAAAACTCTGGATCCACTGGCCCCGTTTTTTTTTCTGGCCTGGAAAAGAAAGAAGAATAACAAAAAAACAAACAACAACAAAAAACGGGGCCAGTGGATCCAGAGGGCTTTTTTTTTGCTGGGACCTTCCCCCCAAGGCCAGACACCCCCCATCCCCCGTCACAAAGGAATTCAATGTGTACGCCCTCAGACAAATCGAATCGATTTGCAAACCCCCACAAAGGGAATATGTTTACAATTCCGCCACACATGGAATCTACGTGTAGGCCCCCACAAAGGGAATCGATGTGTGACCCCCACAAAGGAAATCAGCTGGTAGCCTCTCACACAAAGGGCATAGATCTGTAATTCCGCCACAAAGGGAATCTACGTGTTATTCCGCCACAAAGGAAAGGGAAACAATCTGAGCGTCCTCCAGGGAGAGGGAGAAAGAGAGAGACAGAGAGAGAGGGAGAGGGAGAAAGAGAGAGGTTGTGAGAAGCATGAAACCATCAGAGGGCCGAAAGCCCGCCATACGCGACCGCATACTCCACAACCCCCTGTCCTCGGAAAACCAGGGGGGGTCACTACTGGCTCGAATCCCCCCCCCTCCCAGTCCATCATGAAGAGGGGGGGGGGTCACTACCGGTTCGACACCCCCCCCTCGAAAACCGGGGGGGGGCCACCCCTCCCCCTCCCCCGAAAACCGGGGGGGGTCACTACGGTTCGAACCCCCCCCCCTCCCTCCTCGAAAACGGGGGGGGGTTCACTACCGGGTCGAGACCCCCCCCCCGTCATCGCCAGCAAACGACTCCCGGTCCCTACCACCCCCTACCACCGTCCGCACCAAATCCCCCACTGTTGTTCCCAGCACCACTGTCCTCACCACCACTGCCCCCACTGGTTCCACCACGTCCGTACTGTCCCCACCAGTACCCCCACCTCTGTCGCACTGTCCTCACTGTCCCCACCACTGTTCCCACCACGGTTCCAATCTCCCCACTTTCTCCACGGCCCCAACCACTGCCCGACTATCCCCACTGTCCCCACTGTCCCACTGTCTCCTCCGCTGTCCCACTGAGACTGTCCCCACTGTTCCCACCACTGTCCCCACTGTCCCCACCACTGTCCCCAATGTACCTTTGTCCCATTGTCCCACCGCCGTCCTGGCCACCGCCCTCATCACTGTCCCCACCACCACTGTACCCTCCACTGTCCCACTGTTTCCACCACATTCCCACTGTCCCCACACCACTGTCCCTACCACCGTCCCCACCACTGTCCGACTGTCCCCACTGTTCCCAACATTGTCCCCGCTGTCCCCACCAGTGCCCCCACCAGTGTGTCAATGTCCCCACTCTCCCTACCATTGTCCCGCCACGGTCCCACTCTCCCCACTTTCCCCACGGTCCCCACCACTGTCCCACTGTCCCCACTGTACCCACTACTATCCCACTGTCCCCGCCGCTGTCCCACTGTGCTGTCCCAGCGTCCCCAGTGTCCCCATCACTGTTCCACTGTCCCCACTATCCCCACCACTTTCCCCACCGTGCTACTGTCCCACCATTGTCCTCACCACCGCCTTCACCACTGTCCCCACCTGCCCCACTGTCCCCACCACTGTCCCGCTGTCCCCTCACCAGTGTCCCCACCACTGTCCGCACCCCCCCCCCGGTTTTCGAGGGGGGGGGGGTTCGAACCGGTAGTGACCCCCCCCGGTTTTCGACGGGGGGGGGGGGTTCGAACCGGTAGTGACCCCACCCCATTTTCATGATGGACTGCAGGGGGGGGGGGGTTCGAACCAGCAGTGACCCCCCCCTGGTTCTCCGGAGGGGGGGGGGAAGGGAGATTCGAACCGGTAGCGACCCCCCCCTCGGGGTTCCGCCAGCAGAGGTAGAACACGCTCTCTCCGATGCTCGACGCCATGCTATGCCATGTTTTGTTCTGTGCCGCTGTGCGATGCCACTCTGCGTTGCAACGATTTGTGATGCAATGATTCACTACGCAACGCCACGCCATGCTTTGACTTACTACGCTCTGCCGTGCTCTTCTACGCCCTGCTGTATCGTGCTCTACGATGCATCGCGCACTCCCTCGGGATGATTTCCCTGCTCGACACGCGACTGTGCGAATAGAGAGGAGATCTACGCCATGGTAAGGGGTGGGAGGGAAGGGTAAGACGCCAGATATGGCGCGAGCGTGCCTAGCTTGTGTCTCCCCCCCTTCCCCTACCCCTCCCCCCCGTTCTGCTCGGGGGATGGCACAGTGCCCGCCGCGCACCCCTCGCTGCACGCGCTCCTTCTGCATCTCCTCCTCCTCCTCCTCCTCCTCCTCCTCCTCCTCCTCCTCCTCCTCGGCGCTGGAGCTCAGACACTTGGAGCCCCAGCGAAAGGAGGATTTTCACTGCAACTCACTCACGTGACTTCCGCCCCATACTTTCACGGCCCAGAGAGGGAGCAGGGGGAATGAAGGACGGATGGGAATTGATTGGATCCCGATTTCTGCATTGATGAAGCTGGTCTTTTTCAACCCGCTGGCTGCGAGTACTACGGACCGACTGCACGAAATTAGCAAAGCACTACGGCAATGGAACGTGATTGTGCTGGCTGGGACGCATCAGTGGGCAGGTCCAGAACCGATGAAGAAAACCAGCCACAGGTACCACGTGGCACTGCAATATGGGGGAACAAATGGGTTACTGAAGCATGCGGAACGACTTTCATGGTGTCCCACGCGATGACGAAGGACAAAGCACCCCACACGCAGTACACCCCACCCGGCTCAACTGCAAGCGGGAACAGCGGAAGTGCGATTGCGTGCGAAGGCTTACGACGTCACTAGATTTGCGACGTACTTGCCACCAGAGAAAGGGTACACGAATCACGGGACCATTTCCCGCCCCAAGAATATGAAATGGGTGGAAGAGAGACGCGATGAGGCCGGTGGCAAATCTACAATCACCGCGGGGGGGGGGACATCAACAGTAAAATGGGAATGCGCAGGACGGAGAACAGGGATTTAGTGGTCTGCTGGCACTCTTCGGTCAAGTACACAACCTCACTAGGACCTGTTGCAAGGGAAATGGAAAATGACAACGGCGCAGCATCCAGGAATTTGTGTGCGCACAACCTACTGTCAGTAGTCACGACGTTTCACGAGGGCGGGCCGACTTACTAAAGTGTCAAGGGCGACAAGGTACACGCGAGCAGAATCGACCACGGTGCGGTACCGACCGGGTCCCTACCGCACGCGAGACGGCACGCAGCCTTGCGAGGAGTGGCCAAACAGCTTCAACTGATCAAGGCGAAGGGCCACCGAGACCACATTCCTCTGGGCGGGGACGTTGAACTACGGCATCACGTTCATTTCCCGGGCCGACCCCGGCAGCAAGGGGCGGACAGAGAGGTGGACCGCAACACGCTGATGGAGCGCATGAGCAGAGGGCGCCTCCGAGCAGAGCTCCTGGGAGCATTCGACCGACGTCCGAGGGCCGCGGCTGGCCCGCAGCCAGGGGGAGCACTTGCGAGGGCATCTCGGGGCGCGACCCAGGCGGGCGGCGCGGCGCCGCCCCCGCCGCCCCCCCCCCCCCCCAGACACAGCCGCGACAGGCGAGCTCGGAGGGGCCGCCACGAGCGAGGGAGGCCTCGGAGCGCGGGCCCCGGGGAGCGAGCCGAGGAGGCGGACTGGAGGGAGCTCCAAGATCGCCGCTTAACAGACCAGATGCGGAAACGATGGAGCGAGGCGGGCAGAAGGGCGATGCAGTGTCACAGGACAAAAGGGGGGCTCGGAGAAGGTAGGGGATCGGGAAGGAGGGCGGACGGTACCTCATGTGCAGGCACAACTTCTCTCAGCGACTCCTCGGTCCGAGTCGCACCCTAAGCCTAAAAGGCTATACACTACTGCAGGACACATAGGGCAAGAGGAGGGAGCAAGAGGGGAACCCGGGACCACCACAGAGCCGGGTGACGATGACAGCAGGAGGCCTTCCCAGCCAAGAAGAACAAGGAGGGCCCTGGAATGGCAGCCTTTCAGAAACTGCGCCCATCCCCAGTGGCCGAACGGGCGCGACTGCGAGGGGACATGGTAGATTCAGAGACGAAAGAGAGGCTGGAGGAAATTAAAGAGGAGCTGGCGAATACCCAGAATGTACTTCGGAGGCACAGGAACGACCTAGAGGATGCCAGGAAAAAAAAACTGGTCGATGTGATTTGGCAAGCGCACGAGGACAACATCCACAGCGAGATGCACAGACTACGTATCGAGTACCAGCGGAATGGGGGAGGACCAAAGAAGGGGTACTATTTTTCGGCACGCACTTGGGGAGACACAAAGAAGTGGCTAAGAGAACAGGGGAAGCATCCTCACGATGGGATCCCGGATGCGGCCCCACTGGACTAAGAGAAGTGAGGGAAGGAGCACAATGCGATGATCGCCGAGAAGATGCCTCTCCCAATGGGTGCAGATTTGAGCGTGCGGCCTGTATGAAAGAGACAAACGTGACATGCTGAATCACTGCAAGAGAGCTGCAAAAATGAGGCCCCCCCCCGCGCCCCAGTGGAAGTCACTCGGGTGGTTTTGGATCTCTCGGTCAACCTGAAAGACCCAACGCTGCTGAGCAGGAAGCTGGGGGGAGCAGAGAGTTCGAGCAGCGGAGCAGCGCGAGGACAACGAGGGCGCGGCCGAGTACAGCTCCATCCACACATACAAAGTCGGCAGGGCGATGCAGCGGATGGGGTGGAGGGCAGGCACTGCGCTGGGGCGGACAGAGCGAGCTGACGATGGAGAAGCAATGCGGGCGAGTGACGGGCAAGCGCACCACCTAGGGAGGCATGAGAAAGCTGGACCGGGGCCGCCAGCGATGGAGGCCGAGGCGAGCTTGGAGTGCAGGAGCTGACTGGAGGACGCCCTCATCAAGCGCCGCCAGTCACAAGCCACGCCGCTGAACTGGCACAGGTCGATTCCTTCTTCTGCGGAGAAAGGCAATCGCGAGCAGGGCATTGGCGGCAAAAGAGTCACGCATGCGCATTGATCACTGTGAACGGCCTTTCATGAGGGAATCCATGACAGAGGACAAGCACAGCGCCACCCTTGCTGGGCGCAAGGCGAACTTCGGAATCGGTCAAGGGGCAACGCGATTGCTCTGTCGAGGCTACGCGATGGAGAGCGAGGCCGGCAGGGATCAGCACCATTGCCAGCAACTGCGGCTGCACCAGCGCCTTCGCGAGCACGAAGCGCAACCCCCTGCTGGCGTCGTCCCTTGCCACGTCGAAGGAGAAGGACCAGCCCTTTGCAATCGAGGCGATCAACTACACGGCGCTGTGCGTGGAATGCGCCGACGACTGGGCCCACGCGCTGACCGCCCAGGGCGCGCCGATGGGATCCACTGTGTGCCCGCGGCGATGCTAATATCCGCGTGGGGAAATGACGCGAAGGGGAGCAGGGGAGGGGCGAGGCGCGAACGGCGCACGACACAACGAAGCCCGATCACGGAGCGGGAGCACGACCTCTCGCTCTACGCGCCTATGGGCGACACCACCAAAATCCACGCGGTGCCCCCGCCCTCCCCGACGCAGGAGCGGACTGGTGCTAGCGAAAACATCTCGGAGCACCAGCCAGGTCTCGGCGACAGCGATGGGCATCTCGGCTCGTCGGGGCGCACCTCCAGCGAGGGAAGGGGGGGGGGGGGCGATCGCAGGCGGGCAGACTTGCGGAGCAGATCAAGTTGGCCATTGGAAGGTGGAGCCTCAACCCAGCCAAGGCTAACCATCTGGTTTCTCATCGGGGTCCAGGGCGAGACGGGATCACGCGCCAGCTCCAACGGGAAGCGCGGCTCAGAGGCGCGCCGACAAGGGAGATGCGCGCGCCAAGGCCCCCCTCGCCTGGTGATCAAGGCGACGCAGGAAAGATCCGACAGAGGTGCGATGCCATGCGCATAGCCAACAATGCAGTTGCTTCTGCTCTTCAGACACTTCGGGCAAACTTAAGACGGACATGTTCCAGGCCGTTGTGTCGGGCGCGGGTCTCAGCGGACCGATGGCTTTCGTGCTCGAGGACTGCCGCTTCGCCGCGCTGGACCGCGCCATGGCAGAGCTGCTAAGACGGATGGCAGGGGGCAGGACGAGCTGGACCCAAGAGGATGGATCGACCAGGTGCTACTCCAACGATGAGGTACTCAAATGGGGGGGACGTCGCGCTGCGCTACCCCATTGCGAATCCGCAGGCTACGATGGCCCTTGCACGGGGTACGGCGCCCAGGGGACTTTGGCAGTGTACTTGCGGCGATATTTGGGACATCGAAACTGGATTGCCTTCGCGGAACCGAGCGGCTGGATAACGGATGGGCGCGCGCGGCGCCCGCGCCCTGGGCCCAGCAGGTGGTCAAATATTTGCAGGCGCCGTCGGAGTTCAACGAGGGCGTGGCGAACTGGTTCCCTCAAAGGCATTGCGACATCTCCACGCTCCAAGCTGGCGCGCGGGATTGGGAAGCATGGATTGGCACGGGCCCCGGTATGCTTCGCGACGCTGGACAGGTATGCGACGCCACCCTGCCAGAGGCCCCCGAAGGGGACAATCTCTTCACCCCGTTTTGGCGCGACCGGGAGCAGGGTGCTGAGGGGGCAGGCGCGCGGGGCGCAAGTTGCAACCGCGGCGGCGCTGGCGGCGCGCAGGAGAGCGGTGCGCACCTGCCAGCCTCTAGCCCCCACCCTAGCAGTGGCCCACCAGTGCCCCTGGTGCTCGAGCTCGTTCGCCGCGAGCTCGTTCGGACCCCTGTGGAGTTGCAGGTGCCGCAACTGTGCATCACTATCTTCTGCGGTGAAGCTCCCTATGGGGCCACGACGCGCTGCACTCGGTGGGGGGGGTGGCGTGCGGGCGGCACCACTGGGGCCACCGGTGGAGCTCCTTATGAGGCCACGAAGCGCTGTACTGGGTGGGTGAAGATGCCAAGTTAAGCGCGTGTGGGACGCATGCGGGCGGCCCAACTGGGGGCTCCGGCGGAACTCCCTATGGTGCCACGAAACGCTGTAAAGGGTGGGTGAAAATGCCAAATTGGACGTGTGGGACGCACGCGGGCGGTCCCACTGGGGATTTCGGTGGAGCTCCCGATGGGGCCACGAAGCGTTGTACTGGGTGGGTGAAAATGCCAAATTAGGTGCGTGTAACGCATGCGGGTGGCCCCACCGGGGGCTTCGGTGGAGCGCCCTATGGGGCCACGAATCGCTGTGCTGGGTGGGTGAAAATGCCAAACAGGGTGTGTGGGACTCATGCGACGCGGTCCCGTCGGCTGCGGGGCGCCCCTTGGAGGAGGCGCGACGACGCCGGCCGTGCAGGCGGCTCGCCAGCTGCGCCGCCGGGGGGTCGCGATTGCCGCCCCGTTGAATGTTATCCGGGAAACCGGAGAGGGGGACGGTGTCACCGTAGATGGTCGTGAGAAACCGCTTGCAGCTAGCCTCGGTCCATGCCTTAGGGTCGCCATGCGCTCCTGATCTAATCGGAGAGGATGCGCGGCTCTCGGCTGTCCAAGTCCCCCATGCCTCGTCGATCTGGGGGGGCAGGGAGCGGGCGCAGGCAACCATGACGTGTGCGATGACGTTGTCAGCCCTCCCTGCGGTCGGCGCCAAGTCGACGCGCCCCGCTGCTTCTAACGCAGCGATGGTCCTCACTTTGAGGGGCGGGCAGACGGGGAGATCGACGTAGGGAAGCTCGCCCATAGGGCCGTTGACGGGCCGGGGGGACTGGACAGGCAGCCTGAGCTGCGGCCCTCTGGCCTTCTCTCCAACTGACGCAGGGCGGTCAGTCACTGATGGTGGTGGTGTCGCGGAGCCGCGGCTAGCGGGTCGGCCACTCGTCGCCGGCGGCCGCCTTGGGCTGCGGTGCGTGCGGCGGCGGAGTGCGTGAGCGGACGGGGGTGGCGCCGCTGCTGCTAGATGGGTGCCCTCGAGAGAACGTGGCTCGACTGCTGGGGGAGCGGCTGGACGTGGCCTGCTGGCGATCCCTGGGGCGCGGCTTCCCGCGGGCGGGTGCTTGGCTTGGGCTTCTGGAGCTGCTTGGGCGCCGGCGGCGGGCTGGGCTGTGATTCTGCGGGCGGCGGCGCTGAGCGCGCGTCGTCGGCCGCGGCTGGGCAGCGCGCGGGCGCGAGCCCCAGCCCGAGCGGGCAGCTACCGCGGCCGCGCCAGCGGGGGCGCTATCGCAGGCTGCAGTGGGGAATAGGTCGAGGGCATCGGTCGAGCGGCGGGGGTCGTCGGAGGGGGTCTCGGGCCCTTCGGCCGTCGGGGGCCCTGAGAACCTAGGCCCAGGACGCCGGGAGGCTGGTGGCGTCAGGCGCGGCGGGGGCGAGGTGGGAGAGGGCCCGACGAAGTTTTTGCTGGGCGGGTGACCCCCAAGGACCTAGGCCCAGGACGCCGGGAGGCCGGGCGTCGGGGGCGCGGCGGGGGGGGCGCCGGCAAGGTTTTTGCAGGGTGGGTGGCCCCTAAGAACCTAGGTCCAGGATGGCAGGAGGCTGGCGGGGAAGTGCGCGGGCGATGTTTTTGCGGGGCGGGTGGCCCCTAAGAACCTGGGCCCAGGGCGCCAGGGGGCCGGCGGTGTCAGGCGCGGCGGAGGCGCGGCGGGGGGTGCCGGCGAGGTTGTCGCAGAGCGGGCCGCCCCTATGAACCAAGGGGATCTGCTACAAAAGCAGGGGCAGTTGGGACCGCCTCGTGCAGGAGCCCTCTCCCCTCGACTGCCCCCTCTGCGGCTATCGGGCTCAATCGCTCGGAGAGTTTCCAACCCGCGGCTGCCGCCATCCAGGCCCTCACAGCGCCCAACCACCAAATGATGGCGAGCGCTTCTCGGCGACTGCCCCCCCCCCAAGCGCGGAGCCGACGGAGAAGTAGAGGGCGAGCCGAAGCACCGCGAGGGCGGCAAGGGCGAGAGTAAGGACGAGTGGGCAATGGGCGCGGCCAGTGCCAAGGCGGCAGGGGGCGCCCCATCGGACGCGGTCGAGACAGCGGGAGGGGGCGGCACGGGCGCGGGAGGAGGCCGCATGCCCCCCCCGCCAGCAACCCGAGTCAACGGGCGACTGCGAGGGGCCCGACCGCGGAGGAGCCATCAGCGGACTCCGGCGCCCAGCCCTCCGATCCACGGCAGAGATGCGCGAGATGAACCACCTGCCCGCGGACTTCTACCTTGCCCCGGTCATCGCATGGGCGCTTCGGAGGTCCCCAGCGGCGGGCCGCCGTTGCGGGAACCTGGCCAGGGAGCGGGGCGAGGGGCATTCGCTCGAATCCCCGGGCATCCACGCGGGAATGGCGCCCATGGAAGGCCTCTCAGAGACAGTGACGGAATGGCAGAAAGAGGATGTTACAACGTTGGAACCACCTATGGCCTGGGCGATCTACGCGCTGAACAACTTCCTGGCGCTGTTGGGCGGCAGCAACATCTACAGCCAGGCCGCGGCCACCGAGACGATCGAGGCGCGCGAGGTCAGCGACAGCTAGAAAGCTCGAACTTCCGAGCGGCGCCCTCGAAAGGCGCGATCGAGGAGATTCTGGAGAGGCTGGGCAAGTTCTCGGGCCACAACTTGAAGATGGCAGTGGGGGTGCTGACCGTTTTCGCGGGCGGCAAGAGGTCCCAGTCGGCGGCGCCCAAGATGGAGTTGGAGAGGGCGGTGGAACGCGAACTCCAGCGTCGGCGCCGCCAAGAGAAGAGGGGGCGGCGGCGCTAGCGAGGGCATCTCGGAGCGCGAGAACCCCGGCACCCTGCGCCCGACTGCGACTGACGCGGACCAGCACTTTCACGGCCCCCTCTGCGACGGCCACCGCGCCGAGTTCTGAGGGCGCCGCCCATCAGGGGGCTTCTCCAGCGCCGGCGGGCCTCTCAGGAATGCCCAATCGCGGACAAGCGAGACGGCATCTCTCCGATGAGAAGATCACGGAGTCAATCAGCATGGACGTTGAGCGCCTTGCCGAACTTAGACACAAAATTGCAAAGTTGCAAAGGAACGCCCTGGGGCGGGGCCACCCAGGCCGCAGCCAGCCCCCCCATCCCAATTGTGACGACGCGACACATCTCCCAGCATTACCCTACTTGCTCCCTCCATCTCCTTGCGGCCATTTACAATTGCGGCGATGCGGCGTGCTTGGGGCCACCGTGTACCTCGCAGGCATAAAACAGACGACATGCATGTGGCGATGAGTCACGGACAGAAGTGAGGGTTCAGGAGCGGGCCCCAACTCCAGAATATTACGAGGTACCCTTGGGGGCTAGCTAAGGGACGCAGCGCGGGATTTCAGGAAGGAGGCGAACCCCCGTCGCTTACCATCAGCCCCCGCGGCCATCTGGCTCAACCACAGCCTTGGTGCGAACTTGCACTACCGAGGGCATCTCGGAGCGTAGGGCGCAGAGGGCTGCTCGTGGCCTTTACCAACAGCGACAAGCCTTGACCATGCGGCCGATGCGGCGAGCGGCTCGGTCACTACTGGATGATGGGGAACCGCGGGGAGCGCGCCAAGAACGAGCCAGGACGTGAACAAAACCAAGGAGGAACAGGAAACCAATGGAAGAGGGCGCGCGTCAGCTGCGAACTGGCCCTAAGGCGCGAGGGATGGCCCGAGTGGGGCGACGAGGAAATGCTTCGCCGCGGCGGGGAGAAGTGCATCACACAAGAAAAGGCGGGCCGCGATCAGAAGCAGCGCGCAAGGGGCCAAGCGTGGACTGCTCAATCCACGGGGCAAACCCAAACAGCGAAGGCGATCATCGACGCGGAGGAGCAAGGCAGCCAGCTGAAAAAGGTCGCGCAACCAGAGAGACAAGAAGGTCCTCGAGCGGTCCAGGGAGGCGTCGAAGTTCCCGGTGGATGGCATCAGGAAGAACGGGGGCATCTTCGCTGCCTTCAGCACGGCAGGGGAGACTATGATGGTCGCCCTGAAGTACGCGGAGGAGTACGACAACATGCTGCGCGAGTACATGCGCATGGAAATGGAGGACGGGTGAGCACTGGTTGGAGGCAGCCAGGCAAGCGCTGGAAGAGAAGGAGAAGGAGCTGCAGGAACACGGCAACTACAAGACGTGCAAGAACATGGGTGCGCAGCAGACCCAGTACCTGAAGGCGCTCGACTTTGTGGACAGGTGGAGCGACAACGTGCAGTTGCACAATGTGTTGACAGGAGGAGGAGGAGGAGGAGGAGGAGGAGGAGGAGGAAGAGGAGGAGGAGGAGGAGGAGGAGGAGGAGGAGGAGGACGAGGAGGAGGACGAGGAGGAGGAGGAGGAGGAGGAGGAGGAGGAGGAGCAGGCTGGGACAGGGCCGCGCAGGCTGGGACAGGGGCAAGGACTGCGCCTGCTCGTGCGGACGAGCCTTCCCCAACCAGCTGCGGTGGAGGGGCCCCAGCGCCAACTCGCGGTCAGAGCAGGAGGAGGAGGAGGAGGAGGAGGGGGAGGAGGAGGAGGAGGAGGAGAAGGAGGAGGACTGGAAGGCGCTGGTCACTGCCCAGGAGAGCTTCCCTAAGGACCAGCTCGTGAAATAATGGGTGGACAAGATGAAGAGCAACTTCACCGGGGGCCACGCGAAGTGGCCCGAGATCGGCTGCATGTCGCGGCCCCACCCGCACCGCAACGGCCCGTAGGTGGTGGTGGAGCTTCTCATTAATGACAAGTGGGATGCATTTACAGCCGAGAGGCTGCCGCAGAAGATCGACGACGCCATCAAAGAGCACCACCACCAGTTCTTCGACACAACCCAGCAGCTGAGCCCAAAAGACCTGCAGGCGATGATCCTACCCGTCTTCCCGATGACGCACAACGTAAAGGGCCGCGAAATGGTTAAAACATACCCACTGGATGCGTGGCAAGCAGGAGGGAGGAAGTACTTCTCGTCGCGCAGCTGGTGCGAGCTTGCGATGCGGATCGCGAAGAAAGACCTGGAGAACCTTCAGAGCGTCATGGAGGCATCCGAGAGGGAGCTGCAGGCCATCGAGGAAGGACGTGGAGAGGCTCCAACGTCGTTAGGAACTGCGCGCGAGCACGGGCACCCTGCTCGACGGCACTGGGATTTTCGAGCAGTGCGCCGTTTCAAGTGGAGCGGCTAGCTCCAGCGGCCGCGCGTGAGAGAGCCCGATCGCGCCTGCGGCTGCACTAGCGAGGACACCTCGGAATGCAGGCCAACGGAGCCTGCACCGACGTAAGCTATTTTTCTGGAGCGCCGACAGGTACACATGCAGATAGACACAACACTACTGGGACGACGACTGGAAAGCGAGGGCCCCACAGAGAACGCCAGCGCGTTCTCCTTACGGGCCCCTCCTCAAGCGGAACGACAGTGGGACATGACCAGCATCGCAGATATGGAGCCCACTCGCGCGCCGTGACATGAATGGTATTGTTCGCCCCTACATACACGCCAACTGGGACAAAGTGCACTTTGATTACTACAGAGATGTTGTATGAAGCGCATTGCAGCACAAGACGTGTGCCGGACACTGCATTGCATGGTTCGGCCATCGACCAGCACGTCCAGAAGGCGAATTGAATCCAGAGAGGGGGGGACTCTGTTCGAAGCGTGGGCCCAGCAGGACTTAGATATTAATTCGGCCCCCCAGCATAAGTTTGGCACGAAAGGGGCCTCCTGCATTCTCTCCCTCTTCCTCTCTCCCCTATGTCACTGAGGTGAGGTCGTGTCGTCCTCCCCCCTGCTTGGGAGCCCAAAGCGCCCAGCGCGTTCCCCATGGAATGGGCACGCGAGAGGGCCACCAGCCGCTCCCCCCCGAAGTCGTACCCCACAGCTCCTTTGCGGGCGTTTCGACGTTGACCCCCTCATGCGGATGTCCTGTCCCGTCCTGTCCTCCTCCTCCCCTCCATCGTACTACTGCTCCTCCTGAGCTTTCTCGCGTTCTCCTGCTTCTGCCCCCCATCCTCCTCCTGCTCCTGCTGCTGGTCCTGACCCTCCTTCTCCTGCTTCCTCCTCCTCCTTCTCCTCCTCCTTCTCCTCCTCCTTCTCCTCCTCCTCACCTTCTTAGTCCATATTCCCACTTGACGCGGCGAACTCACGACTTGGGTGGAGAAGAGGCACAGCCAAGAGGAGAGGCAAGACCAGACGGCAGGATAAACCACGTGCCAACCAAAGACAATACAGCGCACCAACTCGGATCTAGCGCCCGAGTGAGGTCTGGTGAAGACCGATCGCGCCACTCGAGCTTGTAGTGGCACCCGCGCGCAAACAAATAAGACATGCTACGATCAATGCAATGCGGCGCGCGATCGGAAATTGGGGGGTGAGATTTGAGCGAAACGGAATCAACCAACTGGGAAATCGGTACCGTCAAAACTGACGAAGGATGCGCGGTAAGGATGCAAGTCCCTTGGACCCGCATGTCGAAGCTTTTCGACAGGGGCTGGCCATCGAGAGTGGTCAAGGATGGAGCGAGAAGGCAAGGATGCAAGGATACCCTTGGCAAGGCTGCCCATCCTTATTATCGCGTTCGACTGTAGCAGTTTCGGCTCGTGCAGCGCGTGCGAGCGAGGCGGAGCTGCACGAGCTGCGAGAGAGGAGCCAAGCCTTGTCGGGGCTGGGAACAATGAAGTTGCCTCTCCAACATGGGCGACGTCTCCCACGAATGCCGTGCAGTTGTCCCGATGGTTGTCCCGATGGTTATCCCGTGGTTGTCCTGTGATTGTCCCATGGTTGCCCCGATGGTTGTCCCGATGAATGTGCCGACCGATATCGATGTATGCTCTGGTGGCTGTCCTCATGGTTGCTCCGATGATTGTGCCGATAGTCGTCCCAATGGACGTCTTAATGGTTGTTCCGATGCTAATCCCGATGGTTGTCCCGATGATTGCTCTGACGGTGTGTCCGATAGTTGTTTGTCTTTCTGTCGTCCCACGGTTGTCTCGATGGCTGTACCGATGGTCGGCGGCTGTCCTGATGGTTGTCCCGATGGTTGTTATGGCAGCTGTTCCGATGAATGTCCAGATGGCTGTCCCGATGGTTATCCCTCTCGTGTTTGTCATTTGTGTGCCCTGCGACTGTCCCATGGGTATCCTAATGGTTGTCCCGATGGTTGTCCCGTGGTTGTCCCGTGGTTGTCCCATGGTTGCCCCGATGGTTGTCCCGATAAAGTTGCCGATCGATATCGATGTATGTTCTGTTGGTTGTCCTGGTGGTTGCCCCCATGATTGTGCCGACGGTCGTCTCAACGGACGTCCCAATGGTTGTTCCGATGGTCGTCCCGATGGTTGTCCCGATGATTGCTCTGACGGTGTGTCCGATAGTTGTTTGTGTTTCTGTCGTCCAACGGTTGTCTCGATGGTTGTACCGATTGGTACCGGTGGCTGTCCTGATGGTTGTCCCGATGATTGTCCTGGCGGCTGTTCCGATGAATGTCCAGCTGTCCCGATGGTTGTCCCTCTCGTGTTTGTCCTTTGTGTGCCCTGTGGTTGTCCCGTGGTTGTCCCGATGGCTGACCCGATGGTTATCCTGATGGTTGTGCCGCGTGAGCTCAGACTCCGTAGGCATGAGGCGCGAGTTGCTGGACAAGGCTCACACGTTCCTCTTGTTGCAGTGGATCGGCCAACAAATCGCGACATCGATAGACAGTTATATCCGTAGATGGATAGTGAGACCGATGGACAAGTCGTGAGACCAGGTCAGGGAGTGGGATCGGTAGATAGCGAGGTCGATACATTCATAAATATTTATACCTTTGCATATGCAGATTGGCATACATTCATACATGCATGTCTACGCACATCCTTCTAGGTTGCGAATCCGTTCGGACGCCAAGGACAACCGACAGCTGCGGTCATCTCCCTCGAACTTCCCCATCCCCGCAGGAGTGTCGTAAGGTGGATAAGGCGCGTATTCTTGTCGCGCGGAAGGCGAAGACAGCAGATGGGGAGGCAAACCAGGTGAAGGAGCCGCAGGACGTCGATGGAGGAGAGAACTACCGAGATGCACACCAGAATCAAGCAGAGTCATACGGGCCACCCTGAATCCAACGGCTACCCCCAGGCCGCAGCAGGGATGTGCAAACTGACGTGGCGGCTCCTTCGCCTGCACAACCATGCAAAGACTGCCTCGTGCGCAAGCTGCATGTCGTAACGGCATGCCGCCCCGCGGGGAGACTTGGCGCCACGTGGTGAGTACTGGCATGCCATGGTTGGAATCTGGTGTCAAGGCATGCATAGAAAGACATCGCAGAGGATGGGACGGTGGGCGGACAAAAAGTGTCCACACCTTTTGCGCCAAGACGACTCGTCATGGCATCGCGTCGATCGAATCTGTAGAGGCCCCTTCCCCCCAACTCGAAGTTGGCGGGGTTTGGCGGCAGGCCGCGGTCCAGGGACAAAATGTGGACACTTCAACTTTGGGTTCGGGGGGGGGGTGCGAGGCAATTGCGTCATGCAAGTGTGGTTCTTAACATGCCAGTGTTTTGCCGCCCTGAGTGTGTACACTTTTTGTCCGGGCACTGGAGCAGTGTGAAACTTTGGGCCGTGGCCAACACCTTGTGCCCCGTTGTTCTGCTACTCGAGGCTCCTGGCCATAGCCCACCTCGACCTCAGATCCTTGGCCTGCAACAGAGTGTCTCCAGCAAGCCGTGTTTCTCCCCTCTGCTGCAGGAGAGACAGATCTACCGATCTCCATCTCAAATCTGGTCATGTTGCCGCTCCCATCTGCTAGCGGCATGCGGCCATTGAACATCCTCCTCCTCCTCCTTCTCCTCCTCCTCCTCCTGCCTCCTCTTCGCCTTTCCCGTCATCCTCTGCCCCCATCCAAGCTGACCCCCGCACTCGTGACCAGCCGGTCCTTGAAGCGGACGAAGCTCGTCCGGCCGAGGCAAAAGTTCGTCTCCTCGAGGGCGGGGAGGATGGATGAGGGGAATACGAGGGGTAGGCACAGAATAAGAGGGAGGTAGGGCAGAGGGAGGAGGGGAAGGAGGAAAACCAAAACAAATCCAGGATGCATCAACGAAACTCCAATACACCATTGCGTTTCAAGTGCCAGGACGCAAGCCAGCAGAAGAAACAATAGGAAGAGGTCAAAAGAGCTCCCCCATAGCCCAATCCACAACCGCCGAAAGCCCAAAGGCAACATCAAAAGACCCCCACCTGGCCCTCGTACCTCGTCGTCCTCCCTTCCTCCTCGGAATTACGGAGGAATGCGACAAACCGCCGAACACCTAACACAGCATCAAAAGAGCACTCCTCGCTTTCCTCCTCCCCCTCCCACTTCCTCCTCCTCCCTCTTCCTGGAACCAAGCGGCACCGATACCGTTACCACCCGGACCTCTCCCAGGGCGCTACTTGACCAGAGTGTCAAAGCGAATCCGGGGGTGGCGACGAGGGCCTCCCAAACAGGCGACAGCGCCTCCTTCGACCTCCCTCCTCGTCCTCCTCCTGGGCGAGGAGAGCAAAAGCTGGTCTCCTCGATGGCCCAGTCGTCGGACTTCTTCACCAGCTGGTCGTCGGTGACATTCTGCCCCTTGTCACGGGGGGGGTGGTAACTCGCCCGCCGCGCACCCACCCGCCTGCCAGCCCGCCCCCACTTCGTCCACGATGAAGAGAGACGAAGAGGAGGAGGAGGAGGAGGAGGAGGAGGAGGAGGAGGAGGAGGCGGAGGAGGAGGCGGAGGAGGAGGAGGAGGATACGACACTAGCTGGAGCGGATGCACGGTGCATTTCCCGACACAGAGAGGCGAGGGCGGCGGTATGCCGTCCTCACGCGCCTGGAGGGGTGACCAGCCACCCCACCGAGTGGACCTCGGGCGGCTGGCCCCAGGCACAGCACGGTGGGTCGAGGGCTTAGGGAAAGTGAGTAAGCCGCGGGGAGCACACCGATGAGGGTGCTCCTCTTTCGCGGCTACTAACCCCCAACTCCACGGTTAGAAGATTGGCTCCTCAGGAGCCTGACCCATGAAACTGCAGGCTCAACAACACGAAGGGGCCGAGGCGCTGGGACTCGCTGGGGGTCCTCACGCGCCTCGTCCGAGGGATGAAGTCCCGAGAGAAAAAAAACGCGGTTCCTCTGGGCCCTTTTCGCTTAGCTGGTGACCACGGCTAGAGGAAAGGCAACCAACCAGGAGCTGACCCGCCGTACCCGTGCTTCTTTTGTATGTATATATATATATATATATCAAAACAAAAAGAGAAACACACAAAAAAAAAAACGCTGACCTTCCCAGGGGCGGCCCACAGCCGATGGCCCCCTGGCGGCCTGGGACGGGACGGGGTCCGTTTGGCGGCAGGGCCTCGGCGGGGATGTGCGTCCGAGAGAGGGCCGGAAAAGGCAGGGCCCGACCTAGGGGGGGATGACGGGAGTACCCAGGTCGGCCAGAGCTATAGACTGCACAGTGCCATTGTCATCCCTCAGAGAAGACAAGGGGTCCAAAGCCAACCCTCCGCCTCACGTTGCGTTCGGTGTCCTGCGATCCGCTGCGGCGTCGGCAGCTGCCATCCCTCACAGGGCTGGGCGAACACACAGTCGCAGGACCACTCTCGCACGCGGTGGGCGGGGGGGGCGGGAGACCTCGTCCGACTACGAACCGATCGAATGAAAACAGAAGGAGGGGGAGCAGCGATACCACCGTGAGGTTCGAGGCTCGCAGCGCTGGGCGGCAAGTCCCCGTCGCCAACCTGTCCGCCCTCAGCGTCGCCCTGGCGCGCGGCGCCAGGGGGCCCCCCAGCACCATGACCCTCTAAACCCTGAGCACTGGCAGGGCAAGCATCAATGGAGAGACGACGACGGGCCTCCTCATGTTTAGAACCCTTCTTGCAAAACAGACACCTCCAAATGCTCCGCTTGGGCACGTAGGCGAAAACATGTCGTCTGTGAACCGACTGATCGATTCCACCAGGGGTGGGCCGAGCTGGCGGCCTAAAACGCCTGGGTCGCCTCCGTGGCCGGGTCTTCATGCGGTGACCATCGAAGAAGGACTGCAAGGCATGCGCACCCTACTGCAGAACTCGAATGCGCTGCTTGAGGACTACCCTCATGGCCTGACTCGAGACCCTAGGGGCAACGTGCAAATCTTTACCGTTGCGGGCGGCAGCGTCGGCCCACCTGTTGCCTATGGCATAATTGCGCTGGCCACGCTGATGCACCTTGACGAGGACCGCCCTGACATCGACACCCACCTCGCCCAGGCCCTGCAGCTTGGCCCACATGCGTTCCCACAAGTCAGCGTTGACACGCCGCGGGGTGCAACGCCAACTGGGTCCGAGGGCCAGGCCATCCACGAGGCCTCTGTAGTCCGCGTGGACCACAGCGGGGCGGAGGCAAACAAGGAGGACCTGAAGGAAAGCAACAAGTTCGGCCCTGGGCGAGGCCTGTATGGGGACAGGCAGGGCCCCCCAACCAAAATGCCAACGCCTTGCCTCACGGGTTCCCGTAGTTGACAGAAACCCCATCCAGCTCTGGCAGCCTCTGGCCAATACCGAATCTTTGAACAGGCCTCGTCCGTGTATTTGGCCCCAGTTGTTCCTTGTGGGTCGCCTTGCCGAATGCGCCAACGACTGGAATCATCTCGCAGAGGGAGTGACAGGAAACAGGAGCGACTGATGAGCCCACGGGACCAAAACAAACTGTCAGGGTTTTGGGCAGGAAATCCCACGAAATTGATCGAGCCACAATGCCGACCCCTCGCATTCGCAAGGTACGGGCAGTTCCATAGTGCGCGGTATAAGTCGCAACCCATCTGCGCACACTTCGGGTCTCGATAGCCACAGGCCAACGATCTAGCAGGCGTCCACAGGCCTCCACTCAGCCAGGCACGCAGAAGGCCTGCCTCCTTGTAGGCGGGGCACCACGTCGATCGTGCATCGAGCTCATCGTCGTCAGTTTCATCATGTGTAACGCCAGGGGGCACGTCGTCATCCTCACCTGTGTCAGTAGGATCAGGCACAGGCACTCTCGAAAGGAGTCGAGTGATGGGCTCCACCCAGTATCTAATACGTTCACGACGTATGGGGGGTCACCAGGGAGCGGGGGTCGTCGATGCCATCGCTCCCAGAGTCGCCTGACCCCAGCCTCTCGAGCAAGCTATTTGATAGTAGCAGGAGACAACCCCGAGATTTGTCCTCCAGGCGGCGCTGCTAGTAGTGGCCCATTGGAGGTCCTTGAGGGCAAGAAGGGTGGCTCCAGCAAGGCCAGCAACGTTTCTCCAGGGGGCCTTCGAGTGGTGCACCTTCAGGATTTGCCTGACCCAAGCAGCCTGCAGGGCACGCTTTGGGACCATCGGGCCCCTCGCCAGAAGGGCCCATTGAAATAGCGGGGCGGCCCAGGCCTCCTCAATCTGTGGGTCCGTGCACGGGAACACCTGCATGCAGGAAGTTAGCCAACAGGAAGTTGAGGACCCAGCCGAATGCCATGCAACACGCTGCGCCGATCGCATCTGCTCCACCAATCTGGGTGGGGCACCATGCACGCCCAGTCCGCGCACCATAGCAGGTGGGAGGGCCTGCTTGTGAAACTTGCTACGCGAGGGGCCAGACCTGCGCAGGGCTTGTAGCCGAGGTCTGCGTCTAGCGACTCCACGCACGCGCCCCCGAAGTTGCGCGCGCCCGGTGGCACGGCCCGATGCGACTTCTACCCCCAGGTCATCCAGAGAAGAAACATGACAAGAAACGAGCTCCCGAATATGATGACCAATCCATTGGCCCAAACTGGTCACGGAGCTAGTGATCTTCATATTGTGAGTCGCTGGCGGCAGTAATAGGGCTCGAAGCACATGCACGAGTAAACGTAGTGCCTTGACAGCCCACGTGCTCAAACTGCTGAGTCGTCCGACAATAGATAGCGTAATGCCACCGGCATATATATATATATATATATATATATATATATATATATATACAGATGTATGTATGCATGTATGCCAATGCTCCGTGGTATGTCTGTAGCGCGCCTGGCCAACGCATCATATGGAGTGAGCATCGCACACTGCAACGCAAACATCGCAAAGGAGCAGCCAGGTAATACGCCTCTGGTAGCGTAGACAACCGGCGAGTAGGCAGCATCTCACACCAGCGTCCTTGCACCCACGTGCACGCGAAAGGCGCGGAGGAGCCGGGCACCAGGAAAGAACGCATAGAAACCGGGAGCAATAGCTTCAGCCAGTGTATCTTCTCAAAACACTTGGCCATGTCCACAATGGCACGCGCGGATGCCTGGGCGCCGGGCTGCAAATTAAGTCCTGCTCCGGCTCCAACCAGCACCCGAGCAGCCATATCCGTAGTCGAGCGTTGCGCACCTAACGCCAAGTAGGGGCGCTGTAGACTACTAGCCCAAGACCTGACCCAATCTATCCGAGCCTTGGCCCAAAGACATCGAACCGAAGGCAGCGGGGCAATTGGGCGGCATCCGCCAGTGGGCCCGCCCAAGAGGATCACGTGCACGTAGGGCGCGCAGGAGGGCCATCTCCTAAAGGCTTCACACTAGTGCAAAAGATAACCCAGAGGGCAAGGGCGCCATTGGAGACCAGGGCCCAATGACAGGGCCTATATTGATCGGCGCCAGTAGCAGTGCGCTTGGGGAACTGCAGAGCAGCCTGCCTGAGGCTGGAGATGGGCAACAGTGGGAGCCTCAGACCACGCCTGCATAGCGGCATCATCTCCTCCACGAGTTCCCCGTCATCTTCGTCGTGAACCTTTCGCCGACACACTGGTGGTTCGTCGTCGCGCCCCTTCCAGACTTCAGCCCGAGATCCACGTTGCACGTCGCAGATATCTGGCGCGAAGCTGGGCGGTCCCAAGCTTGCATCCACCTGCGATATATTCCACCCCCTTGGTTTTGACCACCTGTGTACTGGACCAGGCTGCTGTCTGAGGTGCGCACGCACCCAAGTAGTACGAGAACGGAAGCGCGCAGCAGCGAGCCTTCGCTCGTCTCGCTCAGCACGCCGACCGAGGTAGTCGCTGACAACCCCAGTAGATGCACACAAGTGGCCCCAGAACCAAGAAGTATGCAATTGAGGAGGTAGGTGGCCACGGTAGCGGGAGCAAAGGGGAGATGCTGCCTCATCCACCCTTCCCTCCCGTCCTGACTGACAAAGGTGAATAGGTGGGCCCATGCGCGCATCATGCTGCCATTGCCCTTTTATACAGCACTGTGGGCGTCCTGAACCCTCTGCTGCACAACGCGCAATGCTCGAGACTCGCGTGTAGCTGCAGGCTGATGGCAAGCCAGCGCGCCGCCTGCCGTCGCCTTGCGATGCCGTGGGGGGGGGGGGGGGGGGGGGGGGGGGGGGGGGCGCCCCCCATGCCAGAGTATCGGGGGGCATCTTCTGGCCCCAAATGAACCAGTGGCAGCAGCTCCGCGTCTACGCCCGCGTAGAGTGATGAGCATAGGGCATCCAGTCTGGCACCGTGGTTTGCTGGCTCACCATACCGTAGGTCGGGGTCGTGATGCGTGAGGTCGACCCACGATCGCCCGGGGCCCCCTCTTGTAACAACAAATTGAGCATCCCCATCACCGTCCTCCACAACACCCCTGGCCCCCACAGTAGGTAAGCATGGTAGGGGCGGAGGGCCTTTGAGCACGGCGACTTGCTGTGCGCGAGCACGAGGGCCCAGAGAGACCTCCACCGCAAAATGATTCCTCGGTGGGAAGTCGGGTACCCTGGTGGGAGGGGCGAGCACGCTCGCCAGGCAATCGCCGAGGACCCAGTAGTCCAGGTTGGTCAGGTCCCTTGTCTTGGCGTCACGGCGTGCACCGTCAGGCGTGGATACTACCCGGGCACGCAGGCGAGCAGGCCATCGAGTCGTCCATGGCCTCTGGGGGGAGATTCCAATCTCCTCCTGCAATGAATGGCACAGATTACTGAGCAAAGCACGACCCGATGGTCTGCAAGCGCTGTACGTTGTCCCCGGACAGCCGTGGCCCCTGCTCCATGCACGCAGACACCGCAATGAAACCATGACGCATGCCTCCGTGTACCATGACAGCAACAGCATCTGATGGTACAAGCGCGCAGGTGTCAACAAAAGACGCGAGCAAAGTCGCGTCAATCTGCTTTCTCGGAAAAAATCCAACACCAGCACGAGGTCCGCCGTCAGGACCCGCATCATCTGCTGTAACGAAAGACTTCCATCCACGAGCATACGACCACTCTCGCGCCCTAAGAACCTCATCGCCTGGTAGCTTCAGTTCTTGAGCAACAACAACATGAACGCCTGCGTTCTGATCGAGAAAGTCACGCATTTGAGGCCATCCACTTCCGTTGAACGTGGCAACCCTGAAATCCTCACGACGGCTGATTTTGGGAGCACGTCGCGCTGGTCTCTTCAAGCTGTCATCGTCAACCGACTTCGGCGCCTGGTCACCATGTGCCTCCTCAATCACAGCCTCGGCTGGGCCAGCCGCCAAGGGCCCCATGGGCTCAGGGGGCGCTTGCCTCCGACGCCGCAATGAGGCAGCACGCGGGCAACCGATGACAGAGATACTCGTTCCGAGGTGTTGGCGTGGCCTCTGTTGTCTCAGAGCAGGCTCAGCATCGCGCACACGGTTGGGCATGCGCCCAGCACGATACTGCAGCAAAGCCCCATCTCCATCATGAGGAGTCGGATCCGCACTGCCCACATGCGAGTCAGCCATGTCCACGTCCTCCCAGATAACCGCCCTGTGGCGCGAGTGCAGGTGGCCCCTCATCCAAGGTATCACGCAGAACAGCCGCCAAGTCAATCGATGCTTCATAGCCCCGGGTGGCCTCAGATACCGGAAAGTCAGCAAACGGTTGGTCAGCCATCTCACTAGCCAAGAGAAGCCTGACACCTCGTAGGTCTCGGAAGCGCTCTACCATCAAGTCATGCCAACGCCGCCGGCCCCGTAAGTACACGTCGGCAAATCTATTCAAGTGGCAGAGTAGCTTGGGCGCATGCTGCGTCCAAGCATCCAGGCAGATGTGCTCCGCCAGGTCCCGTCGTTGAGGTGGCGCGGGGGCCATGGCGTGCAACGTGCGCGTTCTGAAATGCAGCGCTCCACGTACGGCGCGCACCGAAACGTCCAGTCATCCTCGGCCATCTGATGCGCCCACGTAAGGACATCAGCAAACCAGTGGCCCACGAAGGTCTCAATATGATCGGTGCGCTCATACCTCTCTCCAGGATTTGAGACCCCATCAGCACGAGCATTCCCACCAATCGTAGCCAGTGCATCGGCAGGGGGCCAACTTGAGGCAACTCTAGCACCAGCTGAAACGCCGTCAGCCGCGTGCAAAGGCAAGGTGTCACCGTGGCCCACTGAATGCTCGGTACGCAAGCTGCCACACCCTGGCACGACATGCTCAGCACACATGGGGGCATCGACAACCCCCCCGTCGGGGGCCCCATGTATGCCTGAAACGCTCGGGGGGGTCCGACCACCACGCGAACTCTCCTGAGTGCAGGAAGCTGGCCTGCCCGTCGACAGTCCTGAGCGGTTCGAGCACCCCGAGCCAACATGCGACCCAACACACCCAGGACCAGAATCGCCTAGGACAGGCGACCCTGGACCTACATGCGAAGGGCCATCAGCCTCATCCTTGGGAGCGTGAGGCCGAAGATGTTTAGGAACAACGTCTGCTAAGTTACACATAGCGAAACTCCCACCCTCTGAGTCGCCATCAGCCAGGTTTCCGCTCAAACTTGCACCAGTAACTTGATCGTGAGCAGCAGGTCGACCTTCGGCGACGAGGCGAGCCCCAAAACTGCCGCGGTCAAACTGCCTGAACGTCATGATGCCGATGAGCCCCCTATCCCCCGTCGCTGTGAGTCGGCCTCGAGCCCTTGCCATGTGGCGCGACTGGTGCTGGCCCCTCCAGTTCGCATCCAATCTCGGCGTCCCAAGGGTGAGCATGCTCTGCAATAGAAGACCCAGTCAATTGCGAGGAGTCCTCGCACATCAGCGGCTGCTGCTGCGACTGCTGCGGCTGCTGCGGCCTACCTCCCGACTGGGCCTGGCGATGCATTTCGAAGACCTTCTGCAGCTCGGCGAGGCGCGCGGTGAGGCTCTGGAACATCGCGCCCGCATTGCCTACAACAACTGCTGCAGGAGCAGCTGCCACAACGCCCTGAAGTCGGCCCCTGGCTTGTTCAACATCCTCGCTGGCGGGCGCAACCACTCCAGAGGAGTCATTGGCGAGAACCGCAGCGCGCGCTGCTGCAACCTCGAGCTGCATGGCCTGAAGGTCGGCACGGGCCGTCTCGGCCTCAGCGCGCTTGGCCAGAGGAGAGTCCCCCAGCTCCTGTACACACGCATCCAGCATCTCGACCTCTTTCCGCTTCGTCGACTGCCTATCCAAAGTACTTCGCGACGTGCCATCAGGAGTGCGCCCAGCTCTCTCACGCTCCTCCGCCGCTGCGAGCCGGCGCTTGGCCGAGACCATGAGGTCGTTGTCCTCCGCAATCTGCAGACGGCGCAGGGCGCCAATCGCGCGGCGGGCCTTTCCCACCTTGTCTGTCTCAGGCCCTGCTGCAGAGGAAGCAGCGCCCTGCTCGGGCCCGCCCTTCCTGGCGGCAGACGAGCTTCGCGCCCGCATGCCAGGGGGCTGGCCACCCGCGGGGTCTGGGCGGCCCATGCGATCCCGTCCGCACACACAGCACCTCTCATTGGCGCCGTAGTTCTTGCTGAAACCGCACTGCCCGGTGGCCAGGCAAGCCCAGCAATCGCCGCGATCACCGCGACCACGACCGGCAGCGCGTTCATCCGTGCCGCCTCGACGGCGCCCGCCTCTGCCCATAGGCGGGCGGGGCCCGCGACGCCCCCGCGGCCTCTCTGCGCCGCGGGAAAGTCGAAGCCGAAGGCGAGCAGAAGCGCGATGCTTGCGAGCCTCCGATGTCGAACTGGAGAGCGCGACCTTGTGCTCATACGAGCTCGGTCACGCAACGGCCGATGGCCCGAGCCTTCCGCGGGCAGGCCGCAGGCAGGCGGCGGCGCAGCAGGCGCAGGCAAGCCGCCGCCGCGTCGCGCCAGGCAGCGCCTGGGGCCGGGGGCCCCCCGATGGCGGGCCCCCGCGCCCCCCGCGGGCAAAACGGCTGCGGGGGGGCGATGGGGGGGCCGCGCAGGGGGCCACATGGGAGGAGGAGGCAGAGGAGGAGGAGGAGGAGGAGGCAGAGGAGGAGGGCCTCAGGACTCCCTTCGAGACCCCGGTCTGGTCCATGGCAGGATCGGGGGCACCGACAGGGGGGATGGGCACCGGGGGGACCGCATCGTTCCCCGATCGCTCACTCGTCGCCGGCTGGGGGCCCGATATAGCTACAACTTCTGCCAAGAAGCGTGCGGATGTGCAATCGCGGGCCTGTCGCCGATCTGTCGGAGATGCATCGCCGATTCCAAGTCGATGTTTCTCTCCCTCCCCTGAAATCCGACGTCGCGAAAAAAATGCAAAATCGCAGAAAATCAGGCCCGGAGCGCCCTAGACCCCATCTTCCTGCGTAATTTTTCGAGCCGTGTGGATCTGTGAGGGTCCCAAGCGAACCGCCCAGCTCGAAAAGATTGAGACGCCAGCATCCCAGGGTCCTCCGACCCCTCTCCCCTTCCCCTCCTCGGCTACACGCAAGGAGTGACCCTGCGTAGGATAGGAGGCCTGGCAATGGGCACCAACACCAACACAGGGGGTTGCCTCTACAGGAGGAAGATGATCCTAGATTTCGTTGTTGGTGGTCATAGTTCGGCCACCTTGAAACCAGAATATAACCACAATCACCGAGATCGGGATCTTCTCCCCTCGGTGGATGCACACAGCCGATATTAGTCTTGGTGCCAACCACTAGGCCTGCGATCGGAGTGATTTCTGGTGCGCGGCTTCTCGGGCCGGGCGAAAGGGGGGGATAGCAAAGGGGGGGTTTGAGAATCAGCTCACGTAGCTGATTTTCCCGGCGCCTCCCGGCGCCGGGAGGCGCCCATGTATCGAGGAATGGGCCCCTCGGTGGGGCCGAAACCAGCTGCATGCAGCAGATTTCGTAACCCCCCCTTTCCCAATCCCCCCCTTTCGCCCGGCCCGAGCTTCTGCGGGGTCCGCCAGGGGGCCGGATATACATTCGCGCAGGCCGCTGTTATATCGCGTGGCGCTCGGCGCTGGCGATCGGGGGACCCCAGTGGGCCAGCTCCAGAGGCCCCTCCTGCAAAAGGCCTTCTCGCTGTCGTCGTCGCTGACGTCGAGAGCACGCCATTCCGCAGTGAAGAGCGCTCCGCATATTCGCGATGGCCACGTCTTTCCAATCCGCAATCCACCCCCTCCTCCGCCTCCACCTTCTGCTCCTCCTCCTCCTCCTCCTCCTCCTCCTGCTCCTCCTCCTCCTCCTCCTCCTCCTCCTCCTCCTGCTCCTGCTCCTGCTCCTCCTCCTCCTCCTCCTCCTCCTCCTCCTCCTCCTCCTCCTCCTCTCTCTGCTCCTCCTCCTCCTCCTCCTCCTCCTCCTCCTCCTCCCCTCCTCCCCCCCTCCCACAAGTGTCGCCGACCTCCCCCCCCCGCGCACCTCGTACTCGGAGAAGAACCGCTGCCCAGCACGGGCGTGCGGCGACGGCTGGACGCGGCGGGCCGCGGCGCGGGCGCCGAGCCCGGCGAGGCGCGCGAGCATCGCTCGCTGCGGGCGGGCGGCGGCGCCCTGGCGATTGCGGCGCTTCTGCGGGCGGCGACGGGGCGCTCTCGGGCCACTGCCGGGGGGAGGAGGAGGGGGAGGAGGAGGAGGAGGAGGAGGAGGAGGAGGAGGAGGGAAGAGGGAGGCGGAGAAGGAGGAGGAGGAGGAGGAGGAGGAAGAGGGGGAGGTTCCCCCCCACTCCCCGCCCCCTTCTCCCCCGCCGGTGCATCGCGCATGCATCGCCGGTGCACTGCCGATGCATCGGCGATGCGGAACGATCTTTCGACCCCATCTAGTCCAACCCCATCCAGCAGGCCTAGAGAGAAGGGGGGGGGGAGTGGGGGGGGGGAGTGTGGGGCCACTGCCAGGGGAGAAAGGGGGGGGGAGTGGGGGGGGCTCCTCCTCCTCCTCCTCCTCCTCCTCCTCCTCCTCCTCCGCCTCCTCTTCCGCCTCCTCCTCCTCTTCCTCCTCCTCGTGCTCGATGTCCTCCGCCGCGTTCCTCCTCACGCGCGCCTGGGAGTAGAGGGGGGAGGGAGGGGAGGGTGAGGCCGCCTCCTCCCCCGCCCGCGCGCATTCCACCCGCCCCCACACCGATGGCTGTGGCAGCTGCGCAGGTAACGAGGTGGGTGAAGCAAGCAATCTGCACCCGGCTGCACGTGATCATTGTCTGCCTAGTTGGTTTTTGGCTGGGCCACCGTGGCCGTCGCCAGGGTAGCGGCCTGCGCTGAGTTGCCCCTGAAGCTCACGGTTGGCGTTCAGTGCTTGGCGGTAATCCTGGCCATTGTGGGTGACACCATGCGGCGGGCGTTGGAGCCTGATGTGACCGCAGACCTCCAACTAGGCGCCGGGGGACCTGCGTCGACGAGGGAGTCACGTCAGTTGATTAGCATACGTGGGTGGGAAACCGCGGCGGGTTTGTAGCCCTGTGTTGCTGTGGGGCCACTGCATAGCATAGCCTGTTGGGGCTGTGGCCGCCGTGTGCATCGTGGCGCGTCGGATGGATCCTCTGTGGGTGAGAACGGCACGGTGGGTTTCGAAGCCCCGTCTGCCGTGGATCCACTACCTTCGCGCCTGTCGAAGTGGTCGCAGTCGTCGTTGCCTGTGCCACTGTCGGCTGGGAGAAAGATGGAAGGTACTGTCGGGTGCCGCGTGGGAAAACGAGTGAACCAGCTGCTGCTGCCGCAACAGTGAATGCGGCGGTTGGGCAACAGGATCGTGCCGAGCTCAAGTGTAAGGATGAGGGCAGCTGGTGGCGCATGATGATGCCTGAGCAAAAACGGGAAGTAGTCCGCGGTCACTGGTCGCAAAACTGGTGCATGTGATGTGGGAGTGACGCACTGACAGGCCTCTGCGCGGCAGGCCCCGTCTCGGCATAAGGACTGCGTTCGCCTCTTAGCCTGTGGGTTGTCGAGGGGAGAACGGGTCGGTTGCCCCGCTACGCTGCAAAAGTATGATGGAAAACGCACTGTGGTGGGCCTCGCGTTGTAACCGATCGCGCTGACTGCGTGCTCGCTGTGGGGTTCTCCGCTCCTGGTGCGGTGCCATATGTTATTTCGTCGGTTGCGGACGCTGGTTGTGCTGGTCAGGGCGTCAGCTTCCGCCTTGATGTAATCCATGCTGTCGCAACCCGGATAGCGCTCTCCGTTCCCGTCCTGGATGGACGTAGTGTCGGAGTGCAGTGCTGGGTGCCTCGTGTCAAATGGGTCGACCTCGCTGTTGGGCGCATCGGTGTCCACTATTCCTCAATCATTTCTTGCACTGAAGGGGTCCTAACCTTACGGAGATTGAAAGCCTTGGCAACAATTCCGGGCCGATTTCGGTAGGCGGCCTGGTTCCCGGGTTCCCGGCTCTGGATTCCCAAATTCCTGGTTGCTGGTTCCGGACCGATTCTGGTGGGCGGCGGGGTTTTAAGGTTTCCGGGTTCCCGGGTTCTTGGCCAATCTCCTTTTCGACCGGTCTCTCCATCGATCTCGCTACCTACGTTTCTATTGATGTCACAATCGACCCCACTATAGATCGCGCGAGGGATCTCACTATCGGTCTAATTGGATCGACCTCACGATTGGTCTCACGATCGACCTTACTATTGTCCTTACTCTCGGTCCCACTATCGGTCTCACTATCGATCTCACAATCGATCTCAATATCCGTATCACGAATTTCAAACTATGCACTGATTGAGTTCTCCTTGGTGAAATTGTGATTTGGGTTGTAGGGGGCCGCGACAACGGCATGTCCTCCACCGGGGATATTTGGGAGTTATGCCATCCAAGTAGGAGCGACCGTCGATGTTGGTTGATTGTGCTGCGGTCGCTCGCGACAACTAGTACACGGGTGAAAAGGTTGGCGGTCGGCAGCATGTCGTGGCTGCTTTGGCTGGCTACGCGGTGGCGGGTCCGTACTGGTGGTTGTGGTCTCCTTGGCGTTGTGCGGGCGCATCGGGCGCGTCATTGCTCAAGCTCGCTTGGCCTGTCGCGTTACCTTGGGGGCTAGGGCCGTTTGTGGGGCCTGCTGGTAAGTCATGGTCGTCGGGTCCTTGATCCGCTGGTGGTGCTGTGGGGTCGGATGGGCTGTTGCTATCCTGATGGTGAAGTAGGCGGTTCATCCAAAGGGTCATGTCCTCGGCAATGTCCTGCCGGAAATATGAAGTTGACAACGGCACTGGTGCTCCCGTCGGGTTGTAGCGCGGGCCAGCCTGGACATCTCTTTGGACCTCGTCGCAGTCACGTCGGGCGTAGGACAGGGAAGGCAAGCCCCTGCGGCCCTCAGCCACTGGGCATGCAGAGATGCTGTACAGCTGGCAGGACGAAGCGCACCAGCAAGGCCTGGCGGGCCGCCATGGTAATGGGCGGGGCGCCATTGCGTCAATATTCTCTGAAGCAGTGCATGGCCTGGTCCTGCTCGAGGCGGTCGGTGCGATGAGGGTCCACGGCGCGGTCGCACATCGCCTCCGATTTGCTCGCGCTGCCGATGCTGTCCCTGGTGATCTTGCCAACGTTTATATCGAATTGCGGGCCGGTCGGGCCACTGTGGATGCCGCTGATGGCGCCGACTAGCTTGCAGATCGCGTCGCACTGGATGCCAGCAGCCGCGGCCCCTATGCGAATGCCGATACGTGGTTCTTCAACGGGCATCTCCGCCAGCTCGCGCACGGTAGGCATGCCCGTGGTCGTTGTGGGCATGGTTGCCCTCTTTGGCGCAGTCTGCTCGTAGGGTGCGTGAGCATTTGGTCCCGAGGCTGCGATGCGTGGGGGGGGGGCGGCTTGGCGGGTGCTTGATGCGTGGTCTGGGCGGGTAGATTGAGGGGCTTGGACTTCGGGCCAAGCCGTCTGTCGTCTCGTCTGCGACTTGGGCACGAATCATGGGCATGGCAGATTCTCGCCGCCATCGGGGTTCGGCAAATTGCCCTCTCATGGGTGCTCGTCGGCGTGGTAGTCGCGGGGGGGGGGTCGATTGGCTGGTCATCCTGGGCGGCGATCTGCGCGCCTCCAAGCGCCGGGCGATCGTCGCGGGGCGGTGCAACTGCTGCTGGCGTTGCCATTGTGCCGTCCGTCACCAAGTTGACGGAATTGTGGATGTCCTGCTTGATTCGGTCAGCTTGCTCTACTGGCCCGGTCTGGTTTGGCATCTGCGCCTAGGCGTGGGTGCTCGGTTCGGGTTGGTGCTGGGCTCGGTTGGTGTCGGGGTGGCGGGCCGACGGCGGTGGGTCCGCCGTCTGAAAATCTGCGATGATCCTCCCGGTGCTGGTTTCTCGCGGTGTCGGTTTCACGCGGCGTCGGCGACGAAGCCGCCGATCTCGGGGTTGCCCGCGGCGCTGTTCCACGGCCCGTTCATGGCCATGCCCGCGATGTTGTTCTGGGGCGCCTCCGAGCGTCTCGCGCGCAGTCTGGCACCCCCGCTGAGTTCGGCAACTTGGTCGCCCGGGGCGCGCGCGCCCGCGTGCGCCGGGCGGGCGGGCGGCGATGGCCCTCGAGCTTCGGCGGCGGTGGCCTCTCGGGCGCCGGGGCGCCGGGGGCGGGCTCCCGACCGCGCCCCCGCACTCGCTGCAGTAGAACTCTTCGCGGGTTACCTTCGAGAGGCCTCGGCCGAGGATCAGGAGGCAGTTGCCGGGGTCGTTTTAGGGTGACGCGAGGGCGCGCAGTAGTACACCTCTCTGCAGCAGCGCTTCGGGGTGGGTCCCGGCGGTCCGCGGGCGTGGGCGCGGGGGCTGGTTGAATGGCATCCAGGGGCGGATGTCCAGCTCCTGCAGCCGCTCTGACAGCTCGCGCGGGGCCCAGTTCCTGCGGTCTGGCGGGTTGGCCGGCGGGGGCGGGCACTGGGGGCGGCGGCGGGTCGCGGGGGGCATGCTGCTGCAGCGCGGGGTTGCTGGTGCGGCATCTATTATGCGGCGCGCGCGTTGGGGCTGCATCGCCCTGGGGGGGGGGGCGCGATTGTTTATGCCGACAATTCGGCCCCCCTCAGGCTCAATGGCACGATCTCGATTGGCCTGCTGCGCGACGCGAGCGGCCTAAGGTCCAGGAGGACGCAGCGGTCATCATGGTCGCCGTTGAAATGGTCGCCCCGCTTCACCGCAGAGGCCGCGCGCGCGGCCTGGCGTAGGTCGTTGTCGACGTGCGACACGACGTCGCGGGTGTCCGCTGACTGAAGTCGCGCGCAGCTTCGCGCGGTAATCGCCCCGGGTTCGACCCTACATGGCGCCCGTCGCGGTCGCGGAGGTCGCGCCGCAGCAACTTCGACTGGGGCGATCGTGGTTGGAGCGACGGTGGCGGCGTCGGCATCGAGCTCAAACTCGACGGCAGCTCGCTCGCGCCATTGGGCATTGCCGAAAGGTGGCCGCTGCGGGCACGTTGTTGTTGGGCGGTGGTCTGCGCTGGGATTCGCACCTAGCGTCGGGCCCCCATTCGGTAGTAACCGATACGCGGTTTTCGGCCCTGAGGTTCCCGAGGCACTCCAACTCGTTGTCGCCGACCAACAATGGTTCAAAGTTTCCGTCGGGGTCGTCTTCGCGCGCATGTAGCCCAGCGCGCATATGTGCAATCATGCGCAGCCCAAAGCATCCGGGAGTGAAAAGAACCAAGCGCGCTTGGTTCTCGACGAACAACCAAATAGTTTTTGCTTCGATGTCAAAACCAAGCGGGCGCGATCGGCTCGCAGGAAAACCAAACGCGGGTTTCTGGCAGGCCAAGCGCGCATCCGCATGAAACCAAGCGCGAGATCGCCCCCCCCGCCCCCCCGAGGGGGAGGGGGGGGGGGGGGCGACGCCCAGGGCGCGTTGGAAACACCGTGGGGTTGCAAAAACACATATGCACACACATATATATATATATACACACACATACATACCTATGGTTGCGAGCGTATGTGCAAAAAGCTGTAGGCCATACGTGCGTAGCACACGATAGCGCAGAATACGTATCATGTGTAGTGCCTGACACATGGGCGGGCGGCATTGAATTGGAGTCAAATGGCCCATGTGTCAGGCAGTACACATGATACATATTATGCGTTATCGTGTGATACGCTCGTATGGTCTAAACACTATAGAACATACGCTCGCAACCATATATATGTGTATATATGTATGTATGTATGTGTGCATATATACATGCAACCCTTGCGTATACCAGTAGTTAACAACCATAGAGATGCCGTTGTATGTTGTGCTCGTCATGTTTATGCATGGTACGACAATCAGATATGCCATATCATCATATGTAGCGCGTGGTGCCAGATCCGCACGCGTGTAAATTCCTGAATGTTTATGCAGTACGTACTCACACGTGAAACACTATATGTACCTGTCGCATGCGCACTGTATACACATCATAGGCATAATGCAGCAGGCGCGTGTACATCTCTGATTTACATGGAGCGTGGTTGTGAACATAGTAAATAACATGGCACTATTGTATATTTGATGTTGTGTAGGTATACGCTGTACCGCATTGTGGTTGCACTGCTGCATCTGCACATGTTTGTATATGCACATGTGTATGTTGGTATGTGTACAATTTTGTTTATTGGACGAATACGTGTTATCATTATATGAATGTGTTCTAAAAAGGTGTACATAGATTGCAGGATTTCACCAGTTGCTTACATACGCATGCGTATATGTTCGTGCTTGTATACACAGACGTATACGCACATATTTGTACGTGCGTGATAAGCGCATGTATGCGCACACGCGTGTATATATGGTACATATACATGGAAACAAAATATTCGTATATCCACGCGAATATTTGCCTAAATATACACTCATACACACATGCGTTATATACGCACGCAGACACGCAAGCGCACGCACGCACATGCACGCGCACACGCCCAGACACACCCATCCACAAATCAATCAAACATAAATGTATACGTGCGTGGTGCATGCACATATGCGCACGCGCGCGTGTATACACATATGTGTGTGTACGCGCGGGTATCCACGCAGACATACACATATGTACATGTATCATATACAGCTTCACATGTAAACGCATACACCAATGTCTAATTATACAAAATTACACATTCACAACACATGCACACAGGGTTCCAGTCAGACCCCCTCCCCCGGCCCCCACACACACCACGCACCACCACCACGCGCACTTACGCACACGCACACACACAGTCGCACACGCACGTGGTGGCAAGGGTGGCGGGGTGGGTGGTTGGTTCCAGTTGTGGTGATGGTGGTGGAGGTAGTGGCGATGGTGGTCGTGGCGGTGGTTTGTGTGTGTGTGTGTCTACGGTGTGTGTGTATGTGTGTGCGTGTGGTGGTGGTCGCGGTGGTGGCGGCGCTAGCGTGCGTGCGTGGCGTGTGCGGGGGGGGGGGGGGGCATGAAATTGGAGCCGCGTTTCATGGCACGTGGCACCTCTTCACGCGCGCGCACGCACGCGCGCGCACGCGCGCGCGCACACCGCCCGCCACGAAAAAAAACAATACCTAAAACCAAGCGCGACCCGCTCCTAAACCGAGCACGGCCGACTCATCCCGGCAAGCGAACGAAGCGCGCGCTTGGTTTTTTCGAGCGCAGGGAAAAAACAACCAGTGCCGGTTCCGCGCGCGCGCGATTGTTTTTTTTCAGTCCCGATGGTTTGGGACGTTGCCCGTTCCGAAAATCAAGTTGTCGCCGCATGGGCGCGCGGCGCGAGCCCCGCGCGCGGCCGGCGCGCCGGTCAAATGAGAAAGTAATGGCAGTACCTTGCTGGCCCCTGGGACTTTGCCACGTTCGCTCGCGGCACGAGGGGCGAAATATTCGGCCCCACGAGGCTCTTGGCGCGCGTCTTGGCGTCGCCCGCGCGGGCGCGGGTAGCATGCGCTACCGCGACCGCCCGCAGATGTCCTGGCGCCATTCTGAGCGCCATCGGTGGCCCTCGGCCCCGACGCAGGACCTCGGCGCGGCTGGCTCCCGGGCGTCTTTCCACCCCCGTTGGGCGCGGCAGGCCAGCGTCAACGAGGCGCGAAACCCTCCGGTCGCGGTTGTCGCGCCCGCTCGAGACGGCGCGGAACCCCCGCGCATTGGCGCGGCCCCCCTCGGTAGCCGCGTTTTGCGCACGCCGATCAACTAGACCTGCGCGTCCTTGAGCCGGCGCCAGATCGCCTCGACCCCGGCGGTCTAGCGGCGCTGCCCCCAGCCGGCGCGCGCCGGCATCGTGGGGCTCCGCGCGTTGATGGTGGCTATCATGATGTCAACGCTGCTCTTCCCGCTGGTCTTGTCGTTGGGTGGTTCGAAGTGCTCCGGCGTTGCTACCGCCGCGGTCGTAGTCGGGCGCAGCCCGTTGGTCGCCAAGTTGGGGCGCGCCTTTCTCGCATCGTCGTCGGCCCGGTGCAACCAGCCCCATTGTCGTTTATTCCGTGCGCCGAAGACATAGGCCCACTCGGGCGGCGGGCTTGGCTCGCATCGCCCGCTTTGTCGCTCAGCGACTGAGTCTGCGAGCTCGCCCCATGGATGGCCTACGCGGGCTTGGACGCGGTCGGCGCGGAGGTCGTTCGCTCTTGCTGCCAGGTGCAGTTCATCGGCAATGGCTGACAAGCCGATCTGCGTCGCCCTGCTGGGGGGGGCCTCTACCACCTTGGGGTCTGCGCGAACAGTTGCCGGAGCATTGCCGCGCGTGCCCCTTCGCGCGGAGATCCAGGCGCATGCCCAACTGAGATCTGCCAGCGCAGACGCAACTTACGCGGCCTTGCCGCAGACGCCGGTGGAGGTCGCGATTGAAATGGGGCTGCCATCGTGCCCAATCGCGCAAAGCCGTCGTCGTCTTCGATGGCGATGACCACGGGCCATGCGTCCTTGGTTGAGTCGGCCTGGTGCGCCCCGTCGGCGGCGCGGCGAATTCGCCGAACCCTTCATGCCCCTCTTCCCGACGCGCCAACGAAGATCCTGCGCGCGCGTGGGGAGGAGGGCGGCGCCTGCGGGGCCATCTCCGCGGCGGGCGTCAAGCCGTCGCCCCTCCTGACCTGAGGCGATGGCGCATCTGGGACCGCGACGTCAATTGCTTTCCGCCCCTGCAATGGAGATGGCGATGCCAAGTCGGTCGTTGCGTCGGTTTCCCTACCTGGCGGCGTTCACTCTTATGTCCACGCCTTGGGCGCGGCTGGCTGCGGCGCGCCGCAATCCTGGCTACCCGGGGGCGCCTCCCCTAATCTGGTCGCCGCCCAATGGATGAGCGCTGCGTGTCGGGGCCTTGCAGGTAGGACTGGCGATGCTGTTCTGCCGGGAGTTGTCGGCCGCGATGGACATACTGTGATAGGAGGGGCCACGATTGCCCCCAACAGTCGCCCCCCCTAGCTGCCCGGGCACTTCGGGCCCGGGCAGGTTGCGCGTCGCCACGCGCAATGCCTAGCGCGGGCGCTGGCCCCACCGGTTGCACGAATGCCGCAATCCATTCGGCGTCGCCGGGAAACGTGGCGGCTGGCGCCATCGAAGCAGGTCTGGCACCTCGAAGTGTGAAAGGCGCTGTTTTGCCTGAACTGCTGCTTGCTGCGCGAAGCAATACTCCTCGGTGGCCACCTCGGCCCGCCTCCTGTGGGCGGCGTTCCATTCTCTCCGCGCTGCCCCCCTCTGCGCGCGAGCGCCGACCTCGCGCTGGCGGGCCTCGTTGTGTCATACGGAACTGGCGCCCCTTCGCGGTGAAACAAATGGCACTTGACCTTCGGCTTTAATTGCGCTTTGCTGCGCCATCCCCTGGTGCGCACCCACGTCAGATAGCACTCTACTCATGTGATGTTCATGCCGCCACGATGGTTCCGCGTCTCATGCTCGTGCCGGCCCCCCTGCGTCGGCGACTCCCTGTCGGTGCTTCTCCTCCACGTGGCGGGCGATAGCCCCTCTGCATCGATCCTGGCCTTGCATCTCCAGGCGGGCGGCGCAGACCAGGGAGTCGTTGAGCCTCTGCGTTCTGATGACGGAGACGCGGTGCTCTGCGTTCTTCATTTCGTTTTAGTAGACGCCCCTGTCGGCGGCGGTCTGATCTGTCAGTTGTAAACGTTTCGCAAAGTGTCCCTGTGCTCATCGCGGCGCTCGAGCTGTTGCCGCCCGTGCCTTCTTTTGGGCTCGCTCTGGATGTCCACCCATGATGTAGGTCCTGTAATCCTGGAGGTCGACGTCGGCCCTCTGCGCGCTTTCCAGCGCCTCCTCCGTGCCGCGGGGCTTGACTGTCACTCGTTCTTGAAAGTATCCATGATGCGTGGCCCTTGTAGGTAGTGATCTCGGCAGTGGCAAGTTCCTCCCCTAGCTTGTTCTGGGCGCGCGCGCGGCTTCGCGCGTGGCGCGCCTCTGTTTTCTCCCACGCGTTCTCAACGTTGGCCCGACCGCTCGTAGGTGTTGTCCTATTTTCATGAAGTTCAGCTCCGGTCTCGCTTCTTGCGGCTTGAAGCTCGTCGTTGGCATTTTGGGAAGTGTCGAACTTCTCCTCGCTCCGTTCCCAAGTGCTCCTGGCGTCCTGGACGCGGCGCTGGCTGTCCCCAGTTAGAGGTGTCCATAGTGCGCAAAACGCATGGCCTTCCGTAGACTCGCCCGCCCTGGTCGATATCCTGATCGCTGGCGTTAAGGAGTTCTCTTCGGTCAGCCTCCCACGTGGCCGTGTTTCGCCTCGTCGCTGGCGGCCCCTGCGTCATTGCATGCGTCATCCCTGGCGCGGCCGACGTCCTTCGCAACGCTTCTGAATTCGATGGTTTTCTCTCCAAGGTTGCCAGGTCGACCTCAACCTCGCCTTGGTGAACTCGAGGTGGTCCTCCATGGCCAGCTCGGTGCGCTCGATATCCCTTGCGCAGTGGGCGAGTGCTATGCTGCTGAGGCTCACGGTTCTGATAAAAAGGCGATTTGGGTAGTCTGTAGCCTGGCAAAGGTGTTCTTCATGATGGATGCGGCTGCCCGTCATTGTTTCGCGACGTTGACGTTCTGCCACAGTTCGTTCATAGCTGGGTCGTTTGGGGGCGTCCTCCAGTCTTGCCATCTGGTAGCGTAGACCTTGCGCATGGGCATGGCGTTGTTTATGATCAGAGTGATAATTATGCTTTTTAATTATATCATGGTTGGGAGCACGTTGCTTCTTGGCCGGGATATCCTTTTCCATTGGGGCCTGTTGATCCACCTTGCAGGTCTTGCCTTTTTTCCTTGCCCTTCTGCGGCCGGTCGTTGTCGTCGATGTATTCGTCGCATGGTTTGGGGGGCATTTCTTTTGCCCCTGCTGGTGATGCCTGTGTTGTTTTTCCAAGCGCCCCTGTTCCAGCTTGCATCGGGATGTTGAGCTGCCCGTTGTGCCGCGCATGGCGCCAATCGCAAATGAGGCCGCATAGGTGGGCCTCTGCTCGGCATTCGACTGGATGTTGATCGCCGCAGTGTGGCCATCGCTGGGGTTTGTGGTGGACTGTGGAAGCAAACCAATGTTCAATGGCACCTTGTTCATACGTCTGCTCTGCCACCGTGCTGACAGGGTCATTCCTGATTTCTCTCCCGATCACACTCAGAAGCTCCTGGGTGGTTCAGGCCGCATACAGAAACGCCCTGGTGGTGGCACTACCTGTGCACGCAATTCCTGGATTGCACTATCGTGTTGACTCCCGAGCAGACGCAGGAACTCGCGAGTAAGCTCAGCAACGAGTTCGTCGCGTTGATCGCAGGTTCCTGGCATCGAGGCGTACACAGAGCGGGCGAGAAAATTATCCCTGCCAAGCAGGAGAATGATGCGTATACCGAGCTCGGTGACCTTAACATCCTGGCGAGTCGCAGTTCGCAGAAGAAGGCTAAACTTTGAGGGTCGCCTTGCGTTGTGCGGAAAACCAGCTGCACCAAAACCAAATGTTGCGCGCACCCGGCATAACAAACCGTCTACATCGAGTTGAAGACTGAACGTCGACAATATGTTCCGCAGGCCCCACATGACCATTGCCAACATTGGCCAAAGGAAGTGTTCATATTCAACTAATGCAGAGCCACGGCGAATAGCAAAACACCGAGCAGCATAGCAGACTCTAACACATCCATCCGACACGCCACAAGAAATCTCCTGACAAAAACTCATTCCGAATGTACGAAACGAATGCCAACTCAATCCGCACATTCCGCACCTAACCTTGTTCGGAAAAAAAACGACTTCAGCCCGTAGCCTTTACGTGGCTCAACGGCTCTGCCTTTGCACCCCAAAGTTTTCACGGTGTCCTCCGATCTCGCCTGGATGACATGCTCCTGGGACTCGACTGCATCCAAGCTCGGCGACGTGGCCCCCCACGGACGCCCGAGAACCAAAAGAATCCCTCCTCCCTACTACTCTAGCTACCCCCATCACTCCCCCCTACTCTCCCTCCCCCTCCTCCCCCAGCGGGCGACGACGACGACGACGACGACCTTGGACGTTGGACGACGACGAACACCCCCGACGTTTCCCGACGACGACGACGACAACGACGACGAGGGCAACGAGGGCAACGAGGGCGACGACGACGACGACGACGACGACGACGACGACGACGGCGACGGCCCCCAGCGGCCTCCCGCAGCTGCCCCGCGGGGCCGACCGGGTGGCTGCTCCTGGCCCCGCTGCGGCGGGCGGGGCCGCCGGCGGCGTCGCTCGCCGCCGCCGCCGCCGCCGCCGCCGCCGCCGCCGCCGCCGCCGCGGCGTCGTCGTCGTCGTCGTCGTCGTCGTCGTCGTCGTCGTCGTCGTCGTCGTCGTCGTCGTCGTCGTCGTCGTCGTCGTCGTCGTCGTCCGTCCCCTCCGCTGCCCCCCCCCCCATGCCCCCATCCCTCCCCCCTTCCGTCCCATCCTGCCTCCCCTCTCCTCCCTCCCACTCTCGTCCTGCTCCGTCCCCCCCTCTCGCTCCTCCCCAACCCTTGCCCTCATCCATCTTTCCCCTCCCCTCCTCCGTGCCCCAAGCCCCCCATCCCTCTAAGTGCGCGCTCGGGGAGAACGAGGTGGGCGGAGGGAGGCGGCATGGAGCTGTGGGAGGTCCGACGGGTCGGTGCATGGTACCAGCTGACCTTTGTGACTCGTGGCGGCCGAATGCCGATTGCAAAGGTCAAGTGGTCCTTTTTTGGAAGCTAATTCTACCATGTACCACATCGGTTTAATAGCTTCTAGTGGCCTGCAGCTGCCACCTGGCAGCCTCTAGCAGCCTGTAGCGGCCTCTAGCATCTTTTCCTGGCCTCTGGCGGCCTTTCGTAGCCTCTACACATAATGTTATACATATATATATGTGTTTAAATAGAATAGTACTAATAATTATTCCACGTTTTAGCAAAAAAAACTCCCTTGACAAAGGACTGTACATTAACAAAGGCGGAAATTGAGCCCAACAACACACATGACCTGGGCCCCCTACTGACACCGACGGAGCGGCGCACGTGACTTCCCACAGCCAGCCACAAGAAATCCGGAAGGTGGCGCCGCGCCGCAGCGAAGGCCCAGGATCGATCAGCCCAGACTCGTGAAGAAGTGAAGAAGGACCCGACAAGGACGTGCGTCGGATCGGGCCGCTTCGGCACGAATTCGGACCCGAATCGGATCGGCCGCGCCAGGATGCACGGCAGCGCCATACAATCGTCGGGCCGCATCACATCGACGGAACATCGAAATAAAATCGGATCGGGCGCGCCCAGAACGATATGGATTTGGGGGAAACCAAGAGGTACCGATACCGCTACTCCCCGGACCTCTCCCTGACTGCGTTCTGACCAGGATTTCGACGCGAATCCAGCGGTGGTGACGAGGGCCGCCCAGGAGGCCCAGAAAAGGGAACAACGAGCGGAGGGCAGAGGTGTGGGGGCCTTTTCCTCCCCCTCTGAGATTTGGATGGGGAATTGCTCCTGCCGGGTGGCCAGGGGAGGAGGGCGCAGGGCGCGCCCTCGGCCGACCAAGGTGCGACGAGGCGGCCCAACTCCAGGGAGGCCACCACCGGAAAGGGGCGCAGAATAGCCTGGGACCTGTGGGGCAGCGACTGGCTGCTCCCCCATTCCTCCTCCTGCTCCTGCTCGTGCTCCTCCCCCTCCTCCTCCTCCTCCTCCTCCTCCTCAGCCTCCGCATTCCTCTCGCTGCTCGTCCACTCCTCCTCCTCCTCCTCCTCCTCCTCCTCCTCCTCCTCGTCCTCCTCCTCCTCCTCCTCCTCCTCGACCTCCTCTCCTCATCATCCTTCCCCCCTCTCCTCCCCTCCTCCCTCATCCGCCTCCTCCACCCTTCCTCTTCCCCCCCACTCCTCCTCCTCCTCCTCCTCCTCCGCCTCCTACCCCCCCCGCTCGTTTTCATCTTCGTCGTCCTCAAGGTCGGCGGCACCGGTCGTAAGGCCTTCGCAATAGTTTGGGACCTGTGGCGCAGCGAATGGCGGATTCCAGAAACCCTGATCAAGAAAGACTGTCCATTTCTTGGGAGGTCGATTTCAACCTCAGCCTCCCTGTGCCGCGCTACACCCTGGAACAATCATGCGGATGTCCTTCGACGGGCCCATTGATCAATCACCGGGAACGGTCGGCGCTGCTCAATTCTCGCAACCCACGACTGGGGCAGGGACCAGAAGGGAGCACAGAAGAGGGGGGAAGATACCAACGCCAAAGCAAGTCCTACCCACTTGGCCCTGCACTCGACCACCCCCTCCTCAGAAGGGATGGCACAACAAGGGCAGGCATCGCAAGACCCTCTAGTCCCGCGCTGGTCCCTCGCCCCAGAAAACTTGTCCGAACTTGATCGGGCTCCGGAAAGGGGCTGCATGATCTCCCGACTTGCAACAGCGAGCAATCCTTGAAACAGAGCTAACCCCTGATGGGTTACGTTGGGAGGGCTGCGGAGGTCCACTGCCGCCGGCGGTCTCACCCACTTCTTGGCAGGCTTCACGCTCTAGCGTTTTATTCCGCCTCCTGCCCCCCCCCTCCCCCTGAACACCATCTTCTCGAACTCTTCTGCGGCATTGGACCTCGGCGCCGCGCCGTCCTCAAGACTCGCTCTCAAGGTTTCGAGGCACCCGCTGTCTTTCAATAAGTTCACGTGGCTTTCATCAACTCTGGGTGAACCATAGCTGCGAATCTACAGTTGGCCTCCTCTACTGCACCCTCATCCGCCTCCGTCTTCACGCGGGCGTCGAAGCAGCGGGTTGTCTTGACGTTCGCTCGCGTGTTGTTTGCGTTCTTGCCGAACACCACCATCGTCCCAGCGCCTCCAAGGTTTCGACTGGATTCGGCCCTTTGGCGGTGGCCTGCTTCGCCTCCGCTGGCTTCCCCGCCGCCGCCTCGCTCATCCTGGAGATCGGCAAGCGGACGTACGCGTATGGTTTTGCCCCGAGTGGGTTGCCGCGGCGCTTTCCCCCCTCGTCCTTGTCGCGGGCGCCCGTGCCCGTCTTCTGGCAATGATTGGCCCCTGCCGCCAGCGCCAACTGCATCTGGAGGCTGGCCCTCCACTTGGCGACCAAGATCTCGCCCCCGGCTGAGCTGCGGACGCCGTCGTCGCGTTGGAGCAGCAGCGGCGCCATTGGCCTGTCCTGCTTCGCGATGCCTTTGGCTTCTCCTCGCCCCTCTTCTCGTCCTGGCCCAGCGTCGGCCTCCACCGCGCCCATCCTCTGGGTCGCCCCCGCTGCGTTCGCGAGCGTGGTCGGCAAGCCGTGGTGGAGGCACTGGGGGCGGAGGCTGACCGGGCGCCCCTGGCCCGGGCCCTCGAGCCAGGTCTGCCCGCCGGAGCCTCTCCTGCGGGATCTGTTTCAGTAGGGTGTCCTTGCGAGCGAAGGTGGCCACGCAGTGAAAGCATCTCTCGGCACTCAGGTCGGCCCTGGGAACGCTGACCTGATCGGCTCCGATGGAGCGCCCCGCAAATCGATGGCTCTCGAGCCCCTTCCCCACGTTGCGCATTCTGCCGCACCCGGGGCAAAGGAGGCGATTCCCCTCGGCGATCTCCCCAGCTTCTGGCGCCAAGTCACCCTCAGCTCCGCGCTGGGATACTTTCCGCGGCTCTGCATCCGAGAGCGCGGCGAACCATTCTCGCCTGGCCACAGAAAAACTCGGCGGCTCGCTCGGCGCACCCCCGCAACTTTCCGGGGGGAGGGGGGCGAGACCACAGCATTCGCGAATGCCCCTGCAGCTGGCCCAGGCGACCGCCCATGCTCCTGCCATTTGGACCCCCGCACGAGAGTTGTTCAACAATCGCTGATCATACTGTCCTAGATGGGTCCTCTTGAGGGGCTTCGGGCAACATTACCGGGGCGACAACGCGCCTCCAACACATCAGGCGGCGACGCAGCAGCGTCGAACTGACGCAGGAAACTTTGGCTCGATGGCGCACGACTGCCTCGGGGGCGCTGCGCAGTCGGGCTGGAACTTGATGATGCGTCTTAGCTTGCGGGTCCGACATCGCTCTAACTTTATCAACTCGGCCCTCGTCGATAAAAGCGACATCTAGCGCGCAGGAATAGATCTTGCAAGTGGGCGCCAGAGCCAACCCTTGAGGCGGGCGCCGAGAATGCCTTTCAGCACCACCTGGGGAAGCCTCCAGCGAGCCTGACGCGCGGCCTGAAGCCGAGCGCGCACAGTCGGCGCGGGGCGCGAAGATCTGGCCGGTTCATCCGCTTGCCTCATGCAAATGCCAGTTTGCTAAGACGCAGTTCTCCTTATGTGCGGCACCCTTTACCCGCGACGCTCAACGTCAGCACGATATGCGGGGCATTCACGGCGAGGCCCGTGGCATCCCCGCCTTGCCGCAAGAACTTCGGGAAAGGGGCGGCCATCTCGAAACGATCGGCCACGGTCAACACGGGACGCATCTAGGTCCTGAGGCTCGGTCTCTGGGAACTCCCGCATTCCTGTCAACATTGAACGCAGGGTCAAACTGCTCGCGGGTGCCCAACAACCCCCCTGCTCGGTATCTGTCTCTTCACTCATAAGGTCGTTTGTAGATGCGAAGTCCGTGTCCCACACATGGTATGATGAGTGGTTGCCTACAAGGTCCGCCGGCTCAGGCCCCCCGTGGAATGTAGCAGGCGCCGCTGCGCAGCTCCTCGACCGCCGCGCGGGCGCCTCTCAAGGCCGCCTGTCCCTCCAGAGCGGCCTCACGCTTGACATGGATCAAGGAGACCCGCTGCCTCTTCCACGTCAATTAACGCTGCCGCGGGGGTCGCGCAAGTCGGCAGGGTGCGACACGCTTTATTTCGGAAGCGTCTGCCCAATAGCGCCGCGCGCTGATCGACCCTGGAGGGCGCCAAACTGGGCCAGTGAAAGCCAGCCCGCTGAAGATCTGAGTTCGGGCATGACTGCGACCTTCGAGTATCTTGCCTATGTGCCCAATGAGACCGATCGCGCGGTAGCGGCCCTTAGCGCGCGGCTCGTCTCCCTCTGGCTTTCCCGCGGAAGCCGTCTCCCCATTCTTGAGTCGCCGTGGAAAACTCCATGGAGCGGCAATCTGGCCTGGTCAACGCATGGTTTCCAACCTTCAGCAATGGCACCTTTGGGGTCATCGCGGGCGCTACTGGGGGCCACAGGGTCGGTCCACTTCAGCGCTGGGGCACTCTTGGGGTTCGGAGACCCGCTCATGGCCTGCGCAAAGTCGTCAGCTTCAAAATCCCCGATGAGCTCCTCTTCGGGGTCCTCAGGTACTTCCTGGGGCCATCCATTTCATGCGTCGGCATTTCCGTCGCCTCGAAGATCGTACAAAGAACACCTCTTGTCGCCTGAGAATCCCCACCGTCGTCGAAACGCGGGAGGCCAAGTCCCGGGGTTTCGGAGCGCGAGCATGGGCGCCCTCGTTTCAGGGGCCAATCTCTTCGCAATGGAGCAGCAGTGGCGGGCGCCGTTCACTACGTCCACACAGTCGCCGTCAGCGACCAACGCAGCTACTCTCTGAATGTTCTGGAAACGGACGGGTCCATCGGCACCTTTAGCAGCGCTTTCGAAATTCTGCGAGATTGATGGTGGGCACCAGAACTTCGGGGAGCGTCCTCTGATAGCACTTGTTGTGCCGAGCTAGGGCCAGCGTCTCGTCGTTCAACTTGTTCTGGGGCGAGGCCCTCGCGTTGCCCGAGTAGAATGCGATGGCTGCATCTACAATCGCCTCCTCCAGCGCGTCTAAAGCACGAGGCGCGTCCTCGCGTCTGAGTCCTCTCCTGACCCTCCTGCCATCTCCAGCGGATTCTCCTCCGCGCCTACCCCCTGCCTAAGCGGTCGCGAACATCTCGCGCGCGGGCGGGGGCCTGGTCGGGGACGTCGCTGGCGCCAATCGTCCTCAGGCCCTGGAGCAGTAGGACACGACTCCACCTCAGGAGTGGGCCATGCCGGGTTCGTCTACATCGGAAGCGAAATGATCTGATAACCTCGACTGGTCTTTGGTCGCGGCATCCTCCTGCGATTCCTGGTGCCAACTACCAATCCTTGGATCAAAACATCCGCGACCCCCCCGCTCGGCGTCGCACAACCGTTGCCGATTCGGTTCCTTCCGCGCCATCCGCGCGGAGCCAAATGCTGGCAACTGCTTCCGACTTCCATCGGCGTTCAATACTGCCGTGCCGTTGTTCAGCAAGATGGACAGAAACTGCCCGCCATGTCCGTTCGTGTTCCCGGGCGTCGGATCCATGCCCGCGCATCTAACGTTGGGTCACTCTGGGGCAACTGCACCACTGGCACCCACACGCCAAATCAAATACGTTCTCTGAAGTACAGAGCGATAGTAGCCTCACTGTCCAAAACCAAGCTTGGGACTGACGGCGTTGCCCACGAGCTTGTTCACGGATTCCGCTCCATGATGGGCCAAGAGTTAGCGGGGGCGCACTCATCGAATGTATTACGGTCGCGTTCGCGCTCCCCTCCTCTTCTCATCCGGCGCCCGAGTAATCCCCTAGAGATCCATTCGCGCGCCCGTCTGACCTCCGGTGGAATCGATGTAAAACGGGCCGCTTGCCGTGAAGCATCCGTCCGTGGCTCTGCTCGATGTTCTCGGGGCATGATAAGTTCTGAAGCCAGCGCTCGCCCACGGCGCCGTTCCTCCCATGAGAGCGCTTTGAAATGCACGCTCTTGCTACTCGTTTGTCTCTTGCTAGTCTCAGTCGTTCCGCCGCGCGGTCGACTGTCAAAAAGGACCCGGCGTTGAAACTCCACGGTTTCATTGCGCGGTCGGTTCTCGCGCTTCTCGCTCGGGCGGGTGGAAGCAAACTCGGCGACGCCCTGGGCGGGGCATTCGTCGCGTCGCATTCCGCAGCATAGGCAACCATGGGCGCGTGGGCCGCTGGCCTCGACGCCACCTTCTCGACGTCGGCACGGGCCTTGTCGCTGGACTTGGGCCGCGACCCGAGAGGAAGAGCACGCCCTTGGCCAGGCAACGCGCTCACGTCGGGCCAGTCACCTCCACCTCGTCGAGCTCCTTCGTGACCAGCAGTCGCCAGCAGGCCCGAGCGCGCCCTGGCCCCCAGGCAGACTCGCCGATCAACGCCTGGTCGCCCCTCACCCATCTGGGGCGGTCGCGAGGCTGCGCCTGCCTCGGGGAGGGGGCCTCAAGGGTGCTCGGCGAGCTGCCCCTTCACCCCCCCTGGCCACCACGCCGCCCCTCGTGGCGGTCGGACCCCGCCCGCGCTATCCCTCTAGTAGCGGCGCGCCCCCCACGCCTCGCGCCAGCGGCAACCCCCAGACGAGGGCTCGCGGCACTCAGCGGGCCCATGGGCATCACGACCTCCACATCGACCATGGCGTCGGCTGCCTGGCGCCAGTCGGCCTGAGAGGGCAGGTCGGGCCCCCTCTCGCGCTCCCCGACAAGCGGGCCAGAGCGCGTCTGCAGCGCCGTAGGAGCCCCGGTGCGCGGGCCAGCTCCCTGCCCGAGCACCCCGAAAGGCGGGCCAGTGCTCGGGCGATGCTCAGCGAGACCCCTGTGGAGCGGGCCAGGTCCGCTCGGCAGCCCCCCGAGATGCGGGCCAGCTCGCGTCTCCAACGCAGTAGGACCCCCGAGGAGCGGGCCAGGTCCACGCTCGAGCTCCCCGAGGGGCGGGCCAGTGCTCGAGCAATACTCAGCAGCGCCCAAGTCCTGCACAGAGCCTCGTGGCGACGTCGGGCCCGGTCGCCGCAAGGGCGCGCCAGGACTTTGCGCTCCGACGCCCGTGACAACTGAGCCTGGTAGCCGCCGTGGCACACCAGGACCTTGCAATCTGACGCCAGCGCCCTCGCCCATCACCGAAGGACCCCCGAGGGGCGAGCCAGGCCCATGCTCGAGCCCCCCGAGGAGCAGGCCAGAACTCAAGCCACACTCCGAGCATGCCCTCGCTGAAGTAGGACCCCCGAGGGGCGGGCCAGGCCCGCGCTCGAGCCCCCCGAGGAACGGGCCAGAGCTCGAGCGATACCCCGCGCGGCCCATGACTCCGACCGACCTCGCCGCCCACCCCGCCCAGCCCCCTGTCGAGCACGCTGAAGGGGTCCTCCTCTGGGTCGTCAAAACCAGCAGCTCGCACAGGTCGGCCTCCGCCCCCGCCCACGGGGGCCGCCTCGTCCACGCAGCCGCCGTCGCAGTGCCGCACAAGTATTTCGACCCGCTCCTCGGGGCCCGATCGAACTGGAGCTCGCGACTGGTGGTTAGGGGCATGCCGTCTATAGACGCTGACCTTTTCGGCTACCGCGCCCGCTGCCTCCGCCCCGCTCGAGCTGGTCGTCGCCTCGCGCAGGGCGCCCATGGAGCCATCCTCGAAGCGTGGAGCAGGCTCCGCGCTGCTCGCCGCCAGCAGCTTGATGAGACGCCTGCGGCTGGCACCCAAGTGCTTCACCCATCGGGCCGCCGCAACGCGCGCGCTCACCATCGGGTCGTGGAGCTTCCTCTTGCGGGGTGGCGGCCACTTGGACTGCGCCAGCTTGAGGGCAGGCTCGCGCCCGCTCCCCATGTGCTGCCTCCTCTCCTCGCCCACCAAGTACCAGCGGTCACGTAGCTCGGCCTTAGCCGCGCTGACAGCTGCGCCCCATGCCTGCCCCAAGCCGCTGGCCTCGGACGCGCCGAGGACCAGCTGGAGCCCCTTTTCCCGCATGCGCCCACGAAGGAAGGGAACCGCCCCCACTGGCGCCACCGCTGCAAACCCCCGCGGCTCGACTGCAACCCGGACGCAGTCCTCGCGGCCCACCGTGGAGATGCTAACGTAAACAAGGTAGTGCGGGTACAGCGCCGCATCTGTCGCGACTTGCGCCTCGCTCGGCCTGGGGTCCAGGTCCGGCGCCACGATGACGTAGTCCAGGGTGGAGCCCTCGGCCGCTTGCCAGCAGGTCGGCTCGGGCTGCACAATGGGGATGCCTCGCACCTGCTCGAGCCACGGACCCCTGAGCTCGTCGTTCTCCATGCCCCTGTCGCCCATGGCCACCCAGTCGAGCCCGCGCGCGTTGAGCACGCGAAGGTAGGTCATCAACTCATGGAGGGCGTCGCCGTTGTCGTCATCTATGCCGACGTCGTGCATCAAGTAGACCACGACGACGATCAAGCCACCCTTCACCCCCCAGCGCACGTGGCCCGCCAGCATCCGCGCCTCCCCCAGGAAGGGCGAGGGCACGAAGGGCGGCGCGGTGACCGAGATCTCGTTGCGCGCGAGGGGCGCCGCGCCGCCCGAAACCTCGAGCGCCCCAGCTCCCTCGGCCTGACCTGGGCCCCACAACCCATGGTAGCCCAGGTCGCGCACCTGGCCCTGCAGCGAGCTCAGTTTGTCGCCGAGGGCCCTGTGCTCCTGCGCCGTGAACAGGTCGCCCTCAGGAGCTTCCGCGAGGTGCTCTGCCAAACCTCGCCCACCCGAAACATTTACCGTGGCCATCGCACCTTGAGTAGCCCCAAAGCTGTCCATAGTACATCCTATTGATGTAGCTTCCATCATCTTGACAAGAGACATACCATCACCACCTTGAAGCTTCCTGCCTGAGTGCACCCTGTAGGCCCAATGGCTAAAAGCCGCCGCCATCCTGCGCGCCATGGCCCCGATGACGCCCTCGTCGGCAGGCGCGGCCACTCCCGCGTCAGAGAGGCTGGCCCGCAGCATCTCGATGGGCGCCTTGTCAGCGGCGCTCTCGAGACGCTTGAGGTCGGGCGGCTGCACGCCAGCCTCGCCAGGGGCACCCCCAGGAGCCGGCCGATCACGCTCAAAAGCACCTGGCCGGGAAACGCCTTCTCGGCCAGCTTCGGATGGCACAAATTCGCTGAGCACCCCGCTCACCCGTAGCTGGGTTGCGACTGCAACCACAGCGTTGGGTGCGCGCCGAAGCCTGCGCCGCGCCGAGAGGGCGCGGGCGCCACGAGGCCTCGGTGCTGGTCGCAGCACGACCCAGCAACGGGCGAGAAACGGGGCGGGCACGGGCGGGTCCAATCCCGAGCGCGGGGCGCGCGCCCCAGGCACACACAAACCTGCGGTACCTGCGCGCGGCCGCGGCGGGCAGCGGCCGCGCGCGGGGGCGCGCGGGCCTGCCCACATCGCCTGCGGCGCGCCGCGCCGCGCGCGAGCCAAGCGGCGGCGCGGCGACTGCTCGCGCCTGCGTCCGCCGCGTGCGCCTGGGGCCAGCGAATGTGTGCGATGGAACCACGGGCCGAGCTCGTTCCATACACACAAATTCGCTGAGCACCCCGCTCACCCGTAGCTGGGTTGCGACTGCAACCACAGCGTTGGGTGTGCGCCGAAGCCTGCGCCGCGCCGAGAGGGCGCGGGCGCCGCGAGGCCTCGGTGCTGGTCGCAACACGACCCAATGCAACGATGCGACCAGCGCCGTGCGCCGCTCACCCGTTGCGCACTCGGAGCGCGGCGCTCGGGCGCGCGCCGAGATGTCGCAGCCACACTAGGTGTCTGAGCTGCTGTCAGAGCTGTCCGAGCAGTCGGACGCGGCGTTGCGCGCGGCCGCTACCCTCTCACTTTCGACCCGGACGCGGTCGATGTAAGCCAGGTAGGCGTTCGACGCCCAGCCTCCACGTTCCTTCGTTACTGCGGTCGGTGCACCCGCGCGATCGATGTCATCGGCGTGCCCCCTTGTGCGCGCGAGAGGGGCGGAGGGATGTGCGCGCCGAGCCGCGCGGGCGGTCGCGGGTCGCGACCTTCGTATGTCGTGGGTGCCGAATAGGTTGGCACTGTCCACGCCTATCCTGGACAATAGGGACCGAAGGATACGCCGGGCATCCGACCCTGAGAACTGCGCGAACGGCTGAGCGCCTACTGCTGTGCCGCGCAGCAACGGAGGCAGCGCGTGCACGGCGCACGTCGCGGCGTGCGCGCGGCACCAACACCTCCGGCGGAGTATCGACGCGCACGGCTTGTTCTTCCGCCTTGGCAACCAGAGGAGTGCCTCGTCTGCCGATATGGCCAACTCCGCCTAGCGCGTTCGGCGCGTGCGCGGGTGCCCCAGCGCGCGCGCTTCCAGACGGCGCGGCCCGCCGTGCGGCCGCGCGACAGAGTGTTGCCGCACCACCGGATGGGTAAACACTCGGATGGTAGGCGAAGCAGGAATATGTACGTAATTAGAAACATGGTGGATGCCACCTGCGCGACCGCTGGGTTGACTGGCGAATGCCGCGCGGCGGCCCCGCCTTTTCTTCTCCGCTGCGACCATGTAGGCCAAGTAGTTGCGCAATCATAGCGTCACGAACGAAGCGCGGTTCGCGTGGCGTGTGTCCACCGCGCCGCACAATGGCTGCCTTGGCCTTCCTGGGCGCGCGACGCGCGGCCTCGCGCGCGCGGTGGCGCGGGGGGCCGACACCGGAGCAGCCGTCTGTTGCCGAAGGCGCTCATGTCCAGGCGTAGCACTTCGCACGCTGTCTGCACGTGCCCGCAATAATTCCGGAACGTGCCCGCGCAAGAGAAAGTGCCCCACCAGCACAACAGATCGTCCTGGGCGCACGCCGCAGATTATAGGAGTCTGCGGGCCGCGCAGGAGGGGTTGCGCGGATTGGTCGCGCCTCGCTGGGCGGCAGCGCGAGATGCCGGTCACGTCCGAGTACGTCTATCGCGAAATTGAGCCAGCACCGCACACCGCTCTTCAAAGATTGGCGGGTGGATGGTATAGTGCTGACCAGGACCTCCAATCGGGCCCGTTCCGCCCATTCGAGCCGCTCCCCCTGCGAGGGCATAAAGCACGCAAGCCACTGCGCGTTGCGACGCGGTCCCTCTGGTACGGGTGGCGAGGGCGGTCCTGGCCGCGCCATCGCCCTTTCGAATGCAGGCGCTATCGCTGTCAGGCGCTCTTGAGAACGGCTCCGCGCATCCCCGCTACGCGCGGAAGTGGGTCCCGCGGTGCACAGGCGATCGAGCTCCGACAGGAGGGGTGCTGGCAGGACATGCAGGTCCGCGATGCACCTCAGCTGCGCCCCGACGAGATCCTGGTGGGTCTCGAACCCTTGCTCCGCCAGTACGCTGGCCGCACGCGCGATATCGGAGGCATCCCCTGCGCGCCGGCGGGCGCGCGCGCGCACGCCGCGGGCGCGCCAGCCGAGCAACCTTTTATTCCGCACTGGTGTAAATCGCGGGCGAGGCGAACCGATGCGACACTGCCTGCGCGGCGAAGACGCCGACCCGCGCCCGCGCGCGCCGCTCGCCTAGAAAACGCTTCACGCCTCTTGACATGCCGGTCACCGCGTCGCGCCCAGGGGGCGGCCCCGGGGGCGGTCGGGCCAGCGCGGCCACCCGCGCGAGTCGACGGCACTCTTCGCTCGTGCCAGCCCGATCGCACCAGCCGGCGGTTTCGCCGCCGCGCCCCTGCAGCTGCATGAGAGAACAGCAGCCATGCCGAACGCTTAGAGCCGCGGCCTCGGCCGCCGCCGCATCGCCGAAACGCCCTGGGAAGCTACGGCGAAAGTCGCGGGCGAGCTCCATCTTGCGCAATGCCGGCTAGCGTGGCAGCCGGTTCCGCTTGCGCGCGCGCGCTCGCGCGCGCCCCGCGGTGCGCGCACGCGGGCCAGTCTTACTAACATGCAGCACTCGCGGGCGGTGAGTTGTGCACGGACCCTCTTTCCCCCCAGACGCGAGAGCAAATCCCGCTCCTCGCGGCTGGGAAGGTCGGCCAGGTTCCTTGCCGACTCCACGCGCTCTATCCACGCGTGGACCTGCCGCGGTGGCGTGGCCGCGCGCGCGTGTCTGCCGGCGCGCGGCTGCCGCGCTGCCTGGAGCGCCACTACCGCCGACCAGATTTGGTGCACGAGAAACTTGTGGTCGCGTGACTTTGCGGCGCCCTTCCTGAAAGTGCACTCAGCGACGCCGTTGTCTGAGAAGAAGACGACGCGGCGGCCGGCGAGCGCGCGTGCCCACGTGGACAGAGCCACGCACTGCGCCAGCATCTCGAGCGCCGCGATCTGCTGATCATTGCGGGCGCGTAATCCGCTGCACCAATCGCGCAACGCCCGACGCGCGCGCGCGCCGCGGACCGTCGCGCTGAGACCTGAGAAATTCTCCTGGCGGGGCCATGTCGGCCCACTCGAACGTGTCTTCTGTGAGTAAAATTGCGGCGAGTCGCGCTGGGCTGCCGCGGGCGTCCGCCAGAACGAGCACCGGCGGGCACGCGTCGCGACATCGCAAGGGCCGCGCGCGGGCGATGTCCCGTGCCAGTACGTCTCGCCACCAGCGCAGCGCGTCGCTCGCGTGCCCCGCGAGGCGGGGCAGGGAACCGTGCGCCTGGTCGAAGAGCGGTCGCGCCATCGAGCGCCCGGCGCGCTCGAACACGTGGCAGCATGCCCACGACAGGCGACCCGCCATCTTCGACGCCTCGCCGGCCGTGAGCGCGCCTGACCTCAAGGCGCCGTCGATGACGGCAATCCACTGCTTTACTTTATCGTCGTCGGGCTTGACGTGGAAGCCCGATGCCGACGACCGGACGCGCAGCCCCATGATCACGATCGACGGGCCCCACGCGCTTCTTCGGTCCTGCATGGCGCTGGGCCCGAGGAGAGCGCGCACCAGCCTCGCAAAACACTTGTCGGCGTGCTCCGCGAGGCCCTTCCTCTCAACCGAGAAGAAGTCGTCAACGTAGCGCAACGCCAGGAGCCACAGCAGCTTGCGCGCCGCGGCCGCCAGGAAGGCGCCCGCGCGCTCCCATCCGTGCACGCAGGCCAGGCCCCCGAAAGGCAACGTGATGTGCTGGGCGGCCATGACACGCCCGCGCAGGCGGTAGGTTACCCATGCGACCGCGCGGTGCCTAGGCAGGACCGGCACGCGCCTGAAGGCGGAGTCCACGTCCGCTTTCCAAAATTCGAGCTCAATCGAAATCTGCGCGCGCACGGGATTGACGCGCCGCTGCAGGCTGGATTGCGCGCGGCGCACCTCCTCGTGAAAGGCACTTGCCAGTGCAACCAACTGGTCTATCGTGTCGTGGCGCCATTTTTCCTTCACGCTGGTAGCGCCGTTGACTCTCGCGCGAGAATAGTCGTCGACGCATCGCACCTGCGCTGCGGCGCGCGGGCGACGCCAGGCCGCGCGGCGCGCAAGCCTTTGGGGAGCCGTCTGGCTTGTTCCCCTGCACTACTGAGAAGCGAGGTGCCAAAATCTTATCGTGCAGTGCCAAATCGTCGGCCGGCAGTGGCGATGTCATTCGCCCGAGTGCGGCGTCCGCCACTGCCCCAGCATGCAATTCGGCAGCGTGAGCGTCGTCGCGGAGACTAGCAATGATCGCCGCATTCTGCGCTTCCGCGCGGCCCATTAGATAGCTGACGGGCTCGCGCTCTTCGCGGGCCACGCGACGCTCGGCGACGCCGGAGGCTGGCAGCGCGCCCACGAACGGCGCCCCTTCGCGGAATAGGCGCCCAACGTCGTCGGCCCAACCGATCTCGGTCGCGATGGCGCCTAGGGTCGGGCCGTCGACCTCGGAGACTGCGGCTCTGGCCGCCGCGTCCACGCCGCCCAGCCAGGCCCGCTGGGCCCCCGAACGTCTCGACTCGCGGCAGCGCGCTTTTTATGGCTGTAATCGCGGCCCCCCTTTCGCCGAAGATCTGCCGCGCGGCGCGCGCGGGGTGGCGCGCGCGAGTTGCGACTGTCGCGCCTGCTGGCAACTGCGCGACTTTGCCCAGTCGACACAGGCGCGGAGATCGTCGTGCAGGGGCGCGGCGTCTTGAAACCACGCCGTGCCCTTCGACGCGGCATTAATGACAAAGTCGATATTTGCCTTGTCTTCCCCCTGCGACGCTGCGGCGCTGGCGCGCGGAAGGCGCGGGGCATCGCGGCCGCGCTCTCCGCCTCGGCGCTGGACGCCAATTCTTCAAAACACGGGAGCCACGAGCCCGCCGCGGCACTGCTTGCAGCGTTCCGCCCGTCAGGTACTGGCGCGCTCCGGTCTTCCGACGGGCACATTGCCCCAGAGGCCGCCACTGGCGCCCGCGCCTGCCGGCCGACGGCCCCCAAGGGTTCGGGGCGCCCGCGCGCGACGGAAGCGCGCCGCGCCTGTGATGCAGAGAGAGACCTGCCATCTGGCAAATTCGGCGCGGGCATGCCCGCTCTCTCGCGCTCCGCCAAGCCTGGGCGCGCTTTCCGCGCGCGAGCGCGCGCTGCCAGCCGCGCGACGGTGCTCGCGCCTCAATCCTCGCGGTTGCGCTTCGGCGTGCGCGGCTGCTCTGTGCCCCGCGCTGCGTCGTGCTTGCCTTTGCCCTTCGCGTGGGCCCACGATTCCCAGGACTTGCCCCAGCTCTTGGGCTCCCAGGACTTGCCCCAGCCCTTGTCGCTCTCGGCATGCTGGGACTTGCCCTTGCCTTTCCCCTTGGACTCCGCATGGGGAGCGCCCTTGCTGCTGCCCTTCTGCTGCCGATCGGAGAGGTTGGGATGCCCGCGAGCCGTGTACTCGCGCTCGGCGCGTATGCACAGGCTCTGCTCTTGCTGCAGCGCGTCGCGGTTGACGTTGAAGGAGCTGGAGCCACTGGCGCGATCGGCCCACTCCCGCCTGGCCAGCTCGTCACAGATGACCGCCAGGGCTGTGGACTTGTGCACCCCGCGCGCCTGCCCGCAACGCGCGCGGGCGGCGGCCGGCCTCGGCCGCGAGACCAGGGAAGGGAGTTCGCCTGCAGTGCGATCTGCATGACGACGTCCTTGTGCGCCATCGCGGCGGCCAGTTCAATCTGGCCCGCGAAGCTCGCGGCCAGGGCCCACCGGTCGAATGTGACCGACCAGGGCATGAGCGACAGCCCTCGCGAGGCGGCGGCTCCGCCCAGAATGCGCGCGCCGAAAGAGCGCGCCTTCTTTGTTCGCGTCCGCGCCGTCCTGACCGCCGCGCTTCTCCACCGCCCAGTGTGGCAGCCACTTCTTCAAATCGCTGTAAATGAACGGTCTCGCGATCCCCTTCGCTTGGGCCGCTTTGACCTGCGCCGCTCCGAAGCGCCGCGTGCGAACGCTGAACGATACACCGCGCGCGCGTGGGCGCCTGGCTGTCGAGCCAGTCGCACGACGCCGGCGACGGCCAGCAAGCAGACGGCAAATCGCTGAGGCGGATGTCGCCCAGCTTCGCGCCGATGTCGACGCGCGCGGCCGCAGTCGGCTTGCGCGCGAGTGCGTCCACTAGCGCAGCGACAGGGTCATTCGACCCCCGCGCCGCCCCGTCGTCGCCGCGGGCGGCGGCCATGCGCCCCGCCTCGGCCCTGGCGGCGTTCACTGCGGCACGCTGGACGGCACGGTCGAGGAAGGCTACCTTCCCACCGTTGAGGCCGCCCTTGTCGAACGAACTCTCATGAATGTTGAGCCCGACTAGGTCTTGTTCAACCTGGCACGCGCTGTGCGCGACAGACGGACCGAGAAAGCGCGCGGCGCTCGCCGTGACAGAATTCGCGCGAAGTGCTGCAATGACGTCGCGGAAGTATTCCTCGTCGCGCTTTGCGCGCGCGTCGACGCCAGACAGAAAAGCTCGCAAATCCGCCATGGGTGCGAGCGGGCGCCGCCTGTTAACGCGCATGACGCGCTCGCGCGCACTCTGTCCGCGCTCGGCTGCAGCTCGCGCACCGAAGCCGACCACGTACACGCGGGCCTCGTTTGGCCACCTAAATGACGCACGCTAAGCGTGCACGGAGGGGGCGTAGACGTCGAATCGCGTCGGAACAGCCCCCGCTCGGAAGTGCGCTCGCGCGCCACACGTGCGGCGTAGACGTCGAATTGCGTCTTAATCTGACCTCGTTCGGTCGGTCGCTCGCTATCCTCGTTCGGATGCGGCGTAGACGTCGAGTTGCGTCTAATCGGACCTAGTTCGGTCGTTCGCTCGCTATCCTCGTTCGGATGCGGCGTAGACGTCGAATTGCGTCTTAGTTTGACCTCGTTCGGTCGTTCGCTCGCTATCCTCGTTCGGATGCGGCGTAGACGTCGAACTGCGTCTGATCGGACCTTGTTCGGTCGTTCGCTCGCTATCCTCGTCGGATGCGGCGTAGACGTCGAATTGCGTCTTAAGTTGACCTCTCTCGGTCGTTCGCTCGCTATCCTCGTTCGAATGCGGCGTAGACGTCGAATTGCGTCTAATCGGACCTAGTTCGGTCGTGCGCTTGCTGAATCTCGCGGTCTCTTTCGCATGCCTGCAACTGGGGCCGCGCGCCAGCGAGAAGAGCATAAGTTGCGAGCGGTGCGCTCGGAAGCACCCTGACCGAAGTTGGCGTCACAAGCGCGCAACCCCTGCGCATTCGCTCTCAGAGGCCCCCATCTTGCTCGGCGCGCCCGAAGTGGCAGCGGAAAGCGCGGGCGCAGTGCAAGACGGCAGCTGTCGCCCACAACCCGCGGCGGCCGTCTTTGGGCAAGCGGCCCTGTCTCAGGCGGGCGACGCCCGCGGCGACTCCAACATCGAGTCAACTCGAAGTCAGCATGGACTGCCGTCGACCTTCGCCCCCTTCACTCAACGCCAAATACGATTGCGCTGGGTCTCCCCGGAGTCGAGCCCCCGTCCTGGGTGTTTCGAACGACGGCGGCCCAGCGCCCCGCAGACGTCGTCAAAAGCACGGTGCGCGCAAATTCGCTGAGCACCCCGCTCACCCGTAGCTGGGTTGCGTCTGCAACCGCAGCGTTGGGCGTCAAATCCCGAGCGCGGGGCGCGCGCCCCAGGCACACACAAACCTGTGGTACCTGCGCGCGGCCGCGGCGGGCAGCGGCCGCGCGCGGGGGCGCGCGGGCCTGCCCACATCGCCTGCGGCGCGCCGCGGCGCGCGCGAGCCAAGCGGCGGCGCGGCGACTGCTCGCGCCTGCGTCCGCCGCGTGCGCCTGGGGCCAGCGAATGTGCGCGATGGAACCAGGGGCCGAACTCGTTCCATACACCCAGGACTCGCTCCGTGACTTTGCCCGAGGCTCCAAGCCCCTGGAGCAGCCCATCCAGGCCCGCCAGGTTAATGTCGGGGTCCGTCTCGTCTGGCGGCTTGGGGGCCACGGCGTTGAGCTCCCGCATCTTTGCCTCCAGCTCGAGCTTCTCCACCCGCGGCGCATTGGCCCCCTCTCGCTCGTCCTCGAGCGCCTTCTGGGCCTCGGCGGCCGCTTCCTCAGCCTTGGCGACCGCCCCCTCCTGTTTGGCGATAGCGCCCCGTTTCGCCTTGAGCTTCCCTGCAGCGCCAGCAACTGGGTAAGGACGGGCTTCTTCGAGCGGATCTCCTCCACCAGCTTATGCCAGTGCCCCTCCAGTTTGCCATTCGTGTCCTTGAACAACTCCGACGGCGACGTGATAGCGCGGAGGTTGCGCAACCCGTCGCCCAGCTGAACCAGGACCTTCTTCTGCACCGCGTCAGCATCCTCAGAGGACCCCTCCCCGTTGGCTTGCGCCAGCTCAGGCAGATGACCCTTGGCCTTGCTCGCCGCCCGCAGCACCTTGACCTCCTCCCGCAGCTTAGCCAACTCCTTCTGCATCGGCCCCTGGGCCACCTGCAGATAGCTGGGCGCACCTGCGGTCCCTGGTCCACTTTGCGGGCGACGGCGTGAAACGCCTTCGTCACCACGGCTCGACCAAGGAAGGCCGCCGACTTGCCCACCCCGCAGAAGTGGCACTTCTTCTTCGCCCCGAAGGTGACCACGGGCATGCCGCCCTTGGGCCCGCGCTCATACTTGCAGAACTTGCAGTGCCAGTCGGGCGTGGCCTCGACGCGGCCGCCAGGCGCCATGGTCCCTCGCCTGCACCGAGGAGGTCGGCACAACGAGGCCAGCCACAGAACCACAAACCACGTCGCGCGCGTGCCCACCTTCGGGCAGCAGGAGGCACCCAGGGACCTGAGGCGAATCAGGCCCTGGCAAGACATGGTTGGAACTGGCCGCGGGCTAGCGGCATCCGTTTTGTTCCCAAGGGAAATAAGCATCTTGAACCAGCATGGCTACGGAGGGGGGAGGTCCGATGCGTCTATGCAAGTACCCTAAGATGCCCGATGCTAGAATGAACTCAATAAAAGCATGGAAATCCCGCGACGCGTGTGTTGTGTGTGTGTGTGTTCGTTGTGTTGTGGGCGCGTGTTGTGCGCGCTGTGTGCTGTGTACGTTGCGCGTGCGTGCGTGTGCCTGTGTATGTTGCACGTCAGGGGTCGCTTTTGGGAGGGGATCTCAAACGAAACTGCCGTTTTCTGAGAAACGTGCGCGCAGCCAAACTGATTTTCATTGACACGTACCCCACCGTGCCTTGGCATGTGAAAAAGTGGAAGAATGCCAAGTGCTCCCTGAGAGGTTTCTGTAGTCTTTTGAAAAGACTCCCCAACATCCGCCCCGCATCCAGGTGCGTGCGTGCATCGCTATTATTACGGGGGGGGGTCCTGGGCGGCCATGACGTGTCCCTGATGGCCCAAGAAGCCACTCAGGGCGTCAAGATAGCCGAATGCACTGCTAACACGGCCAAAGATGCCTCCAAGACGGCCCAAGATGGTCTCCAGACAGCCCTAGAGGCCTCGAAGACGTCCCAAGAATCCTCCAAGAGTCCTCCCAAAATGGCCCCAAGAGGCAAACCTCATTGATTTCTCAAAGGTGCCGGAAGGGTGTCGCTTGGTGCGGGCGTCTCCAAACATCTGGGAATGATCTTGGGCAGTCTTGGGGCCTCCTGGGGAGTCTTTTGAAGTCTCATGGGGGCCTCTTTGGGGCTTCTGGAAGCCAAGACAGGAAGCTCTCTGAAACAGCATCTCAAAGCTCGACAATCCCGTCTGCAATGCATGGCTACTGGAAGTCTTACGAGAGCTGCTAGCAGAAGTTACCCCTGCGAACTGGATGATGGGCATCGGGAGCCTCCACGCGTAAATCAACGTGAAGGAGGCGGAGCAGCCATGGCAAAGCGGCAGAGGCGGCAACCTTAAGATTTCGAGGCGGGCCCAACCGTGGCGAAGAGGCATCCCGGGGACACCGATTGGGCACCCGCACAAGCAAACCGCCTGAGACATCTCCCCAATGGGGGCGCGAACGGGCCCGAGATATACCCCCTGGCGCCCCCCCCATTGGAAGTGCTGAAACCAAAGCCTCGCCCGAGACATCCTCGGATACTGCTCAGGAAGAGAAGGATGTTGAGCACCCACACAGGCAACACCGCCTGAGACATCACCTCAATCTGGGCTCGAACGAGCCCGTGATATACCCCCTGGCGCCCCCTTGAAGTGCTGAAACCAGCGCCTGGCCTGAGACATCCTCGGACACTGCTCCGAAAGAGAAGGATGTTGAGCACCCAAACAGGCAAAACCGCCTGAGACATCACCCCAATCTGGGCGCGAACGGGCCTGTGATATACCCCCTGGCGCCCCCCCTTGGGGTACTGAAACCAGCGCCCCCAGGAGTGTGAGGGAGTCTGCATATATCATATAAGTGATCCCGAGCATGAGAAACCTGAATATCAGGTATCTAAGAGCGAGTGCATCTGAGTATGATTGAGTCTGCACATGAATGAGTCTACGTGTGAGTGAGTCAGAGAATAATGACTAGAGGGTGGGAGGTGTTCTCTCGTTCTCCGCGCGGTCAAAGTAATCACAAAAACCCCATCCTTGGGAGATGGGGAAAACACAGGATACCAACGGTAACGCAGGAAACGGAACTCACAGGACCCGCCCACCTTACTTTTACGAACTGCCGCGCGGGACAGCCGAGCAACCCAACATCTTGACCTGCATTCCATGGCCAGACGGAGGGCACCGAAGGCAGCCTGCTGAAGCGCTGCCTCCAGAGAGCCCGAACGCAACGATAACAGATGTTATGTGCACCCACCTGCAACCACTGGAAATCCGAAGCACGAGATGCAGCCTCGCCCCCAGACGTTGAGTCAACATCTTCGAGAAAACGCCGCATCCCTGATTCAACCGCAACCGCGAGAACAGATCCTCGTTCACCCCAAGGAACGTCCCTGGTCACGCCCAGCAGGGCTTCTCCGCTCGGCCGACATGTTTCCCCTGTTCGACCGGAGAACATTTCCCCGTTTGAGGCTGGACTTCTCGGTTGCCGGCTGGATCTCCTGGTTCGCCTTCTCATTCAACCTTTCTGGAGCACCCAAGATGGCTCACCTGGCAGGCCCGAGCTGGAGAGAATCGCGAGATAGGGCCAGATCGGAAGCGGATCGGCTCGCCAGCGAATTGTCCTGGACCGAATTGAATCGGAATCGGATGGTCGCACCTGTCTCTGGATGGCCCTGCATGGTTTCCCCCGGGGCCGTAGGCGACCCGAGGAGGAGGAGGAGGAGGAGGAGGAGGAGGAGGAGGAGGGCGTTGAGGACGAGGACGAGGAGAAGGAGGGGGAGGGGGAGGAGGAGGTGGAGGAGGAGGAGGGGAGGAGGAGGAGGGAAAGGAGGGAGGAGGAGGAGGAGGAGGAGGAGGAGGAGGAGGAGGAGGACGGGTCGCTTAAGCCCTTCGGAGAAACCCCCCAGATTGCCCTAACCGGTGCCAGCGAATCGAACAGAATCGAATCGGAATCGTGGCCCCAGCCGGCGAATCGCATCGAATCATATCGTAGGGGGTCCCCGCCTGGCTCCTCTGCAGCCCATGTCCTCCGCCTCGATCGCCACACTGTGTGCGCATGACAGGTTGCATGGCGACGCGTGCATGATATGGCTAGGAGATACACGGGGGAGTGGGAGGAGGAGGAGGAGGAGGAGGAGGAGGAGGAGGAGGAGGTGTAGGTGAATGCGGGTATCCCCTTTTCGCATGTGGGGAAACATGAACCTCGTTCCTTAACGAAGAGCCTGGTGGCTCAAAAAAGGTGAAGGTCCCTCCTTCCTCCTTCGCAAGATGTGGGACTCTGTGGAGCGGGGCTAGGCGGCCTTCCCCTTTAAACTGGCCCAGGGACACACAAACAAGTAGGCACGTCTCCCAAGTTTCCCATCCTTTCCCGTATGTTCTGGGTTTCCCATATTTCCCATATTTTCCCATATGTTCCATATGTTCCCATATGTTCCATATGTTCCCATATGGAAAATATGGGAACACATGGAAAGCGACGACTAGTTGTGTCTGCGTGGTTTGTCCCCTCCTGAGCCTTGGCGACGCGCGGGACGCCCATGGTTGCAGACCGCTCGAGGATGGTGATGGACTTGCATGACTTGACCCTCACGATCTGAGGACCCCTCGTGCGAGAGACACCTCTGAACCGCTTGGGGCGTCCTTGGAGGGCTCGGGGCATGTGTCGGGTGGGGGCGGGAGCGCTCCGCCAGGAATCGTAGTGCAGGTGGCCTTGGGCTCCGACGTCGCCTCTCGCAGTTCGCTGAACAGCTGTCGACATTGGGCTCCAACCTCATAGCCAACATCTCGCTGAGCAACGGCAGGGGCCGCTTTCACTGCTCGCCTCTTCTCCCGCGTGCCGATCCCAACATTCTAGCTAAACTGGGCGGACCCCTGTAATGGTAACCACAGCGGTGTCCTGCACTTCGGAATGCCGCTGCCAACAAACAAAACCCGGACGTATGTCCATCCACGTGGTCGCAGAGGTTGCCCAGCAGTGCCCCACCCGCACAGCGCGTCGCAAGATACTCGAAAACGCGAAAGACGAATGTGAAGATAGCCAGGCGATCATGCAAAGTGGCGGGATGACCTCTCGTACGCTGTGATGCTCAATGTGTAGCGGGTTCCGTTCAGCCCCAACTTTCTCTCCTGCAACTCGCCGAGCAGGGGCCACGCCTGCCGCCAGCGACTGCATCTCTCGCACGCGCAGATCTCGGTGCTGCATTTGCCTAGTGCTGACCTGCGGCCTGCCGGAAACGAAACCCGTCCGAGACGGCACGACGGGTCGGGGCGGATGCGGGAAGGCTTTCGGGATGACTCTGGGTCCGAACTTCGAGTGCCGTCGCTGCCTGCAGCTGCATGATGCTGCTGCCTGCGGCATGTTGTTGCTGCTGCTTGATGTTGCTAGGTGCTGCCGCTGCTTGCTGTGGAGTGCTGCTGCTTGCCGTTGCTACCTGTGGCTGCAGGGCGGTGCTGTTCCGTTCTTCTGCTAGCTGACGCAGCCTGCAGCTCGTGAGTAGATCGAGGAGAGATGAGCAATCAGCGTGGAGTCAGGATCGAGGGGGGAGGTTGGAGAAGTGAGCAGCGACCAGCGAGGAGAGGTAGGAGAAGAGGTCCCCTAGATACTCCTCCTCCTCCTCCTCCTCCTCCTCTTCCTCCTCCTCCCCACCCTCGGTCCCCTACATACTCCTCGTTCTCCTCCTCCTCCTCCTCCTCCTCCTCGTCCTCGTCCTCGTCCTCGTCCTCCTTCTCCTCCTCCTCCTCCTCCTCTCCTCCTCCTCCTCCTCCTCCTCTCCTCCTCCTCCTCCTCCTCCTCCTCCTCCTCCTCCTCCTCCTCCTCCTCCTCCTCCTCCTCCTCCTCCTCCTCCTCCTCCCCCCACCTCCTCCTCCTCCTCCTCCTCCTCCTCCTCCTCCTCCTCCTCCTTCCTCCTTCCACAAAAAATTGGTGCCCATCAAAACAGGAACATGGGCACAAGCATGACGAGCTCCGTGTGCAGCCGCTGCGGACACTCAGTGCTCTGCCGTCCTTCGACAGTCGTCGCGGGTGTGGCGCCCGTCGCGGGGCGATCACGCACGCCAGTGTCCCCACTGGAGGAGGAGCAGAAGGTGCAGGAGAACCAGGGTCGCTTCGCGCGGGCGCTCGCCGGCGCCCACTCCCACTGGGGTGCCCTCTGATCCATTGCCCTTCCCCGCGGCAGCTGTTTCTGCGTGTTTCGCTTCCTGCCTGAATTCATTGACCTCGCAGCCGTCAGCGCAGCAGAAGAGGGCCGTGCATTGTACCGGAGCAATAGCAGTTTTCCCAGAGCGGGAGCGCGGAGTCGCGCGATGCAGCCCACCCCCCCCACCCCTGTCCTCGAGCTCGCCCTTCCCTTCCTGATCCCTCGTTCCTCCTGCTCCTGATCCTGGTCCTCCTCGCCCTTACACCTGCCACTGCCCCTGCCCCTGCCACGGGAACTGGTGCCTGCAGCCCCCGTGGTGGCCTTCATAGGCTGCTTTGGGGTAGCCGTCAGCAGGGGAGCCCAAGCCACGCAAGAGCACCCCAAAGCCTTCGAACAACTTTCAGCACAGAGGCCCTCTCCAGAGCAAGAGCGTGAAAGGGCCGCCGCACTGACCCTATCCCCTCCAGTTCCCTGGCCGAGCAAGGTGGTGCATGCATACGGTCGGGAACTGTTGCTTGGCGTGTCGCGGCGGCGGCCTTGGCGACATGCTATGTCCTGCGAGCGGATAGCGTGTCGCTCCGCTCCGCGGTGCGGGATGCTCGAAAAGACTCGTTTGGGGAACCAGGGAGTGGATAGCGTGCCGCGCCGAAGCGTGGGTGGGTCAGAACTGGCGAGGCGACACGCTGTCCAGAGATTCCCGACCGTATTCCTACCCCCACTCCAGGGATGGATCCATACCCACCGACCCGAACGCGCCCCCGAGGATCTCGCGGAGCGCAGGACGTGGACGATGTCGTAGAGCGCCAGATGCAGATACTGGGGCGGGAATGATGTCAGGATGGGACTGGCTCCGCATGCGTTTCAGGATGTCTAAGGAGTATCTTGCAGCCCTCGTTTCCGCAGCCCGTGGTTTATATGGAGATCTGGAAGATCCTGAAAATCCTGGGACGTACCGTTCTCATGAACTCTTGCTCCTCCGAGATACCCCCGCCCTCATGGGGCGGAAAAGCCGACTTGCGTAAGACAAGAGGGGGGTCACAAACCTCCCAGACGAGCCACCTCAGACCCGCCCTCAGACCAGCCAGAACCCTCCAAGACAGCTCAAACCAGACCGCCCCCCTGAAACCAGACGACCACACATATTACTGTGGGATCTGGAGCATCCATGATATGGCGACATATGTAACCTACCCTTAGGTCGTGCATGTCCTCCTATAGGCGGATTTGGAAGAAAGAACTCTTCAACACATTTTCAATCTAATCGTCAAAAACAATCGGAAGTCGTCCCCAGAGTATTCCCAACCATCCTGTGGCGTTGGGTCCTCGCTTTGAAGAGACGGTCCCCGCGCTCTCCTCCCTCCTCCTCCCCCTCCTCCCTCCTCCCTGCATTTCACCCCCCCAGTACAACGTTTCGTGGCCCAACAGGGAGCTCCACCTAAGGCCCCAGTGCAACCTGCTACCGCCCGCATGCGCCCCCCCCACCCAGCACAGCGCTTCGTGGCCCCATAGGGCGCTCCACAGAAGGCCCCAGTGCTACCGCCCGCACGCTTCCCCCCACCCAGTACAGCGCTTCGTGGCCCCATAGGGAGCTCAACCGACAGCCCCAGCGCTACCGCCCGCATGCGTCCCCCCCACCCAGTACAGCGTGTCGTGGCCCCATACGGAACTCTACCGACGGCCACTGTGCTACCGCCCGCATGCGCCCCCCCACCCAGTACAGCGCGTCGTGGCCCCATAGGGAGCTCCACCGAAGGTCCCAGCGCCACCGCCCGCATGCTTCCCCCCCACCCAGTACAGCGCTTCGTGGCCCAGGGAGCTCCACCGAAGGTCCCACTGCTACCGCCCGCATGCCTCCGCCCCCACCCAGTCCAGCGCTTCGTGGCCCCATAGGAAGCTCCACCGACGGCCTCAATGCTACCGCCCGCATGTCTCCCCCCCACCTTGCGTAAGACAAGAGGGGGGGGGGTCACACCCTCCCAGACGAGCCACTTCAGACCCGCCCCCAGACCAGCCAGAACCCTCCAAGACAGCTCAACCCAGACCGCCCCCCTGAAACCAGACCACCACCCATTTTACTGTGCGATCTGGAGCATCCATGAGATGGCGACATCCGTAACCTACCCTTAGGTCGTGCATGTCCTCCTATAGGCGGATTTGGAAGAAAGAAACTCTTCAACATGTGTTCAATATATTCGCCAAAAACAATCGGAAGTCGTCCCCAGAGTATGTCCCAACCATCCTGTGGTGTTGGGTCCTCGCTTTGAAGAGACGGTCCCCGCGCTCTCCTCCTCCTCCTTCCTCCCTCCCCCTCCTCCCTCCTCCCTGCGTTTCACCCCATCCAGTACAGCGTTTCGTGCCCCCACAGGGAGCTCCACCGAAGGCCCCAGCGCTACCGCCCGCATGCGTCCCCCCCACCCAGTACAGCGCTTCGTGGCCCCATAGGGAGCTCCACAGAAGGCCCTACCGCCCGCATGCGTCCCCCCACCAAGTACAGCGGCTCTCCGTGGCCCCACAGGGAGCTCCACAGAAGGCCCCAGCTCTACCGCCCGCATGCGTCCCCCCCACCCAGTACAGCGCTTCGTGGCCCATACCGAACTCCACCGACGGCCACTGTGCCACCGCCCGTATGCGCCCCCCCCACCCAGTACAGGGTGCCGTGGCCCCATGGGCAGCGCCACCGAATGTTCCAGCGCCACCGCCCGCATGCGTCCCCCCCACCCCGTACGGCGGCTCTTCGTGGCCCCATAGGGAGCTCCACCAAAGGCCTCAGTGCTACCGCCCACATGCTTCCCCCCACCCAGTCCAGCGCGTCGTGGCCCCATAGGGATCTCCACAGAAGGCCCCCGTGCTACCGCTCGCATGCGTCCCCCCCACCCAGTACGGCGCTTCGTCGCTCCATAGGGAGCTCCACCGACGGCCGCTGTTGTGCTACCGCCCGCATGCGTCCCCCAACCCAATATAGCGCTTCGTGGCCCCATAGGGAGCTCAACCGGCAGCCCCAGCGCTACCGCCCGCATGCGCCCCCCCCACCCCAGTACAGCGCTTAGTGGCCCCATACGGAACTCCACCGACGGCCCCAGTGCTACCGCCCGCATGCGTCTGCCCACCCAGTACAGCATGTCGTGGCCCCATAGGGAGGAAGCTCCACCGAAGTCCCCAGTGCTAACGCCAACATGCGTCCCCTCCACCCAGTACAGCGCTTCGTGGCCCCATAAGGAGCTTCACCGAAGGTCCCACTGCTACCGCCCGCATGCCTCCCCCCCCACGCAGTGCAGCGCTTCGTGGCCCCATAGGGAGCTCCAGCGAAGAAGAGATTCACAATTGCGGTATTCACAAGTGCACACTTTTGGGCCCTTCGCCAGGATGTCTTCCTTCTCCTTCTATTTAAAATATGTTCGGATACTCCTCCTGTACCTAAAGGGACATCCACGAGATGGCGACATCCGAACCCTACCCGCGACCTGCCTGCGACCCACCCGCGACCCACCCCGCGACCCACCCGCGACCCACCCTTGACCTACCCACATTGGTTTATTGCCAAAATCGGCGCCTGCGGCGGGCTTGTTGTATAGTCTGTGAAACTCTGGCACCCGCGGCGGGCTTCTCCAGAGTCTCGCAAACTGCCGACCTCCCCACCGCCCCCTCACTCTCGCCCGCATCTGCGGGGTGCGACGTAGAGGGGCATCCACGAGATGGCGACATCCGACCCCTCCCCCCACCATCGGTTCGCCCCAGTCGATGGGCTGCGGGGGCGAGGCCTGGACTTCGCCACGTGCTCGGCCACCGCCTGCGCCGTGCATCGGCGAGGGGCGCCCCTAACCCAGCGCCCTCCGCCGCCGAGGCGCACACGCGTTTTCGGCCTCCCGACGCTCCACGAGGGCCCAGGATGATGGGCATGCTTTCCACCACCGCCACCATAAGTTGGAGGGGGAGGGGGTCCTCCTCCTCCTCCTCCTCCTCCTCCTCCTCCTCCTCCCTCCTCCTCCCCCTCCTCCTCTTCGTCCTCCTCCTCCTCCTCCTCCTCCTCCTCCTCCTCCTCCTCCTCGTCCTTCACCTCCTTCCCCCCTCCAACTTATTGTGGTAGTGGTGGTGGAGAACAGGCCCATCACAGGAGGCCTGCAAGGTCGCCCCAAGACGGCCCACAAGGCCCCCAAGACGGCTTGAAGACGCCCCAAGAGGCACAATTCATAGCTTTCCCATGGCACTTATTTTTTGGGGGCACTCGCGTTCTCAGCTTCCCAGCGCTCCAGGACGGCGCAAGAGGCCCCAAAGGTCGCCCCAAGACGGCTCGGGAGGGCCCCCCTCCGCGAGACGGCCCCGAGACGGCCCCGGGAGGGCCCAGAAAGCCGCTCCAGAGGGCCTCCAAAGACGGCCCCGCGAGGCCCCCCGGAGCGGCCCCCACAGGGGAGCGCAGAGACGGGGCCCCCCGACGGACGCTTCGAGCCCGCGGCCCCGAGAGGCCCCCGGGAGGCCGCACCCGGCGCTCCGCGAGAGCCTCGCGGGCGCGCCTCCAGGCTGCAGGCGCTGCGCGGGCCGGGCCGCCCTCAAAGCCTGCCGCCCCCTCGCCCGAGGACGCCTCGGGGCGCCGCGGCCTCCCCCGCCGCGGCTCCCCAGAGATCCAACGCATTGAGAAAATCAGGACGGAGGTTTTCCTCGACGCTCGGCCTCCAGGAGCCCTCGCCGGGCCCCGGGACCGTCAAGAAAGGACTCGGGAGGAGAAACTGGTCCTGGGGGATGGGTCGAGGCTTCCAGGGGCCGCGCACTGAAAGCATCACGACGTCGGATCTCTGGGTCCAGCCCGCTCCGCCAGCGTGCCCGAACGGCTGGCCGGGCGGGCCGGGCGTCTCGCCCGAGACGCCCTGCCCATTCGTGAGCCTGGAGCCTGAACGTTCTCAGGGGGAAGAGTAGGGGGCCACAGGCGAACCCTACCCCTGCCCCCCACGATTTCTGAAGGGGAGGGGGGGGGGTCACTTCGTTCGGGAGCTCCCGAGCGGAGTGAGCCCCACCCTCCCCCTCAGAAATCGTGGGGGGTAGGGGTAGGGTTCGCATGTGGCCCCCTACTGAACGTTCTCAGGTGGAAAAGGGGTCCCGGCCCCAGGTGGCGCGCTCTTCCAAGAAGAGTCAGCCAGTGCTTCCCTGCAGGAAGGGTGGCCCGCCTCTGGCCACCTCCGTGCCGTGTGCTCCGACCTCCGGGGCTTCGGCACACACACACACACACACAATTTGTGAGCCTGCACCTTTCCACGGCTTCGCTGGTGGAGTGCGGGTCGTCCTCGAGATGTGGCCATCGCCTCCGCGCCGCGCGCACTCGTCCTAAGCGCCTGCAGCAGCTCGAAGGATGGAGGGCGGGCCCTCTTCAAAAAAGATGGCTGCTCGCGCCTTGATAGCTTTAGGTCGGGCCTGTCCCCCTACAGGGGGATTTTCAGAGAAAAATGCGAGATACCCCATACATATGCAAAAAAAATCCAAACATAGTCTGGGGACTCTGGTTTCGTATTTTTTGACCTTTTTGGTATATTTCTGGGGTATTTTTTATTTGTCGTCGAAGATCCCCCTGTAGGGGGACACGCCCGACTCAATGATAGCCCCGCGCGCAACAGTTTCACGAAAGACGGGCGGGTGGCTTTCAGCATGTGGTTCCTTCGCGCAGCACCGCGCACATTCGTCTTATCAAATGGCAGCAGCTTCGAGGACGGAGGGCGGGTCCACTTCGAAATGTGGCTCTGGCCTCAGCGCCGCGGCCATCCGTCGCAAAGGTTCGCGGCAGCTTTCAAAAACCGAGGGCGGGCCCTTTTTCAAAACGTGGCTGTCGCCCTAGCCCCGCACACATCCCTGCTAGAAGCTGACGACACCTTCAAGGGTGGATGGCGGGTGCTTTGCAAACCTACTCAGGCGAAGGACCCCACCATGTGCAGTTGCGAGTTCCGTCGTTGTGAGCATTGCCTTCGGTGGGTCTCATCATGGGACCACGAAGCGTGTGAAGGGTGTGCCGACATGGTGCGGGGCGGCAGTACGGGTGCTGCCGCTGGGGCTTCAGATAGAGCCCTCTTATAGGGTCACGAAGCGTGCGAAGCGTGCACCGACATGGGGCGGGGCCGCCATGCGGGCGCTGTCACTGGGGCCTTGGGCGGAGCTGCCTATGGGACCACGAAGCGTGGCATGTGGGCCCTGGCCCTGGGGCCTTCGTGGAGCTTCTTGCACGGAGCGTGTGAAGGGTGTGCCAACAAATGTGCGGGACGGCTGCATGTGGACACCGCCACTGAGGCATTCGGTGGATCTCCCCATGAAGCCACGACGCGCGTGAAGGTTGTGCCGAAAATGAAAAAAATGTGGGGCGTCCGCATGTGGACACCGCCACAGGGGGTTTCGGTGGAGCTCCCTATGGGGCCACGAACCGTGTGAGGGGTGTGCCCAAATAGGTGGGCGGCTGCCTGTGGGCACCGGGGGCCGCAAACGGTGTGAGTGGTGCGCCGAATTGGGTTGGGCGGCCGGATGTGGACACCGCCACTGGGGTCTTCGCTGGAATTCCCTATGTGGCTATGGGTGGGGCGGCTGCATGGGGCCAGTCGAACACCCTATGGATGCCACTAAACGCGTGAGGGTTGTGCTGGTGGGGCGGCGGCATGTGGACACCGCCGCTGGGGCCTTCGGTGGAGCTCCGTTTGGAGCCACAAAACGTGTGAGGGGTGTGCGGGAACAGAGACATGAGGAGGTCAGAGGCAAGGATGGGAGGGAGGAGGAAGGAGCAGGAGAAAGGAGGGACGCGGGGCGCTGTCTCTTCAAACCGAAGACCCAATACCACAGGATGGTTGAGGGAAAATGTGGCTTTCGCCTTCGCACTGCGGACATTCGCCTTACAAGTTTGCAGCAGCTTCAAAGACGAAGGGCGGGCCCTTTCCATACTTACAACAGCTTCGAGTTTCCGTCTGGCTAAACCCAAGAATTATGTTCTGGCACGGTTTAGGACTACCAGGAACGATTCCGGATCGTCTGGACACAACAGTCACGCTGATTCGCCGCGTTGAAGTCCCAAGAATCAGCTGCTTGGCATGATCATGGATTACCAGACGGTTATCTTCCAATGGTGCACGTCCCGAGCTGCTTACACGATTCTTTGACCTATGAAGCGGGCCTTGGAGGGAGGGTGCATTCCACCATCGTTGATGCGCCTTGGGTTTACACCCCTCCTCCTCCTCCTCCTCCCCCTCCTCCTCCTCCTCCTTCTCCTCCACCTCCTCCTCCTCCTTCTTCTCCTCCTCCTCCTCCTCCTCCTCCTCCTCCTCCTCCTCATCATCATCCTCCTCCTCCCCCTCCACCCTCCAAACCCTCAACCCCATCCCCATGCAGCAAATTAGGGCGCGCCGCCCGAAGGCGGCCGAGGGCCGAATTGGGCGGGCCGGCCCTTGCGCGGCCCGGCTGGGGGCGCGCGGCGTGCGCGGGGGGGGGGCGGCTGGCAGCGCCGCCCATCCGGAGGAGCAGCGCCGCAGGTGGGCACCGCCCCGAACCCGGACCTCGAAGACTGCTCGACTGGGCGACGTCGGCTGTGCGGCGACACGCAAGAGTGACTCCAGGTCTAGGTCAGAGTGACCTTTGGTCGTCGTCGTCGTCGTCGTCGCGCTCTGAAGGCCGTCGGGGGCCTCCTGGAACTCCTGGAGACACATGGGGCCAGGGGGCACTTTGTGAGGGAGGAGTACACGGAGGAGAAGAAGGATGACGACGACGACGACGGCGACGATGATGAAGACGGCGGCGGCGGCGACGACGACGACGAGCGCGGCTCTTCGGGGGCCGTGGGAGGACCAAACACAGCGCGCAAGGCGCTTCTATCGCATCGCGTTCGGCGACCGGGGGGCCCCAGTGAGCCGCCGCACCAAAGGCCAGTCCAGCGAAGGGTCACTCTTACGTGTAGTCGACGTCAGCCGTGGTCCGCCTCGACCGATGCTGGCTGGGCCGACTTTACGGGGCATGAAAACGACCACAGCCACTGCTTTTCTTTTGTTGCCGCCTTCCAGCCCGCAGAAACAAAGCAGTGGTTGTGGTCATTTTCGTTGAGCTTGGCACCAGGGAAATGACCACAACCACTGCTTCTTTTTCGGCCGGCTGGAAGGCGGCGCAAACAAGAAGCAATGGCTGTGGTCATTTTCCCGTCCCGCAGACTTGGAGCCACGACACGAAGCGGGTCTCGCGCGAGATGGCATGGCGACCCTGCGCCGCAGCTTCCGCGGGCGACGCGGGCCGCCAGCACGGCGCGCCGCACTGGAAGCGAGGGCGCGCACGCGCGACCTCACGCGGACAGCCTGCGCGCCAGCGTCGGCGCAGACGGGCCCGCTTCTCTGCGCCGCTCGCTCGGAGCCCAGGATCGGCAGAGCCAAGATCGGTGAGGCTCGGGGATCACCTGACTCGGATCAGTCCAAGGCTGGGCCAGTCAGGCACTGCAGCATCCTGGAATATCCTGCAGGATCCTGCAGGATCCTGCGCGCCAAGCCCGCGTCAGTGCATCCCTGGCTCTGCAGGATCCTCCAGGATCCCGCGCTCTGACTGACCCCCGTTTGCATGGACCCCCGCCCATTGAGCCCCGAGAGGAGGTCGGTTGACGTCGCCTGGCTGGTGGAATCCGCCCAAACGGCCACCACTCCCGTGACATGGGTACCCTACTCCTGCTTCTTCAGAGGAGTCACGGGGATGGTGGACGCTTCGGGGGGGTCCCATGTGCAGGGGGAGAGGCCCTTGTGCCATCCACCTTGGCGAGCGAGGCCGCCCTCCCTGCCCGGCGAGAAGGGGAGGTCCCGCCACCGCCTGGAAGGCACACCCCCCTCACGCTCGGAGGAACCCCCCCCCGGTGGCCCCAGGGACCATGTGCTGGGAACCCTACGCCTGCTCGCAGGCGAAGGATCCCGGACGCCTGCGTGGGGGCCCGAGGAGCAGAGGGAGAGGCCCTTGTACCTTCCATGCCGGCGAGCGTGGATAGGGACCTCCACCGCCACACCGCGCTTTGCCGCCACGTCCACCGCCGCAAGGAACCTTGCCGCAACCTCTGCCTTCTCTTGCTCGTCCGGGCGACGCCCACAGAAGATCGCTTCGCGCCATGTCTGTCGCCCTCGGCGGTGCTTCGACGCGGCCACCGGTGCGCCTGTGAGCTGTCATGGACTGCAGCCACCTGTCCTGTGGCAAGCGTGGAGTTCCCTCCTCAGGTGGGACAATGTTTCAGGCGTTGGCGCATCATGCACGGGAGGGCGGGCAGAGTAGTGCAGAGGCACAACCCACCTGCCACCCGTGTGCCGCTGTTTCCCTCTCGTCCCCTTGCCACCGCAGTCTCGCCGCCAGGGCCACTGCTACAGCTGTTCACAATCAACTTAGGGCACCTCAACAGAAGGGGACCCTGGGCACCCTCCAGGGCGGTGGCCCAAGAGGGCCACGCGACCCGAAAGAGAAAAAAAAACGCACACAGGCTCTAGGGCCTCACGTCCGTTTCAACCTGCTGCCGCCACGAGTTATGCTCCAGGCACATGTCCCACCTCCTCGTTACGTTTATGGTGGGTGCTGATGCCTCGCCTCCCTCATCCCTCCTGTATGCCTACTGCTTAATCTTGAACTCCTGCCGCACGCTGTCACGTGCGTCGCCAGAGGCCCCTGGAGCGGTGCTCCAGGGGCCAACTGGCCCTAGTTTGATCAACCCGTCTCAGGGCCGACCAGCCCAGGGGGGGCTGCGCTCGACGAGCTCTATAGCAACCTGGAACTAGGACCAGGAGGAGGGAGAGGAGGAGGAGGAGGAGGAGGAGGAGGAGGAGGAGGAGGAGTACAGCGGAGGAGGAGGAGGAGGAGAAGAAGGAGGAGAAGAAGGAGGGGGGGGGACAAGCTAGGTGCGCTCGCGTCATATCTGACGTCCTACCCCTCCCTCCCATCCCTTACCATGGCGCTGATTTTCTCTATCCGCGGACGCGTGTCGTAGCGGACCTGTGGCTCCGCGCGCGCGTGCGTAGTGGGTGGTGGTGCGCGTGCGTGCGTGCGTGCGTGTGTGCGTGGTTGTGGTGGTGGTGGTGGTGGTGGTGGTGGTGGTGGTGGTGGTGGTGGTGGTGGGTGGTGGTGGTGGTGCTGGTGGTGGTGGTGGTGCTGGTGGTGGTGGTGTTGGTACTGGTGCTGGTGCTGGTGGTAGTTGTGGTGGTGGTGGTGGTGGTGGTGGTGGTGGTGGTGGTGGTGGTGGTGGTGGTGGTGGTGGTGGTGGTGCGGCGCGGTGGTGGCGGGCGGATGGGCGCGCGAGAAAGAGGCCCGCGCTGGGGCGAGAACGCCATCCTGAACGACGGAGGCCAAACACCGATCCGAAAATGAGGCCCACGCTGCAGCGGGAGCACGATTCGGACCGATTCGGGAGCAGAAATGAGGCCGGCGCCTCAGCGAGAGCAGCATTTTGAAAAAAAACGCAGGCGAAAACCCAACTCCCGGGAATCCTGTGTAAAAAAACAATACGCGGGGGGGGTGTCGGCCACTCCCAGCACGCCATCAGGGGAAGAGGGAGAGTAGTATTCATATTGAGTAATTGTGGAGGAGGAGGAGGAGGAGAAAATGGAGGAGGAAGAAGATGATGATGATGAGGAGGAGGAGGAGGAGGAGGAGGAGCATCTTTAGCGCACCGCTCGCCGCAACCCCTGAGGCGGCAAGGCCGAAACCTACGCCTCGTGGGCTGCAGCCCTCCCTCTGCGCCCGCTGGGCACACACACACACACCCGACACCCTGCCTCTGCCTCGCCCCGGCGCCCCCCGACTGCCCCGCTCCCTCCGCTCCCGCCGCCCGCCTCTGCCCCCCCCGCCTCTGCCTCCCGCCCCTGCCCTCCCCCCCCCCTGACCCCCCCCCCCCTGAGGAGGAGGAGAAGGAGGAGGACGACGAGAGGTGGAGGAGGAGGAGGAGGAGTAGGAGGAGGAGGAGGAGGAGGAGGAGGAGGGAGGAGGAGGAGGAGGAGAAGGAGGAGGAGGAGGAGGAGGAGGAGAAGGAGGAGGAGGAGGAGGAGGACCCCACCCCCCGCTTCTGCCCCGCTCTCCTGCACCCTCCCCGAACCCTCCCAGCGCCCCCGCCTCCTCCCGCTTCTGCCTCCCTCGAGGGCTCGCGAGCGCCACCCTGGGCACGGCGGCAGTTCCCCCGCGCGCCGCTCAGTCCTCGTAGACCGTGGGCGCCGCGGCGCGCAGCTGCGCGGCGAGCTGCTCCGGGTCCAGGGCGGCGCCGGCGGCCTGGGGTCAGGTCGGGCGTGTCCCCCTTACAGGAGGATGGTTGGGCGAAACATATAAAATTGTAAAATTATCCCAGTGCGACCCTACCTAGGAGTTGGAACCCCTAGGAAAGCAGCATTAGTAGTAACAGTAACGCTAAGCTAAAGCTAAGCTAAAGCTAAACTAAAGCTAAGCTAAAGCTAAACTAAAGCTAAGCTAAAGCTAAGCCACAGCTAAGCTAAAGCTAAGCTAAAGCTAAGCTAAAGCTACGCTAAAGCTAAGCTAACGCTAAGCTAAAGCTAAGCTAAAGCTAAGCTAACGCTAAGCTAAAGCTAAGCTAAAGCTGAGCAACAGCGAAGCTAAAGCTAAGCTAAAGCTAAGCTAAAGCTAAACTAAAGCTAAGCTAAAGCTAAGCTAAAGCTAAGCTAAAGCTAAGCTAAAGCTAAGCTAAAGCTAAGCTAAAGCTAAGCTACTAGCTAAGCTCAAGCTAAGCTAGCTAAGCTAAAGCTAACTAAAGCTAAGCTAAGCTAAGCGAAAAGCTAAGCGAAACGCTAAGCTAAAGCTAAGCTACAGCTAAGCTAAAGCTAAAGCTAAAGCTAAAGCTAAAGCTAAAGCTAAAGCTCCCAGGGGACTGGGGGGAACCGCTCCCAGGGGACTGGGGGAACCGCCCAGGGCGCTTTCCACTGCCCGGCCCCTTTAAGCTAGAGAGTAAGAACCCTTCTAGGCAGAGCCTAGGTAGGGAACAATGCCCAACACATATTCAAACAAAAATCAAAATATTATCCCAGTGCGACCCTACCTAGGAGTTGGAACCCCTAGGAAAGCAGCATTAGCAGTAACAGTAACGCTAAGCTAAAGCTAAGCTAAAGCTAAGCTAAAGCTAAGCTAAAGCTGAGCAACAGCTAAGCTAAAGCTAAGCTAACGCTAAGCTAAAGCTAAGCTAAAGCTGAACAACAGCTAAGCTAAAGCTAAAGCTAAGCTAAAGCTAAGCTAAAGCTGAGCAACAGCGAAGCTAAAGCTAAGCTAAAGCTAAGCTACAGCTAAGCTCAAGCTAAGCTCAAGCTAAGCTAAAGCTAAGCTAAAGCTAAGCTAAAGCTAAGCGAAAAGCTAAGCGAAACGCTAAGCTAAAGCTAAGCTACAGCTAAGCTAAAGCTAAGCTAAAGCTAAGCTAAAGCTAAAGCGGAAGCTAAAGCTCCCAGGGGACTGGGGGGAACCGCTCCCAGGGGACTGGGGGAACCGCCCGGGGCGCTTTCCACTGCCCGGCCCCTTTAAGCTAAGAGAGTAAGAACCCTTCTAGGCAGAGCCTAGGTAGGGAATTATTCCAAAAACTATGTTTGACTATTTCTGAATACTCCTCATGTAGAGGGACAGGCCCGACTTCAGCCTGAGGCATGGCGATGGCCATCAGGTCGGCCACGCCGCCGAAGCACTGGAAGTCCGCCGGCGGCATCTGCATCTGGTCGAAGAAGGCCATGGGCGTGGCCGTCGCGGGGCTCGCCGCCGCGATGGGGCTGAGGTCGGGCCAGCCGCAGGCCTGTGGCGGGAAGCCGACCATCGGTGCCATCGGCTGCATCGGCATCGCGGTGCCGACCTTAGAAGGCAAAACATCCACTCCGATAACAACCACCCCGACACGCGAAGCCGCTTAGCAGACGCACCCAGGAAAGAATCAAACAGGGCAGGGCTGTTTAGTGAACGCCCAGGGCCGCCTGGTAAACGCCAACTGTCCGGTCTGGGTGGTTTTCCCTCCCTTTTGACGACCTCCGCCACCGGCACGAACGGCGGCGCCGGCGCACCGAGGGCGCTCGGCAGCAGCGCCGCGGGCGGGCTCCGCGCGGAGGCGTCCGGCGTGGCGGGCTCGAACTGCGGCAGGGCGCGGGGGGCGCCCGCCGGCGGGCCCGCGAAGGAGAGCGGCGGCGGGAAGAAGGTCAGGGAGCCCGCGGGGCTCGACGCCTGCTGGCTCGCGGCCGACCTGCCGCCGGCCCGCGACCCCTGCAGGGCGCCGAGGCCGCTGGCGCGCAGCTGCTCGCGGTAGCTGCTCGGCGACGCGGTGGGGCTGCTCGCCGGGGGGGGCGCCTGCGGGGCGGCCTTGCCCGGCGGCTGCCGCGGCCCGGCGCCTCTGCGGCGCAGCGGCGACGCGACGCTGGCGACGTCGGCGGGGTCTGCCACTCCCGGAGCGCGGGCGCCAATGGGAAGCTTGAGCGCTGGCGTTGCCATGGCGCGGAGGCTGGCCTCGAGGAGCCCGGAACTGCCAGGCCCGGACCGGGACAGGGGAGCGACACGCGGTGCCGGCAGCAACTCGCGCCCGAAACAGCTGCGGCGCGCGCCACTCGAGATCCCGCTTCGGAGGCCAGGGGGCGAGGTCGAAGAGGAAGCGAGAGCCGCCGACTGGGAAATCGGTTCTGGTATCGGTTCGTGCAGCGCGTGTGGGCGAACCGAAGACCTGCGAAAGCGAGGGAGGGAGAGAGAGAGAGAGATCCTGCCTCTGCAGTAGGGCGACGAAATCTACACATCTCCACTGCGCCCTATAGCCAGGCCCGTCCTGAACCCAGCAGCGGTGAAAAAACGGCCCGCCCTCCTGGCATGGCAGGGAAGTACACACGGCTCCTGGGCCCAGAGAAGGCCTGGTCAGGGAGCCATGGATATGCACATAATCCGTCGTAAAATAATTACACGCCGAGGACCGCCCAGAGGTCTCGACCCATTCCCCAGGACGGCCTTCTCCTCCTGAGTCGATTTTGGTCGGCCACGAGGCCCGGCCAGGGCCCCCGGAGGCCGAAAATGGCGAAAAATCAATCGCATTTTCTTGTTCACGGCTCCACGGGGCCCGGGGACAAGGGCTCCCCGCTCCCGCTCGTCCTGTGACTCTCCCGCGGCCTCGCGCCCCCCGGCGTGCCCCTGGGGCGAGCGGCCCCGGGGATGTCCCTGGGTGGTCCTGCGGTGGTCCCGTGGTTGGTCGTCGACGGATGACCTGTGCGGTTGTCGCGCGGGGGGCAGCCCGTGTGCTCGTCCCGCAGTTGTCCAGCGGCTGTCGCGCGCGGTTGCCTCGCGTCTGTCCCGCGCGTTGCCTCTCGCAGCCATGCGTCATAGGTATCAGGCGCTGGTATGCGCACGATTGGCCACAGCTACGTGTATGTGCGGCAGCACGTCCACTGAGAGCTGACTCGTGGAACATTAGACGGGGAGCTGAACGCGGACAGACAGATTGAGCGTTAGAAGGTTCAAGCATGATTTTACTCGAATCGGTAGACAATCGAGTTGGAAGCTCAGAGTAGACCGCTCGATAGCTACACCGTAGTGAGCAATCATACAGCAATGACCACGCTATCGTTCTACAGTTTTGCATATATATATACATATATATATATGTATATGTGTATATGTATGGATATGTACGTGTTTCTGTGCGGCTAGAACCACCTGTGATAACGAAGTGTGACCCTGTTCGAGGTAGGGGGGAGGGGGGGAGGCCGAAGTGCAACGGAAGCCCCCCTACCAGGAAATCGCGTTCGACCTCGCACCGTGCCGTGCGCGGCGTGCGAGCAGGCGTGGCGAAGCCGCGCGAGGGCGAGAGAGCCGGGCCGAGGTGGGGGGTGGGTCACGCCACGAGTCGCCCCTCGTCCGCCCGTGACTCCCGCTGTAGTTCCGCGGTTGTCCTATGGGTTGTCCCGCGGCTCTCCCGATTGTTGTCCCGATGGCTGTCCTGGTGGTTGGCCTGATGGTTGGCCCGATGGGTGTCCTGGTCCCGATTGTCGTCGACACGACTGTCCCGAGGATCGCCCCAGTGGTTGTCCTCACGGCTGGCCCGATAATTGTCGCGCCGGTTGTCTCAATGGTTGTCCCTGATGTTTTCTTGATGGCCGTCCCTGTGGTTGTCCCGATGGTCGTCCCGATCGTTGTCCGATGATGATTGTCCCGATGTTTGCTTCGTTGGTTGTCCCAACGGTTGTAGCGATGTTTGCGCCGATAGTTGCCCGATGGTTTTCCCCATGGTTGTCCCGATGATTGTCCCGATGGTTGTCCCCATGTTTGTCCTTATGGTTGCGCCGATGGCGGCCTAGATGGTTGACCGATGCTTGTCCAGATGGTCGCAGCGATGGTTAGTTGGCCTGATGGTTAGCCTGATGGGAGTCCTGCTGGATGCCCCAATGGTTGCCCCTATGGTTGTCCCGATGCTTGTCCCGATGTTTGTCGCGAGTGTTGTCAGGATGATTGTCCCGATGGTTGTCCACATGGTCTTAATTTTCCCGTTGTCCCCTGATCGTCGGTGGCTATCGGGCGGCGTTGACACACGATAGCAGTTCAGGCTTTCCCTTTGTCCTTGCTGCATACACGGGCATGCTCTCGTGTACACCGCCCATCGCTCCTGTCGGGAGATTGAACAGCATCAGCAGTTTCAGAGCTCACCCAAGCTTCAAGGACTGGCTACTCGGAAAAGTTGCAAGTCAGAAAGAGCACGTCAGGCAAGACCTGGCTAGATAGTCTCAGACCAGATTCTGATAGGATAGCTCCCAACACGCTCCGAAAAGGGAAAAGGCCCAAAGAGACCTCAGAAACACATCTAACATCAGAGCGCGTTTATATCTTACCA
>CAUYUJ010016996.1:145000-162500 GCA_963575745.1 Prorocentrum cordatum
GTGAACTCCCAACGCTTCGCGCATCCCCACCAGCCCATCCAGGAACGATGCAAAGGGGAGCTGCCCTTATCGCGGATGTAGGGGGGCCGTGGCATCATGTGAACACCTGGGGGAGCCTCAGTGAAATGGAGACCTCCTAGATACCTCTCGGAGTCGCAGGGGGCTCTTGGTGGTCCCGTAGGGCGTCTTTAGGGCCTCTTGAGGGCCTCTTGGGGGGCATGTATGAGGCCATCGTGGGAACCTTGGAGTCCTTCTTGGGACCATCGTGGAGGACATCGATCAAAGAAAGGGGGCCCTCAATTAGCGCTTCCCCCCTGGAGCCATCAAGATCGCCGCGCGGGGCTCTCTTGGGCCGCTCTTGGGCGCTCTTGGGGCCTTTTTGGAGATCTTAAGGCCTCGCTGAGTGCCATCGGAAACGAACGGGCGAGAACCGGCCGACATCACAGATGGCCCTTAGGCTCTTGGGAGGGAGCGTGGCCTCTTGGGGGCTTCTTGGGGGGGGGGGGCAGCCAAGGCCACGTGGACCCGCCTGGGAGTGGGCTTGGGACCTTTTTTTAGCGCAGGTCGAAAGCCATATTGAACGATCCTGCGGCGCCTTGAGCCATCATGTAAGCCATCTTGGTCTTGAACCATGGGAAGAGGAGGAGGAGGACGACGACGATACTGCAAGCCATCTTGGGCTGTCTGGGGCCCTCTTGGAACCATCTTGGGCCACCTTGGGCCGTCTGCCCGCCCGCGGGGGCGCTCCGTCCAGACCCAGGGGGAGGTGAGAGGGGAGGGGCAAACCCCTCCCCGAAGGGGAAGAAGGGGGGTCTGGAGAGGAGGCACGCTCAATCACCTACGCCATACAGGGCTGGTGGGGTTGCACTCATGGTGCCCCTCATCATGGACATCCGCAGTCATCTACACCAGTGCGCCGCAACGCGCTGGATAATGTGTGTGCACAGGTCCCTCGGCTTTTTTTGATGTGGGTCAAATTGATACGGATGGAGCGGCCGAGATCCCCGAGTTCTGGGCGCTCTCAGACACGATCCTGTCTGGTCGGCCAGGGATGGTGCGACTTCAGATTTCAGACTTGGGATGTGCGAACGTGCTGCATACAGATGACAACAATACATGCGCAGTGGTGTCGATGACCCCGGCCTCGATGAGGGGAGGAAGCGCGGCGGCGTCTGCGGCAGGCGCCCTTCCGCGCTACTGCCCGCTGCCCCGCGAGTGAGAGGCCGCACTCCCAGAAAGAGGAGGAGGAGGAGTAGGAGGAGGACGTGGAGAGATTCTTTCCCAGATCAGAACAACGATGGCTTCGGTTCGTGTCGGGGATTCGGTTTTCTACTCTGCATGGGGCCGGGAGGGCCCAGCGGACAGCGACGACGACGACGACGACTAAAGGCGACAAGGACGAGGAGAAGGGGGACGAGGAGGAGGGAGAAGAGGACGAGGAGGAGGAGGAGGACGAGGATAAGGAGGAGGAGGAGGACCAGGAGGACGAGGAGGACGAGGACGAGGAGGACGAGGAGGAGGACGAGGAGGAGGGAGAAACGATGGGGGAGGACGAGAAGGGAGGAGGAGGAGGGAGGAGGAGGGAGGAGGAGGAGGAGGAGGAGGGAGGAGGAGGAGGAGGAGGAAGAGGAGGGAGGAGGAGGAGGACGAGGGGGCGGGAAGCCAGCACCCTCCTCCGTCCGATCGGCCCAGGCCAAAAGCCAGGGCAGACGGGAGAACCGCATCGGAGTCACATCGGAACCATCGTGGGGCAATCTCGAGGTCGTCTCGGGGTCATTCCTCATCCTCCTCCTCCTCCTCCTCCTCCTCCTCCTCCGTCTCTTCCTCCTCCTCCTCCTTTCTTTCCCCTCCTCCTCCTGTCGTACTCCTCGCCCACCTCTTCCACCGCAATCTTGGGGCCAAGTAGGGTCCACGGGGTCATGTTGTGGCATTATCGAGGCAATCGCGAGGTCGTCTCGGAGGCGGCGTTCGCATGTCACGGAATGCCCCTTGGAGGCGGCGTCATCCTACGTCGGCGTCGTTGGTGGTATCGTTGTTCGTTGTTTGTGGTTGGTTGTCGCTATAATCGTTTTGACAGTATTGTGTGTGTATTTGCTGCTGGTGTTGTTATAGGTGTTTCTGTTGTGCGGACCATGGGGTTTGATAGAAGTGTTGAAGGCTTCGTCGTGCTCAGACCAGAGCACCCGAGAGGAGGTCTCGAACAAGCGTGGCCGCGAGGAGCGTTTTGATATGAACACCTGCTGGTACTGGTATTATTGTTGCTGTTGATGTCGCTGTTGTCGTGGCTCTTGATGCTGGCTGTGTTGGTGGTACTGCTGCCATGTTCGCTTCTGTAGTTCAAGTTGCTGGTGATAACGTTTTGTTCACTCGGTGTCCTCACCGAATGTGTTTGTCCTGCCTGGGCTTGTTGACCACAGGGCCGGCCGAACGACCAGAAATGCTGGTTTCTGGTGTGTTTGTTGTTGTTGCTGCTGTTGTTGTTGTTGTTGGTGGTGGTGGTGGTGGTGGTGGTGGTGGGGTCGTCGCCGTCGTCGTCGGAATGTTGTTGTTGAGTGTCCCAAAAAATAATGTTGATCCCCCATCGGGTGCACCTTGTGCTTTTTGTTATTCAATTAAAGTGTTCCTCCCGGGTCTCGAACCTTGTTTCTATCAGAAATCGTGGTCATCAGAATCCGATTTGGCCCCCGATGTACAGCAACAGCGGTTCCCGCCTGACTCTTCTTCACAATGTATTTCATAATCGCGCTCCCGTCGTTGCAGGTGCTGTGGCGGAACGGCCCATGACAACATTGAAAGGTTCGGCGTACATGCCATCAAAAGACATATATTGAACCATTCAGATTGCACCAAATCGATTGTGCCACGTACGCTGCGCACCACATAGACTGCACCCTATAGGTTGCACCGTGTAGACTGCACTATATATATATATATATATATTGCACAACATGGGCTACATCTCAAATGATGCACCACTTCTAATTTCTTGGCATGAAGAATTCGGTGAGACAGGCCCCATTGCTGGTGGGGGCGGAAATGCGGGTAGTTGTGAGATGATGAGAAAATAGTGGCCTGATCCCTAGTTTCTGATCCCCGGAATAGACCGCGATCCCTGTCGGACATGGAAGCTGCCATACAGATTATCACATGTTTGGAAGGCGAGAACGGCCTGGTCCATGGCTTCTGCTCCGCGCAATAGACCGCGATCCCTGTCGGAAGGCGGGGGGGGGAAGACGCGCGCGCCCTGGCAATCCACGCGATCCATAGCTTTTTGCTGGAAGGGGGGGGGGGCGACCCAACAATTTGCTGTTGGACGGGGGGGGGTCGCAGTCCATTCCGGGGCTCAGAAGCCAGGGATCAGGCCACTCTCGCCCTACAAACGTTTGTCGATTTGTAGTGCAATCGCCCTGTACGGCAAGGATCACAGTCCACGCCAGGGATCAAAACCAGGCCACTCTCTGGGTCCGAGGTCTTACCAGGACAGCCGCCAGTCGCGCCAGCTCAGCGCGCAAACACACGTCGCCAGCGTCGGCCCCGAACGGTGCGCTCCTAGCAGTGTGCGGTGTGCAGTCGATGTGGGCTCATTCTCCATGGCTTGCCACAGATGTGGTGCGCTGTATGGAGCTCGCAGCATATGGGGTACAGTCGACGTAGTGCAACCCGAATAGTGCAATCCACGTTTTGCGAGATAGATGGTGCAATGCGCTCGCGCCCCCGAGGTCATGAGCCCAATCTTCTCGCGATCTTACAACTACGCACACTTCCGCCCTCACCAGCCCTGGGGCCTGTCTCACCGAATTTCTGACGCCAAGAAATGAGAGGTGGTGTTCTATTTGAGGGGCGATCCATGTTGTGCAACATGTGTGGTGCAGTCTACGTAAGCCAATACGTGTGGTGCAAATTGTGTGGTGCGCAAGTAACGTGGTACAATCGACCTAGTGCAACCTATCTGATGCAATCTATGTTTTTTGATAGCGTGGGCGTTCACCCTTGAAATGTGGTCATGGACCGCTCCGCCACAACACCATGTCGCATCGAAGGAACGTTTAAGGGATGGGAATCCGAAAACGGAAAGCCCCGAAATGCCTCATGGCTGTCCTATGGAACATTAAAGTGTTTTCCGTTGGCGGGGCTCTCCTGAGGGTATATGGGAGCACCAACGAACGTCAACAGCGACAACAACAGCAGCAACAAAAAAACAAAATCATTTTTAGGCTGATCATTATTCTTGGCTCGCGTGTCTTTTAACATTAATATCCCAAACTCTCGATACCCGCCCTGTTCGTCTTCGATCGTGCCCCAATCGGGGGTATATCTCCCGCCACGTGTAGTCGGCGCAGCCCCTAAAAGAAGGGAAAGGAGGGAGTAGGGAAGAGACAAGGGAGAGGGAGTAGGATGGAGCACGAGAGATTTGCAGGAGGAGGGTGAAGAGCAGGAGCTCAAGCGGCAGAACCAGGCGGGCGGGTCGGGCGGGCGGATCCGAACGGGCAGGTCGGGAGGGCGGGCCCAGGCGGCCGGGTCAAGCGAGCGGGTCGTTGAAGCGTCAATCCAACATGAATCGCAAAGCATTTTCGGACGATAGCGCGATTCCTACGGTAGAGGGAAACAATTACTGAACACCCCCCCTCCTCCCCAAACTCAATGTTGGCACACGCGGGGGAGACTGCGGTCGAAGTGCATCCCATCAGACCCACCGCCAACTTTGAACATTGGGGGGGAGGCGTTAACAGATGAGTGTGGCATGAACGTTCGCTAATGTGGTCCGAGGCCTGTAAGTAAACCGTGCGGAATTCCAAAACAAAAACGTAACTCCTGAGTGGTGGGGGCACGGCGCCGCAACACACTGTGTGGAAGTGCCGCGCGAGGGCGCGACTTCTTCATGAATTGAAGAGATGTCCAGCCCGGGAGCGCGACTTTGAAATACATTGTGAGGAGGTATCAGGTGAGAGCCGCTGTTGCGGTAAACTGGGGGCCAAGGGCCCAAGATGAGGACCAAGACCTTGTCTTGTAATAAACAGGGTGCGAGTCCCGGGAAAAACACAAGGTGCACTGGAGGGGGAGATCAACAATAGATATTCTTGCGACACCTACAGCAACAACCATAATACCAATATCTCCCTGCTCTAATTTAAAACCGCTCATCGCGGCCATGCGTGGTTAATCCGTTATCTGGCGCGCTGTGGCCTGATCACAACGAAAGCCACAAACAATGTTCGCAAACCCTGAGACCCACACAACAGAAACAACAACAACAACGGCACCAAAAACATAACACACCAACAACAACGAAACAACAATAGCGACAACAAACCGCAGAACAGACAACAACGAAACCACCAATATCGTCGCCATAACATGGCGCCGCCTCCAAGGGGTATTCCGTGACATACAAGGGCAACCTCCGAGACGACCTCGAGATTGCCTTGATATTGCCCCAAGATGACCCCGTGAACCCTAGTTGAACCAAATATTGCTGCAAGATGGCTCCAATGTGACTCTGGCGCGTTTCTCCCTTCTGCCCTTGCCCTTGTCTTGGGCCGAAAGGACGGATGAGGGTGCTGGCACTCCGCCCCCTCGTCTCGTCGTCCTCCTCTTCCTCCTCCCCTGTCGTCCTTGTCGCCATTGTCGTCGCCATCGTCGTCGTCGTCGTCACTGTCAGCCGGGCCTTTCTGGCTCCATACATAGCAGAACTGAATCCCCGACACAAGCCGAATCCATAATTTCTCTGATCTGGGATTTATGGTCTGCATAGGGAAAGGGCCCAAGGCCTAAAGGCAGGGCTACGGAATGCCTTCCTCCCGGGCTCGGGAAGCGATTGGCAACTGTCTCAGCAACTGTTTGGGCTCAAGGTGCCATCTTAGATCCATACAGCGCCCAGTTGCGCATCTCTGGGTCTGGGAGCTCCGTCTCCAGCACACTGTCGATCATGTTGATCAACTCCTCACTGAGGCCCGAAGCACGAGCGCTGTCCTTGCCCTGCTTCCGGCCCTTGTGCCCAGAGCGCTTGACGTCCCTTGCCAACTTAGCGTGGACGCCGCCAAGTTCAAGTGCACCGACCGTCTTCCAGATAGGATCCGGGTGAAGAGGTATTCTGTAGTCGAACGCCCCACTAAGCTCGGGAGACATCATGTGTTCGGCGGAGCAACGCTCCTTTACGGCCGCTTTCTCGTCCGCGTTCAGAGGCGCCTCCTTGTCCAGCATGAACGTGGACAACTTCTCGACAACCATGTCCAGCCCCTGCTTCGGCTCGACCATATCCCTGTAATGCATAAGTAACACGTTCCTCTCATGCCTCAGTCGCCACCAAGCCCGCACGTAGGGAAAGTAGTAATTGTACAAATGGCCTCCAGGGAGGAGGTCCTTAGCGGCAGCGTCTAGGTTCGGATAATTTGGCGGAAAGCCACCCCAATCATCCTTGAACTTTTGCTTGTGCACTGCGACAAAGTCCGCCGACCCCTTGTGGGTCTTCAGGCGCTCTTCACCCAAACCGCGGCAAATGTGACCCCCCACCCCCACCCCCTTGGCCCCGCACGACCCCGGCACGAAATCACCATGGGGGATAGAAGGCGCCCAAACGGGCCAAGAGGGCCCCAAGAGGGCCCCGAGTCGCCGAACGATCGTTCCAAGACGCCCAAGATGGCCTGCAGACGGCCCAAGATGCCCCCAAGACGCCCCAAAAAGCCTCCAACCAGGGGCCCAAAATAGCAAATGCCATTGATTTCCCATGTGCTTGTTGCAAGTTCTTGGCGTTCTCGCCTTTGCGCCTTCCCTACGCTCCACGACGGCCCACGGGGCTCCCCGGGTCGCCCGAGGAAGCCTCCAAGGGGACCCCAAACCGGCCCAAGAGAACCCCAACCTTCCCACGATCGACCATCGAGGAAAGACCCTCCTCCTCCTCCTCCTCCTCCTCCTCCTCCTCCTCCTCCTCCTCCTCCTCCTCCCCCTCCTCCTCCTCCCCCTCCCCCTCCTCCTCCTGCGCCTCCTCCTCCTCCCCCTCCTCCTCCTCCCCCTCCCCCTCCTCCTCCTGCGCCTCGACCATCGATCTTCCAAAGTTCGCATTCCAATTCGGGCCCTGGGGGCCGTTGTCGGGCCCCGGGGCCATCAGAAACGGATCCCCCTCCCCCCTCCTCCTCCTCCTCCTCCTCCTCCTCCTCCTCCTCCTCTCCTCCTCCTCCTCCTCCTCCTTCCCTCCTCCCTCTCTCTCCTCCTCCTCCTCCTCCTCCTCCTCCTTTTCCTCCTCCTTTTCCTCCTCCTTTTCCTCCTCCTTCTCCTTCTCAGCGTTCTCCTCCTCATATGATTCGCCCTCCATCCTCACGACCTCTTCGTCTGGCCTTACGTTCACGGATTTCGGCACGTGAAACGCTATTGCAGATTCGATCTCCCAACTGACCACCCGTACGGGCATCATGTGCATGACGCTTCCTCAAGGTGCCGTTTTGTCGGCGCGCGCGACGTGGCCACCCGTCACGGAGAACGCCGAGTTCGGCACTTTTTTCTGGCACGTGTCGCTGCACTGATACGCCTGCCAACTGCTCGCCGTGAACCCGAGGCCATTGCAATTTGCACACAACACGCGCACCTGCTTCGTCTTTCGATGGTGTAGTTGTTCCTTCTTCAGATGTATCGTGCCTGCCCGGGGAAGCTCCTGTCAGATGCTTCAGCTCCTCCGATCCTCGAAGGCGAGGCTTTTTCCGCCGCCCCCTTATGGGTCTCTAGGCGTGTGAGAATCTCCCCCCGAGTCGCCCCCCAGGCCCTCGAAACCGGAAATCCCACCCACCCCCTGGCCCAAGACGACCCCCAGATGAACACCTCAGGGGAAGAGCACCCGCGCCAAGAGGGCTGCCAGAGGCCCTCAAGATGGTCCAAGAGATCCAAGATTCGCAACAAGGTCGTTCGGAGGCCCCAAGATGGTATCAAGGCAGCTCAGGACGGCTCCAGGCCGCCCGAGGAGGCCTCCAAGGGCACCTCTCGGAGGGGCCCTAGAAACCAAATATCGTCCCATGCCCTTACGCACACATACCATTTTAGCAGATTCGTCGCTTACGCTGTCATGGCATGGAAACAGACCTATGGGGCCACCACGATCGCAACGACACGGCGCCCGCGAGGCTTCCAAGACGGCTGCAAAGCGCTTCCCAACATAACCCCAACTGGCACCCTACAGGCCTCTGACTCACAACCCCAGGAACAGTGGCGGGATTGGCCGACGACAACTCGATGCAGCTCCCCCTGGGTCCATATTCGACGTCAATCGCGCGACGCTTTGGGTGTAGCGCGCTACCCGTCATGAACGTGCCGTCCAACTTATCGGATACACGCGAAAGGAGAGGCAGAAGCCTGACAATTATCACAAAGACATAAAGCAAACAACATTCCTCGGCCTTCCTTAGGGTCGGCGGATGTGGCGCAAACCTGTAGGATCATACATGCTGGCAAAAACCTCGTAAACGTTGCGCACAACGCTGATGTACTTCACATCTGGGAGCTGTTTGACAGGGAGCACGTCCGAATACACGCCCGTGGCGTTTCCTTCAGGAAGAGGAGTGTGGTGAGACTTGAAGATCCTGAAAGTGAAGTTGGGGTGATTCCAAAAATGAGACAGCGGCACGTCCACCGTCCTTCCATCCGAACCTGTGCTGCTGGGAACGATGGCCGTATTGTATCCCTCCACGACGTCTGCCCATGTCTGGCCAGGGTATTGGATCATGTCCATCCACGGAGTATTGAACATCGGATCCACCCAGGGCAGGAAGCCCTCGGGGCCGGCTACTCCGCCCCGACGGCGCACCGAGTCCGCGCAGTAGCACATCCAGGTGCTGCCCGACTTGGCTCCGACGGCCACGAAGACGTCCCTCGGTCGCACCCAGGCCTTAAAATTCTCGATGGGCCAGAACAAGGTGTTGGTGACGTAGCCGGGGATGTGGCCGCCATTCCCTCCGACGAAGGCATACAGCAGGAAGCCAGCGGGAGCAGGCAGCCTGAGGAAGAGGGCCGGCTTCAGGGTGCCCACGAGCCCGAGGGCAACTGCCAGGAGGCCGACGAGACACGCAACAGGAAGGCCCGCACGGGCCAGCATGATCTGGAGCGGGCGCGCTGCTCCAACATCACAGCATGTTCTTCGGGCCAGAGCGGTTACAGAACAACGGTGTGGTGCCTGTGCGCACGGTGTAAACGTTCCCCCCACATCCAAAATGGGGTTTTTGTGTTCTCTGCACACCCTCGCGCAGGAACCTCACACCTCACCCCCTCTCTTCCCCACTCACTCACACGTAGTCACACACTCATCATCAGTACCATCGTCACCATCATCATCAGCATCATCATCGCTCACTCATTGACTCACTCACCCACTCATCCACTCACTCATTCAATCAGTCATTCAACACACACCCTCATGAGTACATGAGGGGTGGGCTTCGTCAAGCTTGAGCATGGAGAAAGTCTCAGGCGGGAGCCTCGTCTGTGAGTGAACTGCGAGGAAGCTTCAGGCAGGAACCCCTCCCTATGAGGCCCGCAGCTCACGTTTTTAATCCGAGCGGGTCATCGAAATATTGTAACAGTTGTCATTCTTGGGTTCGTCTGGCCTGGATCTTGAAGACATCTGAGGCTGGAGCCTCCTCTGTAAGTGAATTGCGCGGGAGTCTCAGCCGGGAACCCTCTGCCTATGGGTTCCACACCGAATTGTTTGTTGTATTAATCCGAACGGGTAATCGAAATTCTGTAACTGTCGTGACTTTTGCGCTCCTCAGGCCTCAATCGTGACGAAGTCTCAGACGGGAGTTTCGTTTGTGAGCGAATTGCGAGGAAACCTCAAGCGGGAACCCATTGCCAATGGGTGCCACGCGTTATGTGTTTCAAAAAACCAACGGGTTATCGGAACCTTGTAATTGTCGTCACGTTTGGGCTCTTGAGGCCTGACTATGGAGGAAGTCTCAGACGGGAACCTCGTCTGTGAGTGAATTGCGGAGACGTCTCAGGCGGGAGCCCTCTGCCCATGGGTCCCGCACCTCATGTTGTTAATCCGAACGGATCATCGAATCCTGTGACTGTTGTCATTTTTGGGCTCTTCAAGCATGAAATTCTGACGAGTGTCAGGCGGGAGCTTCGTCCGTGAGTAAATTCTTATGGGGTCTCAAGCGGGAGCCCCCTGCCAATGGGTCCCGCGCGTCATGTTTTTTACCGAGCGCGAAATCGGAAACTTGTCACTGTCGTCACTTTTGGGCTCCCCGGGCCCCTGAGTGCGGAGGAAGTCTCAGGCGGGAGCTTCGTCGGTGAGCGAATTGTGAGGAAGTCTCAGGCGAGAGGCTCCTCCCTATGGGTGGGGTCCGCATTCCACGTTGATAATCTGAGCGGGCCATCGGAACCCTGTAACCGTCGTCAGTTTTCAGCCCCTCTGGACTGATAGTGGAGGAAGTCTCACGCGGGGGCTTCGTCTGTGAGTGGGTAGCGAGGAAGTCTCATGCGGGACCCCCCCCCATGGGGCCCGCGACTCATGTTGGCAATCCGCGCGGGTCATCTGCAAACTCTACCAGGCATAACACTTGAGCACCCCAACGGGGAGCACACCACGAGGCGTTCCTCACGCGTCTGTGAATGAGTTGCAAAGAGCAGCTCGCGGATGAACTGAACTTCGTGCTGCCTCCCACCTGATCGCGGCCGCGAATAATTCGCTGCCTGCGGGGTTGTTTCAACGGCTTGCTCTCGCGCCCCAGCGGCTCGCGGGGTTGTTGCAACGACTGTTGCCCCGACGGTTTCGCGATTTTGCAATCGGAGAACGCGCCCCTGCCGGGCGCGGCGGCAAGGGCACCGAGGAAAATCGGCATTGGCCCCCCTGCCAGGAGGAAGGAGCGGTGCATGAGGAGAACAGGCGGGATGGAGATGAGGCGGGGAAGAGGAGGAAGAGGTTGTGGAGGAGGGGGAGGAACAGGACAAGAAGGAGGGGGAGGAGTTTGTGGAGGGGGAGGAGGAGGAAGAGAAGAAATGAAGCAAGGAAGGCGAGCAGGAGGACGAAGCGGAGGACGAAGATGACGAGGAGGAGGAGGAGGCGGCGCAACGGAAGGCGAGACGGGGGGCGCTCCGGCCAAGGCGAAGAGAAGAGGAGCGAAGGGTAATCTAAGTACGGAAGGTTCGTGTCGTGCCGACTTCGGCGTTGGTTTCTGGCACCGCTCTCCCTCCTCCTCCTCCTCCCCCTCCTCCTCTTCCTCTCATCCCTTCCTCTCCTCCCTTTCCCCCTCCTCCTCCCCTCCTCCTCCTCCTCCCCCTCCTCCTCTTCCTCTCATCCCTTCCTCCCATCCCGGCGTTGGTTTCTGCCAACCTTGAACGATCGGCCGTCTCCGAAACGTCAGATCGTTCAAATCTACCGATGCTGGGTCGCCGGCGGCGTTCAACGTTGGACTCTGGCGGCGGGGTCGCCGCCGGTCGACACGACGCGAACCTACCGTACATTATCATGCGGGGTCCCTCCGTCGGGATGATTGTGCTTCTGTTATGGGGAAGGCAGGATAACATGTGCTCGCTCTACTCGTAGAGTCCATCTGGCCCTCTGGCGCAAATGGGCTTGTTGCTGTTGTTGCCGATGCTGTTGTTGTTGGTGTTGTTGCTGCTGCTGTTGTTATGGTTGAGGTTGTTCTTGTTGTCGAATTCTCATTTCTAAGAAATTATTACTGTTGACCCCCTTCCGGTAATTACTCTATTCGTTCACTTAACGTGCTTCCCTGGGGGCTCGCACCCTGTCTTTTCTACAAGAGGAAATGAAGAGCCACCAAACTGAGCCCCTGGCCCCCAGTTTACAACAACTGCAGCAACAACAACAACAATCATTTCAAGACTGTTCGTCCTTATCTGCTCGAGTGTCGAATAACGCGAATTTCCCAAACCCTCGATACCCGCCCTTTTCGTCTTCCAACGGCTCCCGCTGGATACATCCTCACAATGTTTTCCCACACCGCGCTCTCGCACGGGACGTCCTCACAATTTATACAGGAATCGCGCTCTCGCGTGGGACTTCCTCGCCATGTCTTCAGACGCCGAGCCTTCAACACTCAGGAACCACGCTCTCGCTGTGGACTTCCTCGCGGTGTATTTGGAAATCGCTCTGGTGCTCGAGGCTTCCTCGCGATTCATGCAGGACGCACGCTTCAGCCACCCACCTGCTCGACGTGGCCACCTAGGCCTGCAATCCCGACCCATCTGTTAGGGTCTACCCGCCCGAACTGTCCGTCTGGTCCTGCCACGTGCTTTCTATTCCTAACCCCCTCTCCTGCTACTCTCTCTCGTGCTCCATCCATATCCCTCTCCCTTGTCCCGACCTTCCATCCGTCCTCTCTTCCCCTGCCTTAGGGGCTGCACGAAATACACGTTGCAGATAAGCACGAAATTTACCCCAAAGGGAGTACGACTGAAGACGAAGAGGGCTGGTACCAAGGGTTCGTGATACTGTTGAATGGCCCGCGAGCAGATGAGAGCGAACTGTCTCAAATGATGTTTGTTGTTGATCTTGTTGTTGTGGATGTTGTCGTTGTTAATGGTGTTGTTGCTGGTTGTTGTTGCTGTTGTTATCTAACTCTCATTTCTGAAGATACGTATTGTTGATCCCCCCCTGCGGTAACCAATATTTTCGTTCAATTAACGTGCTTCTCCCGGGGCTCGCACCCTGTTTTTGTCAGGGGGAAATGAAGAGCCACCAAACTGGGCCCCTGGCCCCCAGTTTACAACAACAGCGGCTCCCGCCTGATACTTCCCCACAATTGATGCCCACATCGCGCTCTCGAGCGGGACGTCCTCACAATTTATACAGGAATCGCGGACGCCCTCGCCTTGTATTCAGACGCCGCGCCCTCGACATTCAGGAATCAAGCTCTCGCTGTGGATCTCCTCGCGTCGTACTTGGAAAATCGCGCTGTCGCTCGAGGCTTCCTCGCGATTCACGCAGAACGCACGCTTCAGCAACCAGCCTAACCCTTGTCCCTTCCTTCCATCCGTTTTCTCTTCTCCTGCCTTGGGAGCTGCACGAAGAAAAATACAACCCTAAGGGGGAACGATCAAAGACGAAGAGGGCGGGCACCGAGGGTCTGGGATCTACGTGTTGAATGGCACGCAAACAGGTAAGAGCGAACAGTTGCAACACGAATGTCGTTGTTGATGTTGTTGATGACGTCGTTGTTGCAATTGTTGGAATCGTGATGGTTGTTGTTGTTGTTGAACATTATTTCTTCTTAAGAATAATTATTGTTGGGGCCCCTGGTGCACGACCCCCCCGCCGCGCCTAGGCCGCAGCCTCATTTTCATCATTTTCGTGAGGAAGTCTCAGGCAAAACGGGGTATACCAGATCCGGTTGTTTTGTTGTCCCCCGTTTTCCCTTGCAAAAAACACTATAACATGCAATCTCTTGTTCTAACATAACCGAACTTCAAGAATCCTTTGGAAAAATGACACGAAGTGCACACTCGCGCGCGCAAGATGAAATCCTTCCAAAACCTTAGTTTTCGTAGCGATTTTAACATAAAACATGAAAAACCCAATGGTTTTTCAAAACAAAAGTTTCAAAAATTCATCTGGCGCGCTCTTGCGGATTTCTGAGGAAACCAATATTTTTTCAACATTTCTGTCAAACGGGCTTTTGCGAGCAACTTTTTCACGTGCTTCGAACTTCTGCAACGACGGTTGCGCGCATGCCAGGGCCATCATCCCTGTCAAATAATACCATATTGGACACATTCGTTTTTTCTTCGCGCGCGCACGCCGTCGTCGTCGGCCGCGGGGCCCTGAATAGTAGCCACGGTCGTCCGCATGCCACGAAGTGAAGTGTCCGAACGTCATAGGGCGGGAAGCTGGGTGTGGGTGGTGGCGAAGAGTCGTTTGGAAATTTGGTAGAGCTTGAACCGGCCCCCCCACAAAGTGGGGGTATTGCCCGCCTCCTATGAAAACCCTGGCACTGGTGAGAACGGAGTGTCCCCAGTCTTAAATGATTGTTGAACATTATTAATTCTAAAGAATAATTATTGTTGGGACCCCTGGTGCACGGCCCCCCTGCGCCGCCTAGGCCGCAGCTACATTTTCATCATTTTCGTGAGGAAGCCTCAGGTAATTCGATGTGATCAAGATCCGGTTGTTTTGTTCCCCCCGCTTTCCCTTGCAAAAAACACTATAAAATGACATTTCTTGTTCTAATATAATCAAATTTCAAGAATCCCTTGCAAAAAATAAGGTAAAGTGGACATTCGCGCGCGCAAGACGAAATCCTTCCAAAAGCTTAGTGTTCGGAGCGATTTTAACATAAAAACATCAAAAAACCAATGGTTTTTCAACAAAAAAATGTCAAAATCTCATCCCGCGCGCTCTTGCGGATTCGTAGGAAACCCAACACTTTTTAAACATTTCTGTCAAACGGGCTTTTGCGAGCAACTTTTTCGAACTTCTGCGACAACGGTTGCGCACCTGCCAGGGCCATCATCCCTGTCAAATAATACCATGCGGGACACATTCGTTTTTTCTTCGCGCGCGCACGCCGAAATCTCCAAGTTGGCTGTGGGTGTGTACCCCACGCCAGTGTAGTAGCCACGGTCGTCCGCACGCCACGAAGTGAAGTGTCCCAACGTCATAGGGCGGGAAGCTGGGTTTGGGTGGTCGCGAAGAGTCGTTTGGATATTTGGTAGAGCTTGTAATGCTCCCCCACGAAGTGGGGGTATTGCCTGGTGTCGTATGAAAACCCTGGCACTGGGGAGAACACCACGCGTTCGGGTAAAATGATTGTTGTTGTTGTTGTTGTTGTTACTGCCCCCTTCTTCACTTACGTAAACAGGGGAATTGCCACTACACCGTGTTGGTAAACACCCCCTCCCGCAATCGAACGACCGCCGACCAGGAACAACGAGCCCTCCCCCATCCCTGCCAAAACAAAACAAAACGCGCATAGCAAAAAACTCTGCATCATGAGCAGGCAACCCGTGAGCGTTCTTCGTCGGTTACAGGGTTTGGGGGGATGTTAGTATTTGTCCGCTGCGCGATGGCCCACTACCCCTTATCAAGAACAGTGGTACTTGACTGCGTGTGGACGCCCCATGCACCATGCTGACCACCACCATATCTTTGCAATGTTTTACTTTCCCCAGGCACTGCTTGTACTTAGGTGTTCGTGATTATGCCTCTAAGGAATTGGATGGGTTCGGCAAGGATCTTCCATGTTGCTGCCCGTGGCCGCGCTGGGTGGGTCTGGCGAGGTCTCGCCACGCTGCCGCCCGTGGCCGCCTCGTGGCGGCCTCGTGCGCCGCGTGGGTCCGGCGAGGTCTCGCCACACTGCCGCCGATTGCCGCCCCGCGGCCGCCCCGTGCGCCGGGAGGGGCCAGCAAAGTCTCGCCACGTTGCCGTGCGTAGTCGCCTCGTGGCCGCCTCGTGCGCTGGGTGAGCCCAGCGAGGTTTCGCCATGCTGTCGCCCGTTGCCGCCTCGTTGCCGCTTCGCTGCTGCCTTGTTCGTTTTGTTGCTCCTCCCCCAACCGCACCTTTCCCCAAGCATCGCAAGCCTCCTCTCAGGCGCTGGCTCCCGCGTTGCCCTGCAGGGCACGAGAGCGTTGCACGGACTCACAGCGCCACCATCGAGACGCCTGGCCAAAATTGCACGGAGCAAAGCGCACGCCTCCGAGCGCACCAAACTAAGCTGCGATCAGGTCGAACTAACAGAGGACAAGGGGCGCAAGGAAGAGGAAGAGGAGGCCGCATTGCGCGGCGAGACCCAGTTACGACAGAATCTGCCTACTCTGGCGGAGGGGCGCGGCAAAAGCTGAATTACGAGACGTCGGCCGCATTTCGCGGGCCATCCCTGATACAACAGAATCCACCAACTGGAAGAGGAATGGGATGGGGAGGGGGTGGAGGAAAACAATCACAGGAAACGACCAATTCCAGTAATGGGAAAGCGGGCGACCCTAACCCCTCAGGACCGAGGCTCGAAGACATCGAAGATGTCGAAATCCCGTTCGAACAGAAGTGTTGGTTGCGGCGGGGGCCACGCTGACGAGCAGCGCAGCAGCAGACGCCGGCAGCACCTTGCAGGAGCAGGGGAGGCGACGCGCCCTCGGCCGCGCGGCACGCGTTCGTTGGACCGCTGGATGGGTCCGGCGAGGTCTTGCCACGTTGCCGCCTGCTGCCGCCTCGTGCGCTGCGTGGGTCTGGTGGGGTTTCGTCACGTTGCCGCCCGCGGGCGCGTCGTGGCCGCGTAGTGGCCGCCTCGTGTGCTGGGTGGGTCTGGCGAGGTCTCGCCACGTTGCCGCCCGTTGCCGCCTCGTTGCCGCCTCGTTCGTTGGGTGGGTCCAGCGAGATTTCGCCACGCTGCCCCCTGGTGCCGCCTCGTGCGCTGGGTGCGTCTGGCTGGGTTTCGCAACGTTGCCGCCGGTTGCCGGTGGCCGCCTCGTGTGCTTGGTGGGTCTGGCGGGGGTTCGCCACGCTGCCACCCGTTACCGCCTCGATCAATGGCCTCATCGTGTGCTGCGCGGATCTGGCGAAGTTTCGCCACGTTGCCGCCCGTTGCGGCCTCGTTGCGGCCTCCAGCTTGCATTACGTGCACTGCACCACATATATTCTCCTTTCTCAAGGAAAATAGACTCCCCCCCCCCCCCGGATTCTCGACCCCCCCTTTTCGCATTGCAATTTACATATGGTTCTGCCACACCGTCCACCCGAAAAATGAACTCGCGCCATCCGAGGGGTGCCGTCCCGGTATCCGCCAATCCCCGCCACCCTCAGCCAAAAAAGTGCGCGCACACTCGTTTATACAAATCATCATTGTCAAGAGCCCCCTGCACAGTGCGAGACGGAGTGGACACGCGCGCGTCGTCGCGCGCGCATGCTTAAATCCTTGTTTACAAACGTTCGGTTCGTAGAGATTTCAAAATCGAGCTTCCCCAAAAAACCAAAAACATAAAACAACATATGGTTTCGCAACGCGGATGTTCGACACAAGTTTGTGCGCGCGCTTTTGCGCGCGAGCCTTGCGTGTTCTCCGACATTGTCTGATACAGCTACCAAACGGGATTCGCACGCGCATGTCGAAATCGTTCGAACGCCCTTGCGCGCGTGCCGTCGCGAGAACCTTCTGCAACATATGAAACGAAGTGCACGCGCGCGTCGTCGCGCGCGCATGCCGGAGTCCGCCAAAAACCTTCGGCTGCGCTGCGATTTCAAAATCGAATGTCAAAACAACAAACATAACACAGGGCTTCGCAACAAAAAAAAAACAAAAAAAACAAAAAAAAAAAAAAAAAAAAAAAAAAAAAAAAAAAAAAAAAAAAAAAAAAAAAAAAAAAAAAAAAAAAAAAAAAAAAAAAAAAAAAAAACGTGCGCTCGCGCTCTTGCTGATTCTTGAAAAAACCGTCCGTGTCTCAAAATACCCATGGAATTTTGCCAACAGGGTCTCTGGCGCCACATATCGACATCATCTGCACGCCCTTGCGCGCGTGCTGGGTGGGCACGATCCGTGTCAAATCATACCACGCGGGCCACTCTCGC
>CAUYUJ010016996.1:167500-184566 GCA_963575745.1 Prorocentrum cordatum
TTCTCGCTAACATCGCTCGATGCAGGCCTCGTCGTTCGCAACTAACTTGTCGGGTGAGAAGTTCGCCGTCTTCTGAGTTCCACATTCACGTGTCGCCGGGGGAGCAATAACAAGGAACAGAAGACAGAAAGAACGAGGGGGAGAGCGAGGAGGCACGCGGGGCGCTGTCTCTTCAGAGCGAGGGCCCAACACCGCAGGATTGCTGGGAAACAAAACCAACGACGTCTCTCGTCCGCCCCTGGAAGAGCGCGAAGCACTGCTCGCAAGGTAGCTGCTTGCACGAGGCCGGGAGCCGCCGCGGGGGCTCCACGATACATTGCGTCAGAGCAGACGTGTGCTTTTCGGACGTCTGCGAGTAGGCACTTTGCGAGTAGTGGTAAGTCGGGCCTGTCCCCCTGCAGGGGGATCTTGGACGAAGAATTAAAAGTACCAACAAAGAAAAAAAACAAATGGTCTACAACTGTTCAAAAAACGTCCCCTGACTATTGTTTGACTACTTTTGAATATTCCCCCTGCAGAGGCACAAACCCGACTCAAGAGTACATAGTGGAGCGCGCTCGGTGTGTGCCCCGCCCGCGGCGCCGCTGGAGAGAGGGCGCCGTGCGGCCGCCGCCCTAACGCCGCGGGGCCGGCGGCGGCGGCCGGGAGGGCTCTCCTCCACAGCGCGAGGATGCTGCCGATCCACTGCTCGTAGTCCTGGCGGCAAGTGAGAAGGCGAAAACCCACCCCCACCCCCAGTCCCGACGCCCACCCCCGAGCCTGCGATCCGGGGGGTCGGGACTGGGGGTGGGGGTGGGTTTTCGGGGTCCAGGAAGAAAGAAAACCCACCCCCGCCCCCAGTCCCGACCTCCCAGATCGCAGGCTCGGGGGTGGGCGTCGGGACTGGGGGTGGGGGTGGGTTTTCGGGGTCCAGGAAGAAAGAAAACCCACCCCCGCCCCCAGTCCCGACCTCCCAGATCGCAGGCTCGGGGGTGGGCGTCGGGACTGGGGGGTGGGGGTGGGTTTTCGCCTTCGCAGGGGTGGGCCCGCAGAGGGCGTGCGCGCCTAGCGGTGCACACGAGCACGGCTTCTCGCTCCGCGGGGCCGGCCGCGCGATGCGGACACTCGCGCAGCGCGCAACTCTGGAGACCAAACACGGACTCATGTACGTGTACGTCCCTCTCTCTCTCTCTCTCTCTCTCTCTCTTCAGGGGGGCGTAAGACCCGGGTACCGGGGACTCGTAAATCCCCGACGAGGTCGTCAAAAAAATGACGAGCAATGGGGGGGGGGCCTCAGCACGGTGCGGCGGCAGGCCGCGCAGGGCGACCTCGGAGTGTCCCCAAACCAGAACGCCTCGCCGCACGGTCCGAGCGCGCACGGCTCTGGGGCCCCGGAGGCTCCGTCGCCCGAGACGTGCTCAGAGAACGGCCCGAGGAGGAGGAGGAGGGGGAGGAGGAGGAGGGGGAGGAGGGGGAGGAGGAGGAGGAGGAGGAGGAGGAGGAGGAGGAGGAGGGGGAGGAGGAGGAGGAGGAGGGGGAGGAGGGGGAGGAGGAGGAGGAGGAGGAGGAGGAGGAGGAGGAGGCCAGAACTGTGCGGTCACCCCGACCGGATCCAAAATCATTCGCCCGACGGTATGGTCACCTCACCGCTCTGGGACTTCCGAGGCTGGGGGGAGCGCGCTCCAGAAGAGGGCATCGCCCCTGAAGGATCCGGAAATTGACTTCGCCGCGCCGGCGAGAGGCCCGCGGAAGCAAGCCGGGGCGCCTCCTCTGGCGGAAGGCCGGCGCATGCCGAGCTTTGCCCTCGATCCTCGAGGATCGAGCTGTGCTTGAACGGCCAGGGCGGTGAGTTGGCGTGTGTTGGTTTGCGCCTGGCTCTCACGAGTCCTCTGGGAACGAGGATCCAGATCGGGGCCCAGGGCAGCAGCACAACCCGCCACCACGGGCGCGAGAGGCGGGCCTGAGCCTCCTCCTGTCCTTTCCTTTCGGAACTGCTTGAGCTCACCAAACAGGTCGCACGCAAGAGTGGCCCCAGGCAAAAGTTGCTTCTTTTTTATGTATCTTCTTGTCTTTTTTGTCTGCGCTGTGGCGTGCGCTTGAAGGGGCCGCAGGGGAAGGCCAGATCCAAGCACGCAGGCTGGTGCTCTGGGGGACTCCTGCGGGGCCCGCACAGGTCACTCCGGCGAAGGGTCACTGGCAGCCGACCAAAGGCTGGTGCCGTCGTTATGTGTCGACTAACTGTGCTTACACGTCGTTCATTTCTAATCGTGCTCGTTTCTAATTGTGCTCGTTTCTAATTGTTCCTGGCCCCCTAGTGGCCAGGGAGAGGCCCAGGATAGAACACTTAGAAATGAAATGAGATCGGCCCCCCCAAGAGAACAAAGAACTGTCGAATGCTTCGAAAAGATCCATGTCTACGTCTCTGTAAAAACTGATATAAAACTGACGCTGTGGCTTTGGACGAGGCCCATCGGATTCGACAGTCCAAGCCACTGCGCGAGCGTCGCCATCTGAACGCGCTGCTGTGCTGAAAGATTCAACAGATACGCCTGGGCACTGCCACATTTTCGACCTTGCGGTCCGAACCAGTCGTGTACAATATCCGCCACCGTGCCTCTGACACGAAGTGGAGTGCCCCAAGGCTCACAGCTATTCTGCGGCTGCAGCCAGGATTGTGCTCACTGTTGTGCTGCTGCTGCTGCAGCCAGCATTGTAGTTTCTTTAGGGCCTGGACCACCAATTTCCCGGGCGCTCTTGGCGCTCCCGGGGTGTTCCTCATGACCTCTAGGACGGCTGCAACGCCCCAAACGACCCGCAGACTTTCGCGGAGCTCCCCACCAAGCGCCCAAGACGGTCAAGGAGCGCCTCTAGACGGCCCAAGATGGCCCCCAGATCGTCCAAGAGGCCTCCGATACGCCCAAGAGGCCTCCAATAGGCTTCTGAAGAGGGCCCCCAAAGGCACTATGTATAGCGTTTCTATTGGTTTTTGAAGGTTTCTAGGGGTACTCGCGTTTTCGGCTTCCCGACGCTCCAAGACGGCCCAAGAGGCCCAACGGTCGCCCCAAGGCGGGCCAAGTGGCCTCCAAGACGGCCGCAAGACAGCCCGAGAGGGCCCCAAGACGCTCCAAAAGGCCTCCCAGACGGCCCAAAAGGCCCCCATAACGGCTCCTACAGGGGGACCAGACAGGGTCTCCCAGCGAACGCTTCGAGCCCGCGGCCCCAAGAAACCTCGAGAGACCCCAAGAGGCCTCCAAGAGACCCCCAAGAGGCCCCAGGAGGCGCCCAAGAGGCCTCCAAGAGGCATCCCAAGAGGGCCCCAAGAGGCAAACATCCCAACGAACAACCTCGAGGCCTATGACCCACAACCCAGGCACGGTGGCGGGATTGGCCGAAGGCCATTCGATCCGCCGCCCCCTGTCGATTCATCACAGGGGTGCCTGGCGTGCTGGACCCTCTCTGGCTTTGGTTTTGGTTCTTTTTCCAAAAGAACTCCCCCTGGGGCTCCGGCACGTCCCGCTGGCCACCCAGAAAGGCGCTCACTCCGGAAAAAAATCATCCTAGATGGCTCAGGATGGCCTCCGAGATGGCCACGTTGGCCCAAGATGGCCTCCAAGATGGTCCAAGATGGCCTCCAAGTCCGCCCAAGATGGTCCAAGACGGCCTCCAAGATGGCCCAAGAGAGTCCAAGACGGCCCCAGACGGCCCAAGAGGCCCCCCAGAGGCCTCCAAGACGGCCCAAGAGGCCTCCAAGAGGTCCTCCAGGAGGGCCCGAAGAGGCCAAAATCATTGATTTTCCTTTGGTTTTTGAAGGATTTGGGGATTTGCTTCTTCTCGGCATTCCGACGGCACAAGACGGCCCAAGAGGCCCCCAAGATCGCCCAAGAGGCCCCCAAGAGGGCCCCATGCGGCCCAAGTGGCCTCCAAGACGGCCCCAAGAGGGCCCCAAGACGGCCCAAGAGGCCTCTAACACGCCCAAGATGGCCTCCAAGACGCCCAAGATGGCCTCCAAGACGGCCCCGAAGCGCCCCAAGGGGGCCCCAAGTCGGCCCAGAAATGCCCCCAAGACGGCTCCCGACGGCGTCAGACGTGCCAGGAACCCACCAGGATGGCCGAAGTTGACTCAAAGCTGACCCAAGACGGCCCAAGAGACCCCCAAGAAGGCCTCCAGGAAGGCCAGAAGAGGCCAAAAACATGGATTGTCCTAAGGTATTTGACAGAATTTGACATTTGCTTCGTTTCGGCCTTCCGACGGCCCGAGACAGCCCACGAGCCCCCAAAGATCGCCGAAAGATCGCCCAAGAGGCCTCCAAGATGGCCCCAGAACGGCCCAAGAGGGCCCCAAGACGGCCCCCGAGACGGCACAGGAGGCCTTTAAGACGCCCAAGATGGCCTCCAAGACGGCCCTGGAGCATTCCAAGAGGGCCCCAAGTCGGCCCATAGAGGCCCCCCAAACGGCTTCCGACGGCGTCAGACGGACCAGGGGCCCACCAAGACGGCCGAACATGGCCCTAAGATGGCTCAAGACGGCCCAAGAGGCCTCCAAGAGGGCCTCCAGGAAGGCCCGAAAAGGCAAAAATCATTGATTTGCCATGGGTTCTTGAAGGATTGTGGCATTTGCTTTTTTTCTGCCTTCCGACGGCCCGAGACGGCCCAAGTGCCCACAAAGATCGCCCAAGAGGCCCAAGACACGGCCCCAAGAGGCCCCCAAGACGGCCCAAGAGGTCTCCAAGACGCTCAAGATAGCCTCCACGACTGCCCAAGAGCCCTCCAAGGCGTCCTCCAGGAAGGCCCGAAAGGGTCAGAATGGCCTCCAGACGGCCAAGATGACCTTCAAGATGCCCAAGTGTTCCCCGAAGGCTTTCCAAACCGATTCGGGGAACACGTGGTCCGATAGCATGGCAGGCCTCTGGCCACAACCCTCGGCCACATAGGCGCTTCCAAAAAGGCAGGGGGCGGCGGTGATTCGCCGTAGGCGTCTTCGATAATGATTAATCAGTTGCTGCAGTTTCTCTCGCGCCTGCGACTATTGGGAAGGACTCCAGCCTGCCCCGATGATGCTCGCAGGATCCCAGCACTTGTTCTGAAGCTGGCGGGCGGTCCGTGCGATCCATATGTAGTCGGCGGCTCGTTGTCTCTGGTCGTGGCTGGTGGCCTCTGGCCGTGGCTCGTGGTCTCTGGTCGTGGTCTCTGGTGTTGGGCCGTGGCCTCTCGGGCCGCGGGTCGTTGCTTCCGGTCGTGGCTCGTGGTGGTTCGTGGTCCTCGGTGCAGACCCACTGGCGCACACGCAAGTAGAAGCCCGTGCTTCTCCCTCGCTTCGTTACATGGCTGCACACGTGGGGCCATGCCAAGCACAGGGGCGCGCTGCGCATCGAGCGCCTGAGCGGCGCTTGCCAAACGACCATGCGGTTGCGAACGGCGTCGACTGCATAGGGAAAGAAACGACGCAACCGTTAGATTGCGAGCGCGCCCCCCCCGTTCCCCCTCGCCGGAAAGATGACATAGCGGCAGTCCGCTCCCCCTTCTTGGCCGAATGAATCTAAAATACTTCCCCCCCTCCCCCCACCACTCCTATTCAGACGGGTGCCTGAGAAGATCAAATCTTCTGGCGGAAAACGATATTGCTCTACCCGGCATTGTGGACTTCGCGTGCGCGTTGGAACCCATGCCCAGGGTCAACAATGGGGGTGGGAACGCCTCCTCTGCCCCCCCGACCAAATAGGTTTGAAATACGCCCGCCACTCCCACCCCCGAGCCCGATTGGCAGCCCGCCCAATCGGCCTGGCAACCCCGGCGCTACCACCAGAATGAAGTGCCGAATGCGAGCGGGATGCCGGCATGGAATGGCGATTCACTTTGCTCGTCAGCAGCGAGGGCGGACAACGCGTTCGGCTAGTCGACTCGCCGCGCTGGAACTAGGGGTACAAGAATACGACTATAGCCGAACATATGATCAAGTACATCTTCGTTTGAGAACGTGGGGCAGCCTCCCGGAAGGTTCTTAAAACAAGCCCATTGCGGGTGTCATCGCTCGAGGGGCGAACGTGCCCAAGAAACTGTTCCAGCTTTCCGGCAAGTTGGCCACGAAACGCTGGCCCAGCTGTTCGGCAGGAGGAGGAGGAGGAGGAGATGTCTTCATCAGATGCTCGACTGGAGAGGGGCAAGGGAGGGCGCGGCCGCGGAGTCGGGGGGGACCCGGCAGGAGGCCTCAGGCGTAGAGCATCTTCTCCACGAGGCGTGCGCAGGCGGCCGCCGGCCTTGGAGAGCACCGTGCCGCACGCTGCGCGGCAGGCCCGAGCTGCCGAAGGGGGGAGGGGCGCCGCGATCCACGGGAGGGGCAAAGGGCCAGCGACTCTCACGCGCCAGAGCGCGACGTCGCCTCGCGCAGGCGCGGCGTGCGAGGGGTGGCGGCAGCCCCATAAGGGGCAGACAGGGGGGTGTCGAGCGAGGGGCGGCGAGGAGGAGAAGGGCGCGGGCAGGCTGCGAGTGCAGCACGGAGCGGGCTCGGCGGTGCCAAAAAACTGAGCGGATGGGATCGAGTAGGGCGGAAGCTGGATCATGGCCGCAGCCCGTCGGCAGTCCCGCCAGCGATTCTCACGCAATGGCCAGCACACGGCGTCTAGGTGGGCCACCCAGCGGCACCGCTTGTTGACATCGTATGACGCCACCATCAACCAAGGGCTCTTGTTCAAAATCCGCGAGCCTCCTTAGGGGCAACAGGCTGCGTGGCCTAGGCTGTCCTGTGCCCTGCAACAGCTCCACTCACAAATTGTGCGCATAGATTTCTGTTCTAGCTCTACTGTTGCAACGATTGAAAAAGGCGCGAAGGGGGAAGCCGTAAAACATCTGCTCCAACCCAGAAATCACAACTCTGAATTCCTGAGGGTGCCCTGGGATGCATAAAAATACAGCAGACCCGCGCCCCCGAGGTCACAACCCTTTTTGCAAATCACGCCAAATCTGCGCACCCGAAGCCACAGCCCTGAGTAAATCACACCAGGCTTGCGCCTTGCGCCCCCGAAGCCACAAGCCCCTGCAAGTTACAATGCGCTGGCGCTCCCGAGGCCACAGCTCCTTTCCGACTGCACGACTTTCGCGCTTCCCAAGCCGCAGCACTTGGCAACGTATGCTAGCTTCGCGCTCCCGAGGCCACAACCCCTTCTGAATGGCGCCCGGCTCGCGCTCCCCACGCCGCAAGCCCTGACTGATATCACACCGGGCGAGTACTCCCGAACCCAGAGCTGCTCTGTAGGCTGCCACGAGTCCGCGTCCCCGGAGCGACAAGCCCGTGCAGATTACTGCGCGCTGGCGCCCCCGAAACAGTCCCCGGAATCACAGCAGGGTCGCAGTCCCCAAGCCACAATCCCTCGCACGTGACGCAAGATTCGCGCCCCCGAGGCCAGGGTCAATTGTGAAGCCCCTGCAAATTACAATGCGTTGGGGCTCCCGAGGCCACAGCTCCTTTTCGATAAGCGCTCTTGCGTCCTCGAGGCCACAAGCCCTTGGAAACAACAAAACACATTCCCGAGGCCATGAGCCCATCCCATGGATGCGGCAACCCCCTCCCCAAGGCAGGAACAGCCGATATGTTATGTACTGAGATGGGTGTGCGGAGGGCGCTTTTCGCCCACACCCCACACCTCCCTATATCGTTTCTTGAGAAAGCGGCTCGGGGCTTCGAGCAACAAATCCTGGTAAAGAGCTGGGGGCGTGCGCCACCGAAGTCTCGAACCATCGTAAATTACAACGGAAGTACGCTCCCGAGGCCATCTTCTCTCCTTGCAAACTGATAAAGAGAAAAACGGCGCAAGCAGCCAGCCAGCAAACAACCCAGATCAATTGTCAGGGCTTCAATGTTCACAACAAGCCATATCCGCCGAATTACGAGCCAGCCAACCGACAAGAAAAGCAACTGGCGTACCAACCACGCGTGACCATACTCGCTGGAGGGGCCGCCAGCAGAGGACGAAACCCTTCATGCAAATTCACACCTACTACGTGCAGTGGGAAAAGAATCCAATCAAAAAGTCCGCGGAAAACCCGCAAGAACAGCCTGGCCAACCCTTCCGCTGCTGATGCCGTGACGACAAGACGACCTGCCCACGGACAACCCCGTGGACAACACAACGGGGATCCCCGAACCACCCCTTGGACAAGCCTCTCCGGGACTTCCATCAGATACAGTTAGGGGGCCACATGCGAACCCTACCCCTACCTCCCACGATTTCTGAGGGGGAGGGTCGTAGGGGGTAGGGGTAGGGATCGCATGTGGCCCTACCAAAAAACATTCGGTCAAACTCACGTTCGAGCTATGTCATTTGCTCGTTCGGCCACGCGGCGGCTCCGGCGCGACGGCACTCTAACTCTTTCTCTCTCTCTCTCTCTATGTCTCTCTCGGGCGTCGCGCACTGGGCTTTTAACAGCAAATGCTTGAGTGGGGCCCAAGGGCACACGCATAAACACACACACAAATACCAAGATTCCCCGTATTTGTCTATATGTTCTGGGTTTTCGTCCTCCCCCCCACTTCCCATATACTCCCATATTTTCCGCGGGATCGTCGATTAATTGTGTATGTTTTTTCCCATCCTGAATGTTGCCTGCCATGTGAGCGACGATAGGTAGCGGGCCTGCGCGAGATGGCATAGCGACCGTACGCCGCCGCTTGCGCGGGCCGCCAACGCCGCACGCTTGATTGGAAACGAGAGCGCCCACACGCGACCTTACGCGGGCGGCTTGCGCGCGCGAACGTCGGCGACGACGACCCCGCTTTTCTGCGTCGCGCAGGTGCCATGCTAGACATCGCGACGACGCACGACGACCATGGACGGGAGGCCAAGGAGGAGGAGGAGCAGGAGGAGGAGGAGGAGGAGGACGAGGAGGAGGAGGAGCAGGAGGAGGAGGAGGAGGAGGAGGAGGACATGGACGACCATCGCAGCGACGGGTCTGAGGCGGCCGGCGGGTCCCTCGTGGGGTCCAAACGTCCTGGTTTCCCGAGCCGTGTCCAGCCCTGGCGACGAGAAGCCCCGAGGAGGTCCAGAAAGGTCAATGCCGAGGGGGGCCCTCACCCCTCCTGCCTGTGGTTTTTCGAGCCGTATCCAGCCCTGGCGACGAGAAGCCCCAAGGAGGTCCAAAAAGGTCAACGCCGAGGGGGGCCCTCACCCCTCCTGCCTGCTGGCCGGAGCCAGTGCTGGGCCACCTCAGACCCCCGAAACGACTCCAGGAGCGGCGCTGCGCCAGTGCTGCTCACAGCAGGCCCGCCATGACGTCGGACAGCTCGGGGGCGACATAGCCAGGCCCGGCAGCCGCGCCCTGGGTGCGCCTCCGGTTCGGCCAGTGCTTCGTGGTGACCCCCTGGCGAAGCGCGTCGCGGCGCCAGGCGGGCAGCCCGCCATCCTCGGCGGCGCAGCTCCGCGGCAGCATGCACACCGGCACCGCCGCCCGGAGGAGCTCCAGCGGCACCTGCTCGCGCCCCTGGTCCGGGTCGCGCACGTCGCCTCCCCTGACCCCCGACGACTCGACTGCTCAGGGGTCACCGGGCTTTCGACCACTCCGGCATGGACTGACTTCTCGTCCCCAGTCGTGCGCTCGGGCCCTGCGGCGCGATCTGGTCTGGTCGCCGTTTCCTGACGTGTTTGGCCTCTCCGTCGAGGGCAGGCTTCTCATTCCGAGTTGCATTTGTGGACGGCCGTGGGGCCTGGATGCAGCCCCAAGAGGCTTAAACTCGGGAGCAACCGTATGGCAGAATTTGTTCTAGTCGCCAGCCTCCAGAGCTCTCGGCCCCGGGACCCGCCGAAATCGGCGAACATCCTCCAGCGCTAACGATCGTCTTGGCCTCCTCCTCCTCCTCCTCCCTCTCCTCCTCCTCCTCCTCCTCCTCCTCCTCCTCCTCTTCCTCCTCCTCCTCCTCCTCCTCCTCCTCCTCCTCCTCCTCCTCCTCCTCCTCCTCCACATGACCCTCGGACCTCTCCTGGGGCGTGCGTCGGGCCTGAAAAATCTCGAGGAACCCGGCCGTGGCAACGAGAAGCCTCCCGGAGGCCCGGAGAGAGATCCTCCAGAAAGCTTGGGCCCTCCCCTGAGGTCCCTGCGAAGGCCACCAGAACAGGCCCTCAAGGGACGCCCCGAGCTCCCATCTACATGCCAAAACAAACAAGAACACGAACAGCAGATGTTAGCCAACGTGGGCCTCAAGCTGCGTGCTTCCAACATTTCTATGTGGCGGAATCGGCGTTGTGCAGTCTACGTGGTGCACTCAACGAAGGAATGCTCACTAGTGCGTTGTCAGCTCCGCTGCTTGCGCAATCATCCCACCCACCCACCCGCAAGTTGGCTTGTAAAACCCATGCGGCAGGAGCGCAGGGCGCTCATGTGAGCGAGCTGTTTGGAAGCAGTCAGCCTTAGGAGAGTTTGCTCAGAACACGGGCATCGCCTTCTCCTCCTACCTCCTCGACCTCACCAAAGCCTACGAGAAAGTCGCCCGCATACTCCTCGTGAGGGCGGCCACCAAACACAACTTCAACGCTTTCATCCTCAGATTCCTCCTCACCGTCTATCGGGGGAGTCGGCATGTTACTTGGGAAAGATGTGTTCGCAGGGTGTGTGTGTGTGTGCTATTCAGGCTATTCTGGCTGGATGCACCTTTGCTACTACTCTCCTCAAAGTCTTCCTCCTCGATACCCTCGACATGACGGCGGATGCTTTCAAGTTTGTGCGCATCTTGAACGTGGTGGACGACATCACGCTTTGCATGGCTGGTCAGGCCAAAGCGGTTGCCACGGGGCTTGGCCTCGCCAGTTTCTTCTTGTGCCAGCAGCTCGAGCGTATGTGCCTCATCGTGTCCAGGACCAAGGGCGTGGTGGTAGCCTCCCAAGGTTGGACCTCGAAGGATATCGCACCGAAGTTGTATCGCTGGAAGTTTAGGCATAGCGTGTCTACCAAGAACCTCGGAGTGGACTTTCGGGTCAGGGGGCGTCTGGGCGCCAAGGTACACTTTGGGAGGATTTCGAAGTTGCAACCTCGAGCACACCGTTTTCGAGCCCTTCGACCTGCAGCAGTAGGAGCCAAGCGGATCCTGAAGACTGGAGGTCTCCCTGCAGGCATGTACGGCGCAATGGTGCACGGAGTCTCCGGCAAGAGGCTCTGGCAGATCCGCGCGGGCATCGCGCGCAGTGCTTTCGGCGTCGCCAGAGGGCGATCAAGAACGCTCTAGTTTTTGCTGTGCGCCGACCCCACCTTGGACCCGACCTACCAGGCCAACATCCTCCCCCTACAGTCCTGGGTGCAGGCTTGGCGCGAGTGTTGGTTGTCCAGGAGTCTTCTGAAGAACATCTTCGAGCAGGCCCAGCAGGGTCCTGTGGATGATTGGAATCGTGTCCGGGGCCCTGGAGGAGCGGTTTGGTGTACCCTTGGGCGCCTTGGGTGGACTGGCCAGCACCCCATAGTGCGGAGAGACCACGGCGGCACTCTTTCTGATTTCGGCGATCCGGGTAAGAAGTCGCGGAAGACCCTGGTTAACGTGGGCTCCAAGAAGGCCTTGATCAAGAGCCTCGATGGTACCAACTTCCATGGTAGCGTCTTGCAGGGAACCCCCAGATTGGAACCTATTGTGGACGTCTTGAGGCTGCACAGAGGACGAGGCCAGGTGGCTGAAGCGGCCTACCTGGCGGGATGTGCTTCTGGAGGCCTCCCGACGCAGAGCATTTTGTTCATGGATCGTCGCACGGTTTGGCCGAAGTGCAAGCTGTGCGGCGACATAGGCACGCCCCAGCACAGGATTGTGGGCTGCCCAGCGACTGGGGGGGCTCGTCGTGAACTGGACGTGCCAGAGGCAATCGCCGATGTCGAAAAGGCTGCGCCATACGATATCGATACCACCAAATGTCTTGTCCCCAGCCTGGCGTTTGAGGCCCCTCCCCCCCGTATGGACCAGTCTCAAGTTTGGAGCGTCTTACCCTTGCATGGGGTCTTCAGTGGAAACGTCGCCATCGATGGATCCGCCTATTCCCCTGGGGACATATCGCTGGAAAGAGCTGGTTGGGGTGTTGTCCAAGTGGACCGCCACGGGGGCTTGGACGGCGCCCTGCACGGTCCCCTACCCCACCCTGTCCAGCAAGCGGGGTGCGCCGAAGCTTATGCTCTCCTGATGCTTATCAAAAGCGTGTGGGTGCAACCCGTCCACGTAGTCTGTGACTGCAAGATGGTAAGTGACATTTGGGAGGCTGGGCCCCATCAGTCTCAGAACAAGATTGCGTATGCCAGGTTGTGGCGCGATTTTTAAAACAGTGCGAAGCTATTACTGCGCCGATCACAGTGGAGAAATTTCGTAGCCACCAGACTTGGGCCAAAACTTCCGCCCAGGGCTGTGCTTGGTGGGCATGGAGATGCAATCGTGAGGCAGACAGACTTGCCAAGCTAGGCGCCAGGATGCACAGTAGGGCCCCCAGTGTCCTTAACGAACTCCGAGCCCTTGATTTCCAAGTTCGAGGCCGTACTGCTTTGATCGCGGGAGTCGGGGGAACTCTATCCATGTTGAATTACAATGATGCTGACAAATTCCGAGCCAAGAGTCTGAAGGCACCAGCTGAACTCGGGTTGGTGGCTGAAGCGAACGGCCACGACTTAGTGCGAGTGGGCAAGAGAGCCGCTTGAGGAATTCGAACATACGGTCGAGAGGCGCAGTGGCTGCATTTCCGTGCACTGGTTTCCCCAGGCCTGTTCGATTGGCGCACCCCTCCCGTAGAATTTGGAGTGGTGGGGGAGGTCGAGTATGGTGCAGTGTCTGTGGGGCGTTCGGCACAACCAAAGTGGTCCTCCTGGCCAGCCCCTGTAATCATTGCCCCAAGAGCAAGGCTGCCTGCCACGCCCTGAGTCTCCTGAAGAGCGGGATCGACCCCTCGTCGGGTACGGAGTTTGGCAGGCCGGTCCCGTTCAAACGCGAGTGATCCCTGGAAGGTGTCGGATCCTATGTATTACCCCCCTTTTTGTTCCAGGTGTTGCATTCGCAGGATCGGGTGCGCCAAGGACCTAGAGGACCCAGAGGAGAGGGAGGAGGATGAGAGGATGATGCTGATGATGATGAGGAGGAGGAGGAGGAGGAGGAGGAGGAGGAGAGGAAGGAGGAGGAGAAGGAGGAGGAGGAGGAGGAGCAGGAGGAGCAGGAGGAGGAGCAGGAGGAGGAGGAGGAGAAGGAGGAGGAGGAGGCGGAGGAGGAGGAGGAGGAGGGGGAGGAGGAGGAGGAGGAGGAGGAGGAGGAGGAGGAGGAGGAGAGGAGGGGAAGGGGGAGGAAGGGAGGAGGGAGGAGGAGGAGGAGGAGGAGGAATGAGGAGAAGGAGGAGGAGGAGGAGGAGGAGTGTCATGAGTGTCACAGATCCAAGAAGTGAACGGCGAGCGAGGCTCAACCGTCACCCTCGGCCTCGCAGACAGGAGGAAGGGGCCCGCAGGCGCCAGCACCGACGGTCAGGGGAAAGGCAGATACCTCGTCGCTCAGCGACTCGCTGCCCAACCGAGACGGCGTGGTGCGTAGGGGGACAGCCGGTTCACCGCGTCACCGCGCAGTACTTCCCGACCGTCACCCCTGCCGAATCGGATGGCATGTGCAACTGGGTTCGTACCCCATGGTGAGCGGACACAAGGTCCCAAGGGACTTACGGACCACATGGCCCCGCCTCTCAATCAAATGCACACTCCCCGTGCCTGGTACCCATCTCCAGGTCACGGGCGCAGCTAACGCGCCGCTACCACGGGCAAAGTGCCACGTGGCTGGTGCAAGAACGACGAAAGCCGGCTTATCTGCCCCTCGCCGCCGCATGCAATTGACACTGAGAGTGTGCCCCGAGGAGTGTGTTGCGCTGGCACCATGAGAACAGGTGCCAGGCCCCCACCCTCGGGGAAGGAGGAGGAGGAGGAGGAGGAGGAGGAGGAGGAGGAGGAGGAGGAGGAGGGGAAGCAGGAGGAGGAGGAGGAGAAGGAGGAGGAGGAGGAGGAGGAGGAGGAGGAGGAGGAGGGGGAGCAGGAGGAGGAGGAGGGAGGAGGAGGAGGAGGAGGAGGAGGGAGGGGGAAGCAGGAGGAGGAGGAGGAGGGGGAGCAGGAGGAGGAGGAGGAGGAGTGAGGAGGGGGGGAGCAGGAGGAGGAGGAGGAGGAGGAGGAGGAGGAGGAGGAGGAGGAGGAGGGGAGCGGAGGAGGAGGAGGAGGAGGGGAGGAGGAGGAGAGGGGAGGAGGAGGGAGCAGGAGGAGGAGAGAGGAGGAGGAGGAGGAGGAGAGGAGGAGGAGGAAGTCCCAGCCCAAGCCGCGCCCCGCCGCCTTCGCGCCCGGGAGCTGGCTCGCTGGCGTGCACCAGGCGCGAGTCCCAGAGCACGAGGTCGCCGGGCGCCGCCGGGACGCCGACCGCTCGGCCCTGCAGAGGGTCATCCTCGAGGGGTCGCACGAGGAGGAGGAGGAGGAGGAGGAGGAGGAGGAGGAGGAGGAGGAGGAAGAGGAGGAAGAGAGGGAGGAGAGGGCCGGAGAGCCCAAAGTCGAATCGATGAGTCGGATCGGCGATCAAGATGACTTGGATCGGCGGCAATCGGCAGCCGAGTCGGGAAACGTCAAATCGGCGGACATCGGCAGGCTAGTATGCCTCCAGTGAGAGATCGGAACCCAGATCGGAATCCCGAGCCGAATCGAATCGGAATCGGAGGCCGTCGAACTCGAATCGAATCGAATCGGAGAAGTCGAAATTCGGGAGCGGCCAAGAGGGGGGTGTCCAAGAGGGGTGGGTGCAAATCATGACTGGCGGCATGTGCGCAGCCCAGCGGGGGGGCCAGGGACGTAATGAGATAAGAAGAGGCGCCATGGAATCTGGGGAAACATCATGGCCCCCGCCATGATATCCACCCCCCACCTAGTCATCACCCCCCTCCTTGCCGCCCCCGAGGGATGAGCCCCGAGAGGGTGCTCTGAGCTGCCCTCGGCCGTGCGCAGGACCAGCCCGGGGCAAGACTGGCCCTCGCTGCGTGGCGCTGGGGGGGGGGGGGGGGCAGCGCGGGGGACCCCGTCCAGCCGCGCAGGCCGTTGCTGGGGTTAAGTCGGGCGTGTCTCCCTACAGGGGGATTTTGGAGGACGAACAAGAAGTAGGCAAAACGTATACCAAAAATGCCCAAAAATACTAAAAAATAGTCCCCCCGACTATTTTTTGACTCTTCTTGATTTTCCCCCCTGTAGAGGGACAGGTCCGACGTAAGGCTGGGGAGAACCCAGGGTGGGAGGCAACGAGAAGAGGGGGACTGGCATACAGTAGGCTGGCGCGGCGTCGGCGCGCGCAGAGGTTTTTGACACCGCGTCGATCGTTCAACCTTGAGTCGATCGCGGCCCCCATCGTTCAAGGTTGAATTTGATCGGGTCCAACGCGGAGTCAGCTTCCGCGTCGCAGAATTCAACCTTGAGCGCCTTCTCCGGAGTCGCCGGCGGGCCATCGCCGCATGAACCGACGGTAGGGGGGGATGCATCGACCTGGAATCGGCGATACATCGCCAATAGATCGGCGATAGGCCTCCGATAGTGAATCCGCACCTTCCTGGGCAGGCTGGGGCTATCGGGCCCCTATCGGCGACCAGTGGGCGATTGGGGGTCGATGCATCCCCCCCTATGCCCATCCCCCCCTATCGCTGCCCCCGACAGGAGAGCTGCACCGAACCTTGAGATCCGACGTGGCGAACAAACAGCGACATCGTGAAAAATCACGACCGGAGTTCCGGACCCATTTTTTTGAGCCGCATCCATCTGTGAGTTGAGCAGGGACGAAATTTTCTGAGACCCCCAAAATGTTCGAATAACAAAAACAATGTTCTTAGAACATGAAACCAATGTGTTAAAACAACACAGTCCCAGCCAGAAGCGTTCTAAGGACATCGCGTGGAAACCACAAAAGGTTCTCAGAACCTTGTTCGGCAGGCCACAAGGAACGCCAGGACGCTCCGCCGCTGCTTGACATCAGTGAGGGACCCGGGGCCCGACACCGAGCGAGCACGCCAGGCGTGAACAAAAATCCAACGCCCGCATCTCTCGGGGATGGACAGGACCCCCTTTAGCAAAACGTGGTTTAGTGAAAACGACCTCGGACCCAAACCTGGCGGGCGCAAGCCTGGAAAATGACAGCCGCGGCGCCCCCTCGAGAACCGAAAACAGGCGATTCCCTAATCGACGTGTCGGGGTGAGGGGTCTGTCCACCCCCGCATCTCAGGAGAGACCCCCGAGGGGGCGCCAGAGACCAGAGGTCCCTCCAGCGAGGGGCCACTCCGGCGCGTGGCCGGTTGTTCGGGTTGCGGCCTCCGCTGCGGGGCCGCCAGGCTGTCGGGGGGGGGGCCGGGGCGAAGGGGTGCTCCCGCGGGGCAGGGCGGCGGGAGGCAGCCGGGGGCGCTCGGTGGGGCGCGGTCGCCTCGTCGTCGGGCATCCGCGCGGAGGCGCGGGGAGGGGTCGGGTCGCGCAGGCTCTGGGATTCGAAGTGGGCCCCGCGCGCGCCCACGCAGGGGCACGAGGTCCCGGCAGAGAGGAGAAACAAGCGGCCGCCAGCGACGACGACGACGACGACGACGACGACGACGACGACGACGACGACGACGACGGCGACGGACAACGCGGCGACGACGACTGACAACGACGGCGACGAAGGCGGCAGCCGCTCGCGGGGCGTGCGGTGCTTGCATCGCGCCTGGGGTGGTTTGACCGCGCGTGGGGGGGGGGCAGAACGGGCCGTCGGACGGTGCGGCATTGGGGAGGTACTTGTTGAATAACGCTTGACACAGCGTGAGATTCTTCCGCCCTGCTCGTGGCCGTTTTCATATTCGGCATTTCGACATCGGGCGGAAGGGGGGGGGAGGGGGGGGTCTGGCTCCGGACGTCTGCTTAGCGCGACTGTTTGCGGCAGCTCGTCCCATGGTGGAGACTCCACCTGCTTGAAACAGGCGCCCGAAACAGCCAAGATCTACTCCACTGTGGGGGTGGGGGAGGGGGTGCCAAGGGTCCGCGCCGACCGGCCGAACCATGAATCAGGGAACGACGACCTGCAGGCTGCGGCAGCCTCGTAGACCCCCCTCTCCCCTGCCTCTATCCTCCTC
>CAUYUJ010016996.1:184666-227166 GCA_963575745.1 Prorocentrum cordatum
CGTGCGCGTGCGCGTGCGCGTGCGCGTGTGCGTGCGCGTGCGCGTGCGCGTGCGCGTGCGCGTGCGCGTGCGCGTGCGCGTGCGCGCGCGCGCGCCTGTCTGTCTGTCTGTCTGTCTGTCTGTCTGTCTGTCTGTCTGCCTGCCTGTCTGTCTGTCTGTCTGTCTGTCTCTGTCTGTCTGTCTGTCTATCGCGCGCGCGCGCCTGTCTGTCTGTCTGTCTGTCTGTCTGTCTGTCTGAAGTCTGTCTGACTGTGTGTGTGTCTGTCTGTCTGTCTGTGTGTCTGTCTGTCTGTCTGTCTGTCTGTCTGTCTGTCTGTCTCCTGTCCCTGGTGTGTGTGTGTGATTGTGATTGTGATTGCGATTGTAATATTGATTGTGATTGTGATTGTGATTGTGATTGTGAGTGTGAGCGTGAGTGTGATCGTGAGTGTGAGTGTGATTGTGATTGTGAGTGTGAGAATGAGTGTGATCGTGAGTGTGATTGTGATTGTGATTGTGAGAGTGAGTGTGAGCGTGAGTGTGAGCGTGAGTGTGAGTGTGATTGTGATTGTGATTGTGATTGTGATTGTGATGGTGGTGGTGATTGCGATTGATTGCGATTGCGATTGCGATTGCGATTGCGATTGCGATTGTGATTGCGATTACGATTGTGATTGTGAGTGTGATTGTGAGGTTGTGATTGTGATTGTGATTGTGATTGTGAATGTGATTGTGAGTGTGATCGTGATTGTGACTGTGATTGTGATTGTGGGTGCGAGTGTGATTGTGGTTGTGATTGTGATTGTGATTGTGGTTGGGATTGTGAGGTTGTGATTGTGATTGTGATTGTGTGTATGTGTGTTTTCAGCGGTCGGTGCACATCATGTGATTGTGATTGTGGTTGTGATTGTGATTGTGATTGTGATTGCGATTGTGATTGTGATTGTGATTGCGATTGTGATTGTGATCGTCATTGTGATTGTGATTGTGATTGCGACTGTGATTGTGATTGTGATTGTGATTGCGATTGCGATTGTGATTGTGATTGTGATTGTGATTGTGCTTGTGATTGTGACTGTGAGTGTGAGTGTGAGTGTGAGTGTGAATGTGAGTGTGGGTGTGAGTGTGAGTGTGAGTGTGAGTGTGAGTGTAAGTGTGAGTGTGAGTGTGAGTGTGAGTGTGGGTGTGAGGTGTGAGTGTGAGTGTGTGTATGTGTTTTCTTCGGCGGACGGAGCACAGCATAACAATGCAGTGTTTCAGAGGATGGGAACGCCCGTCCCTGAGGGCAACTGGAGGTCTCATGCGATCGTGCCTCGCCGTGAGGGGGCGAAGACTCCAGACCCTCCAGGGCAGGCGTCCCCGCTCAGCTGAAAGCTTTGTGCTGTGATGTGTCCGTCCGCCGGGTGTCTGGCCGCACCGACATCCTGCGGCAGGTGGAAGTAGTCACCCCGCTTCTTGGCCTGGAAGTAGCCCGAGTGCCGCTGTACGAGTGCCTCGTGGTCTGGGAGCAATGGGAAACAGGAGCGACGAAGAAAGACCGAAGAAGCGCAAGAGCGAAGAGGAGAGGAGAGGAGGAGGAAGTGGAGGAGAAGGCTGATGATGATGAGGAGGAGGAGGAGAAGGAGGAGGAGGAGGAGGAGGAGGAGGAGGGGGAGGAGGAGGAGAGGAGCAGGAGGAGGAGGAAGGTAAGGGTGATCACGGGTGAAAAGGAGGACGAGAAAGAATGAGCACGAGAGAAGAAGCCAGGTGGAGGGCAAGAGCAGAGGGGGGGAACAGCCAGGGAGAGAAACGAAGAGCAAGAGAAGAGGAGGAGCAGAAAGCCGTGAGGATGATAAGAACAGAGTGGTAGCGCCCGAGTGGACGACGCCGACACCGCGGCAAACCCACGGGAGACCCACGGCAAACCTTGCGCCCCGCGCCCCAGCTGACGAGGCCGGCACCGCGGAACACCTTACGGTGAGCCCACCGCGCCCGAGGCTGCGTTTGCCCTGGTGCCCGCGGCGCCCTCCCCAAGACATCAAGCCGCGCGTCGGAACCAACGGTGCGGCGACATTTGCATCTATAAATATATGTGTATATATATATATGTATATGTATATCGAGAGACCTATAATTATACATATATATACACCTATAAAATATATACCTATATACATATATAAATATATACACCTAATTGTATACACATACATAAAAATATAAATATAACTATAAATATACATATATATACATAATTAGAGATATAAATATAAATATAATGATAAATTTAAGTATAAATATAAATATAAATATAACTATAAATATAAATATATAGGTATACACACACGCAATACGCGCGCGCACCGCGCGCGCTTAGATTCTAGCGCAGACCTCCCCGATTGCAGGCGCCATCTTGGACGACGGCAGCGTCGAGCTTAGACGTTGACGACGACGATGAACTCCATCCTCTCCTTGATGTCCCCCTCTTCCTCATCCTCCTCCTTCTCCTCCGTTTCCTATTACTCATCTTTCGATATTCCCTCTTTCTCTCCCTCCTCTCCCTTCTCTGGCGCCCATCGGAGGCGACAAAGGGAAGGCTTTCACAACGAAGACGGCGATCGCAACAGAAGAGGGAAACAGACGCGTTCTGGCACGCATTCTCTGGAACAGGCCCCTTCCGGAAAAAGGTATGCGCCTTGCACGTAGGCGCGGATGGCGGCCGCAGGAGAAGACAAAGCCGAACGCGTCCCAGGACGCATTCTCTGCAGCACGGTCCATCATGAAGCTTCAAAGGCCTTCCGCTAACGTACTGGCTATATGACCTTTGGGAGGCCTCGTCGGGCACCTGGGAACCTCCTCGAGGCTCCCTCGCCGATTGGCCACTGGAGCCGTCGGTCCACCAGGGAAAGGGGCGGAGGGAAGCAACGTCACCCGGAGCGTCCAGGATGCATCCTCCGAAGTCGGAAGCGGGAAGGCGAGGGTTTCGAAGTAAGCCTCCTCCTCCTCTTCCTCCTCCTCCTCCTCCTCCTCCTCCTCCTCCTCCTCCTCCGCCTCCCCCTCCTCCTCCTCCTTCTCCTCCTCCTCGTCCTGAGGGTCTTTGAGAAGCCGCTAAGCGGGGCATCTGGGGAGCCTGTTTGACAGCCTCCAGGGCGCCCGTTTTGCGCCTCTGGGCCTTCTTAGGGGAGGCTTGGCTCTCCCAGGGCGCTCGTGGCCTGGTTGACGCCCTGGGGAGCCATTCTGGGGTACTAACCCCAGGAAGCATCTAAGAAACCCCCCGGCGATATCTTAGCACCGCATTTTTATTCGATATTCCGAGGGGCCGAAATAACCGCACGATAGGTTTAGCACCCGGACACACAACAAATTCGCGGAGGCCTGGCCCCTGGGCTACAATCGAAAGGAGGAGGAGGAGGATGAGGAGGAGGAGGAGGAGGGCTCCTGGTGCCAGGTAACGCTTCCAGGGTGCGGAAGGGTTATCGATTTGCCGGAAGGGGGGGGGTGGTCTTAAATGCTTCCTGGGGTTACTCTCTGAGCAATGAAGAGCCGAGGGCGGAAGGAGGTAGCTGGACGAAAGAGGAGGGAACTCGAGGCATAGCAGCAACACCGAAGTGAGGGAGACGGAGGCGGCACGCAGGCAGGAAAACTGGCCATGGCAGAAGACGAAACTGAGCGCGTTCCAGGACGCATTCTCCAGAACACGCTCCATGAGAAAGCGGTGTGGGCTTTGAGAGAACGTGGTGGCTTGTGGGGCCTGGCGGGAGCCACGTGGGGCCTCCGTGAGGCCCCTCCACCGAGTGACCACGGGAGCCGTCGTTCTGCCAAGGGGGCGGTTCATGGCAAAAGACGCAGCCCAACGCGTTCCGGACGCTTTTCCAGAACCTGTTCTATAAGGAAACGCTGCGGGCGTTGAAATGGAATCTTCGGCCTGAAGTGCCGTGGAGGCGCGAAAGCCTGTCGGGGTATCTGGAGCCGAGCTCGTTCTGGGAACAGTCTTCTGGAACACACTACGTCTGGGCCGGTCTTGGACTTGGTGCCACCCCCGACATGACGGAGAACTGCCCGACGCAACCCCAAGACGCCTCGTGGCTGGGGCTCAGAAGCCCTCGGGAGATCCACAAAGCAGCCTCGTAGTGATCCGCAGGAGGCCGACCAGGGTGCGCCTTCTAGAGGCCCCTTGTTGACTGCGGGGGGCCCCATCGGAGGCGAAAAGCGAGGAGCTCTGAAAACGTAAGAGGGCGACCACGGCGGAAGAAGGAACCCACCGCGTTCCAGGACGCATTCCTCGGAACACGCTCCGTCAGGAAACGGTATGTGCCTCTCCCGCGCGCAAGGAGGGCGGCCTCGGGAGAAGACGGAGCCCAGCGCGTCGCGACACGCACTCTCCGGAACGCGGTGCGCCTGGAAACGCCGGGGGCCTTCCTCGAACGTGCTGGGGTGTGGGACCTCTTCGAGGCTTCGTCGGGCCTCCGGGTGTGTGTCTTGGAAGCCGATCTGGGGCCCCCATTGAAGCCCCACTTGAAGGCCTCTCGGGCACCTTGCCGAGGCCTCCGGCCCCTCTCGGAAGCTTCCGGGTCTCTCCAAAGGGCGCCCGTGGCCCGACATGGCGCCCCGGGGGAGAGATGCCGGGGGACTCCTTGGGCCGTCCAGGGGCTCCGTCGGGGCGACCTGCGGGCCGTCTGGACTCTGCGTATACAGACAGACCTAGGCCAGAAGAACACCCCTCAAGAACATGAGACCCTCCGCTGGCCAAAACAGACAGAGCATCTAAGGGCATCCTGACCAGGGTGCACAAGAACATCCAACAAACACGAAGAACACGAGGGCACCCTCCCCGAACCGACCTCGATCTTATACCTCGGTCTGGCTGTACTTTGGGGGGGTTCTGTGAGGGAGACGGAGGGGGCACGCAGGCAGAGAGGTGGACCACGGCAGAAGACGGAACTGAGCGCGTTCCAGGGCGCACTCTCCGGAGCACGCTCCATGGAGGAAGCGTTGTGGGTTTTTTGAAGAAACGTGCTGGGCTTTTGGGGCCTGGCGGAAACCTCGCGGGGCCCTCTGAAACCCCTCGGCCGAATGACCACTGGAACCGTCGTTCCACAACGGGGGTAGGCCATGGCGGACCACGGAACCCAGCGTGTTCCGGGACGTTTCGTCCAGACCGCGCTCCATCAGGAAACGTGGCGGGCGTCGAGGTGGAGCCTCCGGCCTCAGGGGTTCAGGGCCTCGTCGGGGCATCAGAAGCCAAGTGGGTCCTGGGAGAAGCCCTCTGGAACACGCTGCGTGTGAGAGAGAGAGGCTTGGACCTGGAGCCGCCCCTGACGTAACGGACAACTGCCCGACACAAGCCCCAGACGCCTCCCAGCCGGGGCTCAGGAACCCTCGGGAGGCCCACGAAGCAGCCCCGTAGAGACCCGCAGGAGGCCGACCGGGGTGCGCCTTCCAGAGGCCCCCTGGCTGTCTGCGGGGAGCGCCCCCTCGGAGGCGAAGCGCGAGGAGCTCGGACAACGCAGGAGGGCGACCACGGCGGCCGAAGGACCCCACCGCGCTCTGGGGCGCACTCTCCGGAGCCCGCTCCGTCCCCCCCGGGGTCTCGCTGGAGAGCCGCCGGGGGGCCTCTGGAGGGCCTCTTCGAGGAGGAGGAGGAGGAGGAGGAGGAGGAGGAAGATGAGGAGGAGGAGGAGGAGGAGGAGGAGGAGGAGGAGGAGGAGACCTGTGGGGTTCTGACCTGCGCCCGAGGGCGGTCTGTGGGGCCCCTTAGGGCTGCCCCAGGGCGCTCGCGGCCCGTCGGACGCCCCGGGGAGCCAGGGGCTCCCTGAGCCGTCCGGGGGCCCTCACGGAGCCACCTGCGGAGGCACTTGGGCGCCGTCGGGGTTGTCTTGGGACTCCGGGGGTCTGCTCGCCGGACTCATGGAGCCCGCGGGGGCGCCTCGCAGAAGGCAGGGACGCCCTGCGGAAGCGCGCAGGGGAGACAATCGAGAACACAGCGCTCCCCACCGGTCCTGCAAGTCTTGGAGGGGGGCCTCAGGGGCGGGGGGCGGCTCTGAGGGCCTCCCTGGCGCCTTTGCGGGGCCTGTGCGCCTTCTTGGGGGCGCCTCTGGGCTCTCCCAGGGCGCTCGTGGCCCGTCCAACGCCCTGGGACGCACAGAAACGTGCGAGGAAATACTACACATGTCCTCCTTGGGAGACGCGCGTTGTATCCGAACCTATAGTATACCCATCTTGTAGTATACCGTTTCCCGAGCGGTGTGGCCAGAAAGCGCCCGCCACGACGCATGTGCTATGAGATCTCTGGGTTCGGGCGTCGCCCCTGGGGGGGCGACGGACATATAGTAGAAGTACACGTCGTTCCTTTCTAATCGTGCTCATTTCCAATTGTGCTCGTTTCTGATGAGTCCGACCCCCTCGTGATCAGGAAGAGGCCCACGATAGAACAATCAAAGAACTCTCGAAGAATCCGATTTTTTGGGGGTTCACAAGTAAACTCGTCCGGGCCAGCTGCAAGCTAAGATGGCGCGGATGAAAGGGCTAGCAAATATGACACACTGGGCCATGTCGCCGGGGAATTGGGCCTGTCGTAGCCTCCAGACTACTGCTGGGGATCGGCAATACATTGGGATGGATATAAGAAGACCATGTGTGTGTGTGTGCTGGGGTGGCGCCGCGCCGCTGGGGGGGGACGCTCTGGGCCGTCCGAGGCTCGTGGGCGCTGCTTTTTACGGGGCCGCCGCCGGACTCTCGGGGCGCTCTCCTGGGGGGGCTCTCCGGGGGCCCCTGGGGGGGCGCCTCCCGGGAGGCCTCCGACGCTCTTCGGAGGCGAGCGGGCGAGATCTTCGAGGCCGCTGAGTTGCCCTTCGGTCTTTACTGCCTTTGGCCTCCCGGAGATCTCTGGGAGGGGGGGCGCCTCCCCAGAGGCTTCCGACGCTCTTCGGAAGCGAACGGGCGAGATCTTCGAAGCCGCTGAGTTGTCCTTCGGTCTTTACTGCCTTTGGCCTCCCGGAGACCTCTGGGGGGCGCCTCCCGGGAGGCTCCCGACGCTCTTCGGAGGCGAGCGGGCGAGATCTTCGAAGCCGCTGAGTTGTCCTTCGGTCTTTACTGCCTTTGGCCTCCCGGAGATCTCTGGGAGGGGGGGCGCCTCCCCAGAGGCTTCCGACGCTCTTCGGAAGCGAACGGGCGAGATCTTCGAAGCCGCTGAGTTGTCCTTCGGTCTTTACTGCCTTTGGCCTCCCGGAGACCTCTGGGGGGCGCCTCCCGGGAGGCTCCCGACGCTCTTCGGAGGCGAGCGGGCGAGATCTTCGAAGCCGCTGAGTTGTCCTTCGGTCTTTACTGCCTTTGGCCTCCGGGAGATCTCTGGGATGGCAGCTGCTTGGGAGTCCCTCGAGGCCCTCTGGAGCTGTCTCAGAGGCGTCTCGGGGGCCCCTCAGGGGCCAAGATGTGAACATCTTGGGGCCATCTGGACAGTCTGGCGGCGTCGAGAGCCGTCTGGACACGATCTTGGGCCCATATTGGGCTCCTCCTGGGGCCCTCTTGGGCCGTCCTGGGTTCCTCTTGGACTGTCCTGGGACCGTCTTGGGGCCCTCTCAGGAGCATCGTGGGCTGTCTTGGGGCGATCTCGGGGCCTCGTGGGCCGTCTTGGACGCTGTTAAGAAAAATGGTATGCAAAGCACGCACAGTTTCCTCACGGACTGGTGGGAGTTGGGCATCTCTGGGTCCTCTTCGGGGACAACTATTGGAAGTTTCTTGGGCCGTCTTGGGGGCCTCCAGAGCCGTGTTGAAGCCATCTTGGAGCGCTCGTGGGTCGTCTCGGGGGCATCCCGGCACCTCTTCGGTGCCTCTTGGGACCCTGTGGACGCGTCGGAAGTACTCTGGGCCGTCTTGGAGCGATGTGAAGCTCAGGGCCCCCTGGGGGAGGAGTAGAACGGGCGTAATGCGATTGACCTGGAGGTTGGCCAGAACCTTGGCTGGGGGGGCAGTGCTTACCGATATAGCATAATATGATGTAACAGCATATGGCATAGTGTAGTATGACCTGACATAATATAACATACTATAATATGGAACACCACCATAGAAAATACATAACATGTATTATAAAACCGTACAGAATTTAGCATACTACCATACAAGATGCCGTAAAACGACATGACACAATATCGTACAACATGGTATGATGTAACGGTATACATTGAAATAAAATGACATCATTCACTACAATGTGCTAGCTAATACAACATCGTGCGACGATGTACTAGACTATATAGTATGCGGAACTATTTTAATATGATGGTACCAAATGCCGTACACCATAATGCAGTATAAGACAATGAAGCAATACAGCACATAGCATACCAACATGCCCTAAACTCGAGCATTATATAATATAGTATACTAAAATACAATATCGTGGAGCATCGCGTGGCACACTATACTACATTATGCTGTACTACAACGGCATACAACACACTTTAATCTAATTCGAGATCACAAACTACCATGTAATTTGAGGGAGTTTCTGTGGAACTCACGTCATCCTCACCCCCGGCGCGAAGAGCACGAGCCCAGAGCGGCCTCCGGCACCGTTTCCGGACAGATCCGGTGGATCCGGTGACGAATCCCAAACCGGCGCCCTCGCTTGAGACATCCTCACAAAACCGGCCCCGGGGGAGGTGCCCAGAGGAGCCCAGAGCGGCCTCCGGCACCGTTTCCGGACAGATCCGGTGGATCCGGTGACGAATCCCAAACCGGCGCCCTCGCTTGAGACATCCTCACAAAACCGGCCCCGGGGGAGGTGCCCAGAGGGGCCCAGAGCGGCCTCCGGCACCGTTTCCGGACAGATCCGGTGGATCCGGTGACGAATCCCAAACCGGCGCCCTCGCTTAAGACATCCTCACAAAACCGGCACCGGGGGGGGTGCCCAGAGGAGCCTGCAGAGCGGCCTCCGGCACCGTTTCCGGACAGATCCGGACAGATCCGGTGGATCCGGTGACGAATCCCAAACCGGCGCCCTCGCTTGAGACATCCTCACAAAACCGGCCCCGGGGGAGGTGCCCAGAGGAGCCCAGAGCGGCCTCCGGCACCGTTTCCGGACAGATCCGGTGGATCCGCTGGATCCGGTGACGAATCCCAAACCGGCGCCCTCGCTTGAGACATCCTCACAAAACCGGCCCCGGGGGAGGTGCCCAGAGGAGCCCAGAGCGGCCTCCGGCACCGTTTCCGGACAGATCCGGTGGATCCGGTGACGAATCCCAAACCGGCGCCCTCGCTTGAGACATCCTCACAAAACCGGCCCCGGGGGAGGTGCCCAGAGGAGCCCAGAGCGGCCTCCGGCACCGTTTCCGGACAGATCCGGGTGGATCCGGTGACGAATCCCAAACCGGCGCCCTCGCTTGAGACATCCTCACAAAACCGGCCCCGGGGGAGGTGCCCAGAGGAGCCCAGAGCGGCCTCCGGCACCGTTTCCGGACAGATCCGGTGGATCCGGTGACGAATCCCAAACCGGCGCCCTCGCTTGAGACATCCTCACAAAACCGGCCCCGGGGGAGGTGCCCAGAGGAGCCCAGAGCGGCCTCCGGCACCGTTTCCGGACAGATCCGGTGGATCCCCACAGGTTCCACGGTTCTATCGGTTAGATCCTTAATTTCCGGTTCTAACAGGATAGACCCCTCTCGAGCCGGTTCTATCCAGGTAGTTTTCCGGATCTATCCAAGTATGTGAATTAGGTTGTGCCAAACTAAATGACCTAACTCGCTAAAATAGCAAGATAACATATACAAAAAACTCATTATCTCCTCCTCCTCCTCCTCGTTTCCTCGTCTTCTTTCACCTCGTCACCCGCTGCCGCGCCCACCGTCTGAGTTCGGGCCCGAGAGATGTTTTTGATGCTCATATGATGAGCAAAGGCAAACAGGCCGTGTGCGATGGCTCTGGCTTGGAGGCGACGTTAGAACAGATTTTCAAGAAAACGATCGAGCAGCCATGGACGATCGAGTACACGACTGACTTAGAGGACAGGCCCGACGGCGAGAAACTCAAGCATCTCAAGGATGTGATCAAGTCCGTGCGCGAGGCGACGGGGGAATTGTCAGAGTGAAGGGACAAGCAGGATTTGGAGGTTGGAAGGGGGAGGAAAGAGGAGGAGTATGATATTGACCATGATGTGGAGGGTGGGGAGATGGTGAGGTAGCAGGGAGGGCCGCAGCAGGCGATCCACCCTGACGAGCAGATCACGGTTGGTGGCCTCATCAAGCCGCTGACAGCGATGGCCCGCAAAAAAGACGGAGACTGGGAATTAGGGGACGAGATCGACAGCTGGGCGAGAGAGACATCGTATATGATCAGACAGGTTTCGCCATGGGCCCGACAGACATAGGATGACAAGTGTGGCATGGGTGACAACTGGTATGTGGATGGGGACGTATGGGGGAAGGGGTGGAGGACGGAATGGAGGAGGCAGGAGTAGAAGGGGGAGGAAACAGATTACGAGGTGGGGGAGGAGGAGAAGGACTACGACGAAGAGGAAGAGACGGGCGGTCAACATACGCCTGCCCGCGATTCGCGGGCCATCGGCTTCGAGCATGCTTGCGGCACGTATCACAAGGTATCGTGAAGTGCAGGACCCGCGTCGGGGTAAGCGCGCAGAGATGTCGCTCAGAGGGCACAGCTGTGCGAGGGACATAGGGTTGATAGGGTATCGGGAGAGTGGAGAGACGGATGGAGGATGGAGGATTGAGTAAGATATGTTTGAGCCCCAATGTAAACAGCGCTTCGTCCCTCACATGACTCCATCTGTCATCCTTACTGGTTCCTCCTGATCCCCCTCCTCTCCTTCCCTCTGCGATCCGTTGTTGTACTCACCCACCCGCGCTCGCAGGACCGACGGTCGGCCTCCTCCAGCGTGGTTGAAGCCGTATTACAACCCGAACAAGGACGGGGGGAGGGATTGCGACGGCGATTGGCGATGTCGACTACATACGATGGTTGCGACTATGATTGACGACTAAGGGCAAGCGGGAGGATGATGGGATCACGTTTGAGCACGAAGATGGGAGATGACATGGGACACGGCCCGCGCGGGTTGGGGGCAGGACAAGCAGATCGCCGACGACTGGATCTACGAGTTCGATCGTCACGAGAAGGCGGGGATGGTGCTTGCGGGGTGCAGGCGGTGGTACGAAGAGTACGGGGATGATGAGGATGACCAGCAGCAGCAGCAGCAGTAGCAGCAACATGATCCTGATGAGTGTTAGGACAAGAAGTTGGAGGGAATGACAATGAATACGCTGGGAAGGAGAGGGCGTGGGAGGGGCGGGAGAGACGGGTTGATTGAAAAAACGACGGGGCGGACAGCTGGGAAGCATGATGTGCCATCGGCAGTGGACAGGGCGTGATAAACGTGCCGCTGTCTGAGAAGCGTCTGAAAGTAGTCTGAAAGTAGTCTGAAAGTAGTCTGAAAGTAGTCTGAACGTAGTCTGAAAGTAGTCTGAAAGTAGTCTGAAAGTAGTCTGAAAGTAGTCTGAAAGTAGTCTGGACGTAGTCTGAAAGTAATCTGAAAGTAGTCTGAAAGTATGCTGGCGGGTAGTTTGTCTGATGCTGCATGGATTTGAATTGTGACTCGGGCGGAGCCGGAATCCCGTGTGCGTGCGTGTGCGAGTGACATGGACATAGTTACATGGCTACTGCGCAAGATCGCGACCCGCCAAGTGGGTATGGGGAGGCGGTGTTCCGCAAGCAGGTGGTCAAGACCAAGAAGATGAAGCCGATCATCCAGTGGGCGTTGCCGCTCACGGTCATCGACGGCGCGGACGACGAGACCTTCATGACAGCCACCTTCTCGGACGGCACTGTGTGGGAGGTGGCGGGGCTCACCGTGAAGGAGTTCAAGACTATGCAGCAGACGGGGGTTGGCCAGCTCAGGCACGAGATCTTGTGGGAGGGCAAGCACGCTAATACTGGCAATAAGGTGTGGGCAGTTCCGTACAGCCGATTGCAGGTCATCAACTACGCTATCTGGGAGAAGCCCGACAACAAGTCGCAGACGATGATATGCAACATGACTATGAAGCCGCACCTCAAGTCTGAGGAGGCGGACAAGTTGTTCAAGGAGATGGCGCGCCTCTACGCTGCGGGGAAGAAGACCAAGGAGCAGTGCGACGAGATGAAGCATGCTTGGCTAAAGGATCGCCCTTCGGCCGAGAGCTCGCAGGCGAGGAAACGCCCAGCTGCAGCAGCCACTACAACCCCCTCCAAAAAGCCAGCGAAGAAGATAGACGATGATGACTCGGACACACGACCTGCTGAGGAAGAGCCTCCTGATGAAGAAGCTGGTGATGATGCAGAGCCCGATGGCGATGATACGGACAACGCCGATGCTGGAGCGTCGCTGAGCCCTTCGGAGAATAGCAAGGTCGATGAGGATGACAATGAGCAGACGGTAGCCAAGAAGCCCGCTGGCAAGGGTAAGCGGCCCGCTCCCGAGACCAAGAAGACGACCGCGGGCTCGAGTTCAGATGCATCTGTGCCGAACGCTTCCCCGAAGGCGAAGAGCCTCGCCAAGCCCAAGAAGCTGGAACAGCCACCACCCGCACCGCGGCAGCCGCCGCCCCAGCAGCCCCAGCAGCCCCAGCAGTTGAACTTCTTCGTGGGCGATGGTTTCTTCTAGGTGCACGCCACGAGGACGGGCAGGGGCAGGGGCATGCCACCACGTTATCCCCCCTCGTCCCATCCTTCTCTTCCTCGTCTTCTTCCTCTCCCCCCCCCCCCCTCCCTTCATCAATCCCTCCTTCTGCTCATCGCCCTCCGATTCTTCATCCCCCCCCCCCTTTTTCCGACAGAGCGAGTCGACTGAGCGACGCACAGCTGCGATGGGAAGGGTAGGACATCTTCGCGGGCACCTTCCCTGACTCGCTGAGCCCGCACGTGTTGTTTTTCAGCTGCGTGGACCTGCTCATCGAGGTGCGTGCTCGCTCGCGCCGCACCGATGTGCCCTTTGCAACGACATTGAGCGTGCACTGCTTGTCTGTCAACAAGACATAACACTCTCTCCGTCATAATCCTCGTGATGCTCATGCTCCACATGGCACTCTTCTCCTCCTTGTCCCCACCCTCCCCTGACTCAACGTCCCCCATCAGTTTCCTACTGGTCCTCCTCCTCCTCCCCCTCCACGTCCTCCTCCTCGAGCTCCTCTGCAACCCTCGCCCAGGGGGAAAGGGGGTCGGCAGCGGGCCCCAATCAACATGTGTTCCATGGTTAACACGGATCTACTGATCCATGTTAGCCATGCCGAAGCCACGTTTGGTCAAACCACTTATCGGCACAGCGCAGCCCCTCGGCAACTTTCACGACATCCGCTCTTGGATCACTCCCGTCCCGTTCCCTTCTGTGCTGATGTCGAACGGTACGCTTCACGAGTCTGCAGCGTTATCTAAGGACACGGGGATTAAGGATATGAAAAGAATCTACGATGGCAAGAAGAAGGATGACGAGGATGATGGCAGATAGGATGATGACGATGGGGGTGGGTATAAATAAAAAAGGTGAGAGGGGAACGCCGATACGGGAATACGAAACCAACATGAACACGAAAACGGAGGATGAGGAGGAGAGTGGAAGACAGGGAGTAGAGCGGAGGAGGTGAAGGGGAGGGAGAGGAGGAGGGAGAGGAGGAGGGAGAGGAGGAGGGAGAGGAGGAGGGAGAGGAGGAGGGGGAGGAGCAACCTGCAGTAAATAACATCTCCAGGAGGCCGCGGATACCGCCCGCGACGAGCAGAGCCTCAACAGTGTCCACGACAGCGATTCCGAGGCGCCCTTGTCGACCTTGCAGGGTGGCTGCTTCAAGGACGGGCACAATGGCGCACCTGCGTCTTCGGGGGGGGCACCCGTCGACGATGACATCGCCGCCGCCGCCCCCCCGACGGCGGGAGCTGGTGAGGAGGAGTCGGCCGATCCGCCAGCTGAGGGGCTGGGCGGAACGCAGCTCGGCGCCCGCTACGTGCCAGCCTGCCTGGGTGGGGAGCTGGCAGAGTCGCTCGAGCAGATCGTGGGGGACGCCATCGCCCCTCACTTGCCGAATGCGGGCGACAGTGCTGGCAGCTGTGGCCTCCCAGAAGGTGGGCATGGGCAGGCAGAGGCGGAGGAGTACGAGCGGCGGCGGAAGTCAGGAGGCCGGCAGCTGGAGTCGCAGCCGCAGGAGATCAGTGACGAGGAGATTCGCCAGATGGAGCAGAAGGCAGAAGAGGAGATGAAGCGCATGGAGGAGGAGCTTGCTGCAGACGAGGCAGACGCCAGGGAGGCAGAGGCAGCCGCCCTGCGCCTGGAGGAGGAGCAAGGCAGGAAGGCGGCGGCGGCCAAGAGGATTGAGGAGGAGAACAGCCGCTGGCTGCAGGATCGGCATAAGGAGTGGATGCAGGAGCGTCAGGCGCGCATGGACGCGAGCATCGCGACTGCTGAGGCGGCCCTCGGGGTGGAGGGTGGCGGCGACCTTGACGTCCGCATGCAGGAGCAGGCGGAGCTGGCCAGGCAGCACCTGAAGGACGAGCAGGAAAAGCTGGAGCGCGAGAGGAACGAGCAGCTCCAGAAGAAGCGTGAGGAGGTGGTGAAACGCATGGAGGACATGAAGCGGAAGAAAGAGGAGGCGCAGCACAACGCTGCAAAGAGGAGGAAGCTGGCGGAAGAGAGGATACAGGCGGCGCAGGCGAACCTCACCGCAACGCAGAAGGTGATTGAGGCGAGCCAGAAGCTGGTCGAGGCGGCTCCGTTTGGCCCGAGGTCTGGCGGCCCTGCTGCAGAGCCTGGTCGCCTACAGGACCGACGGGGCAACTCGCGCCATCCGCCAACTCGTCCTCCTAATCATCTTGTTCATCCCGAATTCCTACCCTTATCGTCCTCGTCGTCCTCCATGTCCACCCTCCCCGATTCTCATCCTCTCGTGCCCGCCGCCAGGACGGAGCCGTCGACGCAGCAGGTGGCAGCGCCCCCGAGACCGACGATGTCACACGGGTGGTGCGCAGGGAGCTCGATCGCAGCAGGAGCCGCAGCCCTCACCCGCTGGACATCACACCCCAACTAGGCTCGAAGGGTGGCAGGGACGTCGACGGCAGCGCTGGCAAAGGAGAGCTGACAGCCGCGCCGCCGCCGAAGACAAAGCAGGAACTCCTGGCCGAGATCGAGAATGAGGCGGACCTCATCACCAGGGACATCGCGTCAGGTCACAATGCCGACGAAATGACGATGGAGTTTGCTGCCCAGCGCCTCGTCAAAATTTTCAACTCCGACGCGCTGAAGAGGATCCAGGAGCTGCGGGCGAAAGACCCTCTATGGGCGGAGGAGGAGCGCAGGAGGACGGGCCAGACGGACAAGACGATGGACGACGAGTTCACGGAGTTCTGGGAGACCATGCAAGGCAAGGACTTCTACTTCGACCTGGACGAGTCCATTTCGAATCCAGCGGCAGCGAAGTGGAGGAGGGCGAAGCAGGCCGACCAGAAGCTCGCCGACGACTACAAGGAGGCGAAGGGGTGGCCTGCAAAGGCCAAGTTTAGGAGAGACTGGATGGAGGGTCAGTTCACACTATGGGCGGCAGAAACGAAGTACAAGAGGGGCGAGATCAACGAGAAGGCGGAGAGCAAGGACGGCCAGTACATCCCGCTGGCCAGGATCGCAGTGGAGTATGGCGGTGGGTTGACAGGCCTCCGCGCGGCAATCAACTGGTGCCAGAGTTGCATATTGCTGGGCGGCGAGCACGTCGAATACTGCCCGAGGGCCAAGCATCTCAACTACCTGCACGTGGTCCACAAGCTCACGGACACCTACAAGAAGACGATGGAGAAGTGGGAGATATGGACGAAATCGGCAGATCCATCGCCTGAGCACGGACAAGGACAAGGACAAGGACACGTGCAAGGGCAAGAACACGTCGAGGCGGGCAAGCTCACGGGCAACGACAAGGACAAGGACAAGGGCAACCGCAAGGGCACGGATCATCCTGTCGAGAGTGCCGCCAAGGCAAAGGCCAAAGGCAAATCAAAGGCCAAGGCCAAGCAGAAGGCAACCAGCGGCGGTGGTGGTGGCGACGGAGGCAACCCTGGCGACATTGGCGGCGACCCCCCCGAGAAGAAGGGGACCTTCCTCACGGAGTTCCGTAAGGTCAGCACTTGGACTAAACACCAATGGCTTGAGCCTCAAACTTTGAGGATGCAGAGGAGGAGGAAGAGGACGAGGATGATAATGATGGAGGTGATAGGAGGGAGGAGGGAGGAGGGAGGAGCTGGGCGATATGGATGATGGGGATGAGGATGATGGGGATGAGGGATGATGGAGGCTGAAGGGGAGGAACACACGAATGGCGGGACTTGGCGGAATGAGGATGGCGGGGCACCGAATACGTGTAGGAGTGGGAGGACTATGGGGTCAGGGATGGGCACGACAAACCACGCCGATATTAAGACCCCCCCAGCCCCCGACCCCCAAGATGAAGAACATGTACAACACAGTGGTTGGGCAGACGCGCACCATCCAGCAGTGCATGGTGAGCGACCCTGACTGGTCATGGGCGTCTGCGACCAGCAAGGATCGTAATGGACATGACCAGCTCCTGTCCAATGCGATGACCGACGCTCTCGACAAGGCCAGCTTGGAGCACCCCAAGGAGGAGGAGGAGGGAGAGAAGGAGGAGGAGGATGAGGATGAGGAGGATGAGGAGGAGGATGAGGGGATGCCCCGTGGAGGATGAAGGAATGCCGACGGCGGTGGACTGCGGGAGCGGGTAGGCACTCAGGTGATAAGGTGGCGAATGAGGAGGATGAGAAGGATGAATATGATGAGGATTGCACCACCCTGCTCTTCTTCATCCTCCTCCCCCTCTTCATCATGTCCTCCCTCTCTTTGCCAGTGGCCAGGTGACCGCGGTGATCACGGGCGACGCGAGGATGGCTCAGCTCTTCTCTGTCGAAGTGAACGAGTTCAAAAAGTACTGTCTCTCCGATGAGGAGTTCGAGGACACTCTGAAGCACGCGAACAAGACGATGACCAGGTTGGTGGAGGGCCTGGCCACGGAGAACAAGAAGATGCTCAGGCAGCACCAGGCGCGCATGGCCGATTGAGTAGCGGCGACCATTGACAGTGATGGCGTGCAGGTGCGAGCTGGGATTATGTGTTTTTTTTGGGACGTGTTTTACATATAAAGTCTGAGTGGGTACGGTCAGCACGCTTTCAGCATCGTTTCCTAGCATGCACCTGCACGCGCGCGCTCGCACGACGTGCGGAGCGCGCAAACCTGTTCGTCTGATAGCTCCACCCTCTCGGAACTGTCCAAACGGTGGTGTGTGGCTGACGACGGCAACGGATGGGGTGAGAACGGGTGGCGGCACGATTTTTTCACGGATTTCCGTGTCGGAACCAGGGGTCGGACCGATGTCTGAAAGTAGTCTGAAAACCGTCTGAAACCCGTCTGAACTTTCAGGATAGCTGTAAAAACACATGGTTTGGTGGCATGTCTGAAAGTAGTCTGAAAACCGTCTGAAAGTAGTCTGAAAGTGTCTGAAAGTTTTTCGAGCGTGGTGCAGTCGATTTTGCTGAACAATTACTGCAAATCGAGAAATTTCTGAGAATTCTGTGACAAACCAACTGTTTTTTGTAATTCCGAGACACTGTCTGATGATGGACAGGCCCGTTCGGTGGGCGAGGTGTGGAAGCGCGCTGTAGTGCTCGCTGTGCCTTTCGATGTTGCAAGCGGGGCGCCAGCTTCCCGAGAGTCGGGGACAGTGTATGGCGGCTTTAGACCTGACTGGAGTGCAGGATAGGGTAACATGGATAGGGGGATGTCGCTCGGGGGAAGACACGACAACGGCGGAGATAGCGGGGAGGCCAGGATGATAGCCGACCAAAGTAGGCTAATCAGGAGACTGGGATGAATATATAGGGGGGCGAGAGGGAGAGAGAGAGAGAGAGAGAGAGGCAGAGTGAGAGAGAGAGAGAGAAACAAAACAAAGAGAGAGAGATATATATATATATATAGAGATAGCGATAAACGGATCCAACTATAGATGTAAATAGAGAGGGCGAGATAGAGAGCTGGACAGGGCGATAGGGATGGAGGGATGGAGGGGGTTGGAGAGGTCGACGAAGCTACCGCGAGTAGAACGCATACTGCGCGCACGAGCGAGGGGGGCGCGCCCCAGCTGGCGCGACGCATGCCCTGTCCAGGGCGAGCACCAACGGTGTTAGGGCATGCGACGACGGGGGCCAGCTGTGATTTTTTTGGATGCCCCCTCGTCGTGCTCGCGCTGCTTAGCTGCACACCGCCTCTCGGGAACGGGGCGGGTTGTTCGCGGCGCTGCTCTCCGCGTGCGCATCGCACATCATTCGCTGAGGAAGGCGCCAGTGGCATCTTGTGATAGTGCGCGTGTTTGTGATTTGCGTCTTGAGGGGCGCCTCGAATCTGCTAATGGGGGCGATGTGTCGGGAGGCGGGGCGGATGAAGAGTGGGTGTGAGAGCACGCGTGCACACACGCGCAAACACACGCGCAAACACACGCGCACACACACACACACACAGACACACACGCATACACACACGCATACACACAACTATACGTAACTGCTCTAGACTACAGAGCTCGCCCGCTGGAGGTGAGTGATGGGCAATGTTATGGAGAGACGGTGTGCGCGCGATTGCCGTTGTTTGCCTCCGAGTGCGGGCTCGCGTGCAAGGGTGGAGGAAAGCCCCCCCGTGCGTTGCCGCCAGCCTTACTCTCTCGCTCCCTCGGTCTCTGCTTACTCATCCGTCGATAGGTACTGCGGCCCAAGGCTAACATGCCTAAGCACATACGTTTCAATAGAAGCTGGACCCCCCAAGCTAGATCAGCCTCTACAAAACTATTCGATACGCTTCTTGCGATCTATGGCGGGTGCAAACGACTGTCTTCAAAAGACCTGTGCATTTTAGCGCACTATGCGGTGATGAGCGGGATACCTGGTGAGCGATTTCGGAGGATAGCTTTGCGGCCTGGATTGCAGACAGGGCGGTATTCAAAACACCTGAAGAGACAATTCCCGAAAGGTGGGCCCTACTACAGAGCCCAGATCCCGATATATTCAAAACGTGACCCCTCAACGAAATCCAGAGACGTGATATTCAAAAACGTATACCATTCTGTTGCCAAAGAGGTTTTGTCATCACCAAACATGATGGAAATGCTAAAGCATGGCGACGGTGACAATGATGACAGTGTCATGTCCCTACCCGCATACAAGTCGAATCGTCTTGTTCAGCGTTCGCTAGATGAGACTGGTTCGTATCCTCTCCCTCTCGGCCTCTACACGGATGGCATCCGTTACACGCCTGTGTCGGCAGGCCGCGTAGATCTGCACGGCTGACGCCCCACCCGCCACCCAAAGGAATGGTGGGCCGAGCATCTGGGGACGACACGTGGAATTTTAAGAGTACTGGGGAATGAAACACGAAGCCCTGGAGACGCAGAGCCCTTGTTTTACGTTCGCACACACATACACACACATACGCACTCAGATGTACACGCACACTTGGATTCACACCAACCCACCCAAAGGCTCACGAGACAGGGATGACTGCGCACGCCGCGTTTGTCTTGGTGTACAGCCCAAGGGAGCGGATTCATTGCTTGGTGTGAGCGTGATCAATCTTATCTCGAAAAAGCGGCACCTTCTAGGTTTTCTGCGCACGTCAGAATATTGTCAGTGTGGCTGTGGCGGCCATTGCAGCGTGCACGCGATGTTCCTTGTGGCTGCGTGGATGTTAGAAGCTCTCGTGAACGGGGCGGTGCCACCCAGGCGTCACGACAACAATCCATGGGACCCACTTGACGATCTGAATGTGCCAGGACAGTCTCTTGGGGGGTTCAGGTGCATGGTTTTGTATTTGAAGGGCGACTGGGCAGAGTACCAGAAAAGCTTTGGCCTATCATCCTGGGCGAAAAACTACAACCCATGCCCCATTTGTGACTGCCCCAAAGCATGCATGCACATAACAGGCCCTGGCTTTATCACTAGCGATGGGATGCTATATCGAGATCGGGACGAGGAGGCATACGAGGAGGCATGCAAATCTTGCGAGATCCACGTGACGATCGACTCAGAGGCCATCCGATCCGCAATCTTACGAAGGTTGACGTATGATATCAACGGGCATTCGACAAAGGGCCGCGTGCTGACTGGACCGATTTCGGAATTCCCTGGGCTCGGACTCGATCGTCATGACCGGTTGGACCCCAGCTCGTCGATGGTGAACCCTAACCTGTTCGAGAAATATGATCTACCATTTGAGGTTGTGTTTTGGAGGACGCACTATGACATAACTGGCAAAGTAAATAAAGATTGGGTTATACATAGATCGCCGGTATTCTCTCGGGCTCTCGGCACCAATCCTGTCAGATCTCTGGCGATCGATTCGTTGCACACCGTCTACATGGGTACGATGATGGCCCTAGTGGCAGCGATATTGATGCGCCTCCTTCGCGCCAACCCCTGGCAAGCCCCCGAGGATAACAAACTCAAGCGACTAGTGCACGACCTAGAGAGTTGGTACGATTACGCGGACATTCCACCAGATATGCGGTTGGGGGCCATCACAGAGAAAATGCTCCCACCTGACGGACCCGCCCCACACAGTGGAGGAATGATGAAGGTAAAGGCAGCAGAGTGTCATGTATTGTTGAATTTTGCAATATATATGGTCAAGAAACACTCACCAAAAATACCGCTGGCGGGCAACCTTCTTCGGTCGGCTGAGGCTTTGGAGAGTTGGTGTAAAACGTGCCGTGAGGCGCGCACCCGTTTGACTGTGGAGCAGTATCAGAAACTGTTGGACACGTGCAGGGTGCATATTTTCGAAGGTATCGAGGCGGGCATTCATCAACTACCCAAACACCATAGTTTTGGACATTTAACCATAAGGACCCACGGGAATACGAACGGGGAGGGCAGAGAAGGGAGGGCGGATAGATAAGAGGAGGATTCGGGGGAGGAGGAGGAGGAGGGTGAGGATGAGGAGAAGGCGCGATGATGAGGGAGGCGAGGGTCAGGAGGTTGGGACGTCAAGAGACATGTCGGTGTTCTGTTGTCAGGGGGGATAAGTTCCGCAGAGCCCTACTGCCGCTCCTCTGGCCCCATTTGCCCTTGGTCGAGGACCTGGGATCTTGGCAACCCGAAAGAGACGGCGACTTTCACAGATGAGCATTTGAACTTAGCTCTGAGATTATGTGCCCAAGCGTCACACAAATTAACAATGGAGGTATCTGTGTTCTATTGCTTTGACATTTTGGGTCAAGTCGGGGGCAATATTCATATTTTTTCACCAAGTGCTGCTCTACCGCATCTCGGCGATGGCGGACCAGCCGCGGGGGGTGCCCGCGTGGGTGAAGAGGAGAGCGAAGGAGCTGGCGCCATCATGGAAGCAGAGGTGGCTGGGCCGATCGAATATGATGACCATCCTGCAGATAGCCCAGGAGGAGGTGGGGAGGCTGATGAGCGAGAACCCCCCGCGCACGCTCGACCTATTCGAGATGTTCTGCGGGAAGGGGGAGACGAGCGACCTCGTGCAAAACGCAGGAGGCGCCAGTAGAAAATTCGACAGGACTTACGCGACAATTCGGCAGACTCCAACTCGATATCACCACCAGGGCGAGCTCGTCCACCGCCAGGGCGAGCTCGGTCGCCCTGGTGGGTCAATTGAGTTGAGCTCTGCCGAATTGTCGCGCAAAGGAGAGGCCACTTTTCCGAGGACGCCTGTACATTGGAGGGTGTAATATGGGCAGGGTATTCCGTTCTTCAGTTGCGCCCTGGTGCTACAGCGATGTTTGAGAATGAATGCAGTATGTGGATCAACATGACACGGAGCCAGAGCGGGCGCAGAGCACGCGACATCCTCGGCAACGAAAGCGTTCGCAAAGTTTTGGAGTCAAACATGTGTGCGATGGTAATGCGGGGGGCTCAGGGCACTCAGGGCTCTCGAATTCATGGCCGCCCCCCTCAGGATTGTCCTCCTCCTCCTCATCCTGCTCGCCCTGCCCCTCCTTGAGACTCCTACTACCAATCCTCCTCATCATCCTTCTACTCCTCCTGTCTCCGCCATTCCTGGGGGGGGGGCCCTGGGGACGATCGGATTGATGATGATAGCGTGGAGTAAGTAACCCGATCGATACGATCAATGACACGCGTGGTCCAGCGGATCTGGATCTCTGTGAATTAAGGTCATGGCTGGTGGTATTAGCGTGTGCTCGCAGTGTGCGCATTCTAGTCGAGAACCCGCTGGCGTCTAGCTTGTGTAAGGCCCCATGCGTCGATGTTTCATTTAGTACAGTTGGCGCCACTAAGCTTGTAACGTATTTAGGTGGATTCGGCGCCCCCACGGTCAAGCCGCTGGGCATCTTTTACACTCACGAGACAGCACTTGCGGAGCATATTCTCTGCAAGACTTGCAAGGCCTCGAAACGCAGAGTGGCGGCCAGTGGGCGCCCCCGTAAGCTCTGGGCAGACGACCCCCGCCCGTCGGGTAGGAATCGCAGGCGCTCGACTCCGTTGTCCAACACTGGCTGGAGGAAAGATGTGTGGGTCAACGGCAGGCAACAAGGCTTGCGAGACTCTGCGCAGTACCCGACAGAGTTTGCACAAGCGTTGTGTGATCTCGTGTTGCAGTCGCGCGGCCGCTAAACTGTAGCATGCGCTTTACAATTAGCTTCACATTAGTGTGAAAAAGGACCCAGTCTGAAAGTAGTCTGAAAATAGTCTGAAAGTAGTCTGAATGTGTCTGAAACTGGTCTGGGAGTAGTCTGGGATATGTCTGACTATATTATGCGCCTAGTACGTACCCACCACGTGAGGGCGTGTATCCGAGTGCAGCACACAGCTGAGCCATCGCGGGCAACATACGAATACGATGATGATGATGATGGCGAAACGGATGTGGAGGAGGATGGGATGATACACAACCACGCACACACACACACACACGGACACCCACACACACACACACACACACACTCGAACGTACGCGCACGCGCATGCACATCCACACTCCCTCATTTGCCTCCGCCCGCATCCTCACTCGTATCCTCATGGCTTGCCCCCCCCCCCCCCCCGCGCAGCCGACCCTTGTGCATCACATCGCTCCGCGGTCTGTGCCCCAATCGCTCTCCCCACCAATGTATATCCCCTGCCAATCCCTATCTCCATCCGTCCCATACTGAGAAAGCGATTCCACCTGATTCCTCCGTCTTCATTCTGCCTTCTCCGTTCTCGGATTCATCCTCCGCTTCCGCATCCATCTCCTCCGTTGATCTCTGCCCAATAGTGTTTGTGTTCGATCACGGGGTTTTGGAACGCACCTGTCGAGCTCGCGGGACTGGGGATGGATCTCTCGAGCTCGGACAGTGACGACGTGATGGAGCTCGTCGCACTCGCGGGAGAGTCTGACACTTCAGATATGGAGGTAATCGAGACCACACTTGACCACTGGGGTGTTAATTGTGATATCCACCCGCACGCCCGTGCATACCAACCGCTCCCCCCATCGCACCCGTCCCCCCTCAACCTTCGCACTCGCCCTCCTCATTCTCTCCATGATGGGGGTGCGAAACGCGTGGGGATGACGGTGGAGGGCTCGATGAAACAGCAGATGATCTGCATATCACATCAGGGGAGTCAGTGCACTGCGTGCGCTTCCTTGGAGAAATGTGCAACGCAACGGCTGCTTTATCGAGCCCCCACCACCCTCCCCAAGCGTTTCTCACCCTCGCGAGCGGGGGCGGCGGGGCGGTTACCTCCCATCCCCAGGAAGCGATTCATCAAGAATCGCGAGCGATCCGTCAGATCCCGTACCTGTGCAATGCCTCCGCGGATTCGATTATCGACATTCTAGGGATCAGCTGCTCCAGGGAGGCATCGGGAGATAACCGCCCGCGTTCGCCGACAGACAAACGACGTCAATCGTTGTCGTCGTCGTCGGCGTCGTCGGCGTCGTCGTCGTCGTCACCGCCGTCGTCCTGTCATGGCTATCGTGGACGCGGGTGTTTCTCACCCCGCAGGGCTACAATAACCAGCACCGTTTCCCCGAGAAAGAGTTCCACGTCTGGCCTGGAAACCTGACCGTGCGTTGGTTGTGCAGTCTAAGGTTTCACGTGTTCCCCCAGCCATTTGATATGGTGTATTGGTATGCGATTTTACCCCCGCCCGTCCCAGAGCCAGTGGAGCTCACGGACGCATATCTGATTGACATGCTCGATTAAGCAGTCGTCGACGGAGGCGGAAAACGAGATGGAAAGCAGGAGGAAGCGAAGGAGATGAGGGGGAGGAAAAAGAGGATGAGGAGGAGGATGATGAGGAGGAATCGGAGGAGCAGGAGGCGTGCTGATATTGAAGCGGAGGAGGACGAGGAGGATGATGAGGAGGAGGAATCGGAGGTCGAGGCAGCTGGAGCAGGCAGACCGAGGACGGATGAGGCAAGATGAAGACCCCCCCCAGGAGGAGGAAGATGATGATGATGATGACGCTAACTCTCCATACCTCGATTGCCGCCGCCGTGCGCTCTCTCCAGCGCTTTCAGAGACGTGCATTGGGCATGGGCTGGGATGGAGGATGGAGGGAGCATGCGACTGAGAAGAGGGAGAAGGAAAGGGGGGAGAGAGGGAGGGCGGGAGGGAGCAGGAGGAGGATGGACAGGCATGACATTCATACGATGCCGAGGAACAGGACGATGAAGGTCCTCACCCTCAGCATCTTGATGCCTTTTACTCCCCACCTCATCCTCCTCCTCTTCCTTCTCCTCCTCCGCCTCCTCCTCGTCCTCACTTCTCCTCCCTCCTCCTCATCCTCCCTCCCTCCTCCTTCTCCTGCTCCTCCTATATCCCCCCTCCCTGAATTAGTATGTGCGCGCATACGCGCGTATCCATATACATGGATGCATGCGTGCATGTACCGATATATGAAACATCCTGACTGTACATATGATACAACGGAATTCCATCACATTGCGGCGTTCAACCGATTATATGCAAAAAACTCAAGACAACGATAAGACCCAGACCGATTATAACAACACTAGAAACCACACCCCACACATTATTGGCGCGGCTGGTGTTCGTGCATATTGGCCACAACGTCTCTGAATCTCATACGTTGATTTCACGTGTGCGTGATTTCTGGTTCTATCCATTGGATTCCGGTTCTATCCATTGATGTTAAGTTAACATGGATAGATCCGCGGCTCTCCGGGTCTAACGGATAGATCCGGAGAACCTGTGGGTCCGGTGACGAATCCCAAACCGGCGCCCTCGCTTGAGACATCCTCACAAAACCGGCCCCGGGGGAGGTGCCCAGAGGAGCCCAGAGCGGCCTCCGGCACCGTTTCCGGACAGATCCGGTGGATCCGGTGACGAATCCCAAACCGGCGCCCTCGCTTGAGACATCCTCACAAAACCGGCCCCGGGGGAGGTGCCCAGAGGAGCCCAGAGCGGCCTCCGGCACCGTTTCCGGACAGATCCGGTGGATCCGGTGACGAATCCCAAACCGGCGCCCTCGCTTGAGACATCCTCACAAAACCGGCCCCGGGGGAGGTGCCCAGAGGAGCCCAGAGCGGCCTCCGGCACCGTTTCCGGACAGATCCGGTGGATCCGGATGACGAATCCCAAACCGGCGCCCTCGCTTGAGACATCCTCACAAAACCGGCCCCGGGGGAGGTGCCCAGAGGAGCCCAGAGCGGCCTCCGGCACCGTTTCCGGACAGATCCTGGATCCGCTGGATCCGGTGACGAATCCCAAACCGGCGCCCTCGCTTGAGACATCCTCACAAAACCGGCCCCGGGGGAGGTGCCCAGAGGAGCCCAGAGCGGCCTCCGGCACCGTTTCCGGACAGATCCGGTGGATCCGCTGGATCCGCTGGATCCGGTGACGAATCCCAAACCGGCGCCCTCGCTTGAGACATCCTCACAAAACCGGCCCCGGGGGAGGTGCCCAGAGGAGCCCAGAGCGGCCTCCGGCACCGTTTCCGGACAGATCCGGGCTGGATCCGGTGACGAATCCCAAACCGAGCCCAGAGCGGCCTCCGGCTTGAGACATCCTCACAAAACCGGCCCCGGGGGAGGTGCCCAGAGGAGCCCAGAGCGGCCTCCGGCACCGTTTCCGGATGGATCCGCTGGATCCGGATGACGAATCCCAAACCGGCGCCCTCGCTTGAGACATCCTCACAAAACCGGCCCCGGGGGAGGTGCCCAGAGGAGCCCAGAGCGGCCTCCGGCACCGTTTCCGGACAGATCCGTGGATCCGGTGGATGACGAATCCCAAACCGGCGCCCTCGCTTGAGACATCCTCACAAAACCGGCCCCGGGGGAGGTGCCCAGAGGAGCCCAGAGCGGCCTCCGGCACCGTTTCCGGACAGATCCGCTGGATCCGGATGACGAATCCCAAACCGGCGCCCTCGCTTGAGACATCCTCACAAAACCGGCCCCGGGGGAGGTGCCCAGAGGAGCCCAGAGCGGCCTCCGGCACCGTTTCCGGACAGATCCGGACAGATCCGGTGGATCCGCGCCCCGGGGGAGGTGCCCAGAGGAGGAATGAGGAGGAGGAGGAGGAGGAGGAGGAGGAGGAGGAGGAGGAGAAGATGATGGAGCTGCGGGGTGGAGGAGGACAGACGGAGGCAAGAGAAGGATGGAGGAGGAGGAGGAGGAGTCCCTGAGCCCATGCGTGGCCAAGACTGCTAGCCAGGTCAGCGCACCTGCTCACCTGGTCCAGAACTGCGCAGCAATGTCCGGCTATGCCCAGGCTCTCAGATCACGAAGATGACGGCAGCTGGGCGGAGGCGCGTGCAGCACCTCTGCAGCGCGGGCACCTCGCTGCTCTCCTTCTCATGGCATGGGTGGCTCTTCCCTGATTTCCACCATGCCGGGGCCCTCGCTGTAGTCGTACCACGCCTTGTTGTGCATCACCAATCGGTCCTCGACGAAGTAGAAGCTGTCGGAACAAGTGGCGTACGGATTTTGGATGATGGCCTGCTTCAGCGCGGGGTCCATGTCTGGCATCGTGTAGATCACCTCCCACGTGTTGCGGGTGTTCGGGATAACGAAGGGCAGCGTAAAGTCGTAGCTCTTGATCAGTTGGTCGCCGAAGTAATGCCTTTCAATCATCCGGAAGTTGTGCAGAGGTACGTCCCCGATCGTGAACTCTAAATTGGTGCCAATGGTCTGGAAGTCCAGAAACCGGGGGCCAAAATGGTACTTGAACATGCGGGCATCATCGCCGATGGTGTCGTCCAACTCAGGTCCATCGTCGGGATCCTTCGAGATCTCAAGGAGGCACGTCTCGTGCCCGTCCTGGACCGCTCTGATCTTGAATGCCAGGAAATCTATCTTGTACGTGTTCGCGCTGAGTGGAACCAGGAACCGATCGGTGGGTACGCCCAGCGTCATGACGTCGTTGACGGTAACCATGGGGTACTCCATGTCGCTCCACTAGCAGGTGGCTGCGCCTCTGGCGGCTGCGGTGTTCCACTCTGGCGCCGTGGCCTCCAGCCCGAGGCCTCTTCGTGCGGCAGGGGGGAGGGGCGGCTCTCCGTAAGAGCTTGAGCCAAAATGGCTACGGAGAGGAGGAGGAGGAGGAGGAGGAGGAGGAGGAGGAGGAACCTCATCCTCACCCTCGCCAACAAGCGCACGCACCTTCTTCTATATACAGAAACTCCCGATCAACCGCAGAGCGGCCGGCTAGTACCATATGCTAAACACAATCCAGTTCTCACATATATGTATGTATGTGTGTGGGCGTGTGGATATGTGGATGCGCGTTTCTCCCATTCCCTTCTCTCGCCATTCATGCTTCCACGCAACATTCAAAGGCAGCAGCAATCTCAGAGAAAACCTGATACAATGGCAGCTGCCTGCGTAAGCAGCATCTGTTCAGAACTCCGATGGTTCAGACCACACGGGGAACTAATGAGAAGAGCCCTGGTGGCTCAGACCAAACGGGGAGCCAATGCCACTTCCAAACTCAAGACCTCAGCTGCCTGCATAAGCTGGTCTTGGCGCAGGAAGAACCCCGATGGCTCAGACCACATGGGGGACTAATGAGACGAGCCCCGATGCCCCGATGGCTCATACCACACGGGGAGCCAAGACCACTTCCGACCGAAGTGGTAGGCAGCGGGGACACGTAATGCTCAAAGACGTGTTCGGGTTCCTCCTCTGGGGCCCGTTTGAGGGCCTCTTGGGGGATTCGTGAGCCGTCATGGGGGCCTCGTGAGCCGTTTGGAGCGCTCTTGGAGGCCTGTTGGGCTGTCTTGGGGCGGTCTTGGGGGCCTATGGGGCCGTCTTGGAGGGTTGGAGGCCAGAAAAAGCGAGAACCCTAAAATCCTTCAAACACATCCTTCAAACACCGATGAGAGATTATCAGTTTCCTGCCTAGTGAATTTCTCTTGGGGGTCCTCTTCGAGCCTTCTTGCAACGTCTTCGGGGCCTCCTGGGCCGTCTTGGGGACACCTTGTGCCATCTTGGAGCGCTCGTGGGCCGTCACCTCGACCCCCCCCCCCGGCGCCTCCGTGGGGCGTTCTGGAGCTTCTGTGGCCGCGTGGGGAATACTTAGAGGCCTCCTAGATGGGGTCGGAGTAGATGGGGTCGTGGGATCGCGCCGCATCGCCGATACAGCGGCGATGCATCGGCGATGCATCGGCGATGCATCGGTGATGCACCGGCGATTTATCGTCGTCGTCGTCAGCGATGCATCGGCGACGTCGACGTGAAGCAAATTGGGCTCGACATCGAGCCGCATCGGCGATGCATCGGGGATACGGCGCGATCCTCCGACCCCATCTACCTAAACCCCATCTAGGAGGCCTAGAATACTCGACACCGTCTTACATCCCTCCTCGAAATCAAACGCAAGTTTTTCCCGCGACGTGGCGGCGCCCCAGACCCCCAAATTTTCATATTCGCGCTGAAAGTGGCGACTGCAGACACGATACAAAACTGACCGCGCGAGCCGCGCTTCGCTTACCAATGTGTTTTGCTTAACTTGGTTTCGAGGAAGGTTGTAGGGCCATGTCCCTCCCAGCGCCCCCACCCCCCGGATGGGGGGGCGTGATACAGGCGCAGCCCGGATGTTCCCGAGGTGGTCCGGGGCCCTGGCGATGGGGACCCGGCATTTAGCCACATCAACATCATGTATGCTTCCGTGTACACGCTGCAACGTAGCTACGGGGAGGACCCAGGGCAGCCGAAGAGGGTATTAAGACGGAGCCAGGACGAGGATAAAATCGGGTGAGGATAAATCGAGAATCTCAGAGATCCGGCGGCTCTGGAGGATGTATCGGGCACCGCGGCCTTCTGAGAGCATTCTGGAACGCCCTGAGAGCGTTCCGGAACGCTCTGGAACGGATTTGTCCTCGTCCTAGCCCCCTCAGAAGGATGCCCGATAGCCGCTAAAAATCCAGGCGCAATAATGCTGATGGGGCTCTTTGGATGCCTTTTTGGGTGCGCTCTTCGAGGGCTCTCTGAAAAGGTGCTTGGTGTCTCTTGGAAGGCCCCTCGGAGGTCTTTCGCCAGATTTGGAGCCCTTTCTGGGGGCGTCTTGGTGCTCCTGGGAAATGCTCGGAGGGGCCCCTCGGGCGCTCCTGGGGCCTCTTCGAAGCATCTTGGGGCCCCGCTGGCGGTCTCGGGGGTCGTCGTCGGGGGGCGGGCTCGCCCTGTGAGCTCGGGCTCCTCCTCTTGTGATGGGCCTGGTTTCCACCACCACCACCACCATAAGTTGGAGGGGGGGGAGGAGGAGGAGGAGGAGGAGGAGGAGGAGGAGGAGGAGGAGGAGGAGGAGGAGGAGGAGGAGGAAGAGGAGGAGGAGGACACCCTCCCCCTCCAACTTATGGTGGTGGTGGTGGAAAACAAGCCCATCATCTTGGACCCCTCTTGGGGCTCTCCCGGAGCGCTCTTGGGATGAACTGGGGGCCCTCTCGGCCGTCTCGGGGCCCTGTTTGGGCGGGTCTCTTGCGCCGTCTGGTCAAAATTTCTCGGGCGGCTCTTGGGCCGTCTTCGAAAGTCGGAAGCGCGAGAACGCGAGAGCGCGACTATCGCTGAACAAAAACATTGCACATCAGATCGTGTCTGCATCTTGAGGGTCCTCTTTTAGCCGCTCTTGGGCCGTCTTGGGGGCCTGTCGAGCCGTCTGGAGGCCGCCCCGTGCGTCTTGGAGCGCTCTTAGGCCATTTTGGCGGCTTCTTGCCGCCCCCGCAAGCCATGCTAGACGCCTCGGCAGGCCCCAGAGCAGGGCCCGCTTCCCCCCCTGGGCCCGAGCGTACCGAAGGCGGGGGGGAACTCGGGAAGGTGTGCTGGCCCAGGGCCCGGGCTCCTGACATACGAAGGCGGTGAGGAACAAGGACACAGGAAAGCGAGGAGCGAGCATCATGATGAGTGGCGGAGGAGCGAGCGGAACAGCGATGAGGAGGAGCGGGGAGAGGCACAAAGAGGAGAAGGGCGAAGATCGGGAGGAGGAGAAGAGCATCAAGCCCAGAAGCCACCCACACATCAAACAATCGACGCGGTGCGATCTTCATACTGCCGTCCAACGAAGCCAGAGGATCCCCGTGCATGTCCTATAACGACGCGGGACGGGGACGGGGATGGGGACGAGAACGGCGAGGACTTCAGACTCCCGTTCAAGGCATGCGTCCAAGCGGCCTCCTGCCTACTCTGGGCAATCCCACTGAAGGGCAACAAAACTTTGAGCTGACACCGCCGACGAGAGTCGAGGACGCTTTCGACTGGCTGGCCCTCCTCTAGACCCATTCCTCCTCCTCATCCTCGTCGAGGAGGAGGAGGAAGAGGAAGAGGACGACAGCGACGACTACGACGACGACGACGACGACGACGACGACGACGACGGCGACGACGACGACGACGACGACGGCGACGACGGCGACGACGACGACGACGACGGCGGCGGCGGCAGCGGCGACGACGAGAACGAAGAGGCTCGGAGGGCCGCCACAGGCGCCTCGCGCACCGGGCGCGCGTGGCTGCCCGGCACGCACACGAAGCCGCCGGTGGACGCCGGGCTCGAGGCGGTATGCCCGGGGCCGGCGAGTCTCTGCGCGGCGAGGCGGCGAGGTCGGCTCGGAGGAGGGGCGCCCTCCTCCCTGCTCCTCCTCTCCTCCTCCTCCTCCTCCTCCTCCTCCTGCTCCTCCTCCCCTCCTCCTCCTTCCTCCTTTCCTCCCTCCCTCCTCCTCCTCCTCCTCCTCCTCCTCCTCCTCCTCCTCCTCCTCCTCCTCCTCCTCCTCCTCCCCCTCCTCCCGTAGCCAGTTTGGCTCAGAGCCATCCGCGCGCACGCGCGCCGGCCAGTCTGGCGCTAGCGGCATGGCGGCGGTCCCGCCCCTTCCTGGGGATTCGACGCTGGCGTACGCCGCGATCTTGGCGGCGGCCTGTGGTGGACGAGGGCGTCACGCTGTCGCTGCAGCCACTGCGGCAGCCGTCCGCGTCCTGAAGGATCCGAGGGTGGGCGCGGTGGGCGAGACGGAGTCGCTGGCGGAGCTGGGGGCTGGAAGCCCGCTGCGCGGGAATGGCGCCTGCCATGCTCCGCAAGGTCCAGGGCGAGGCCCCAGACGGGGCGCGCACAGCCACCAGGAACGTCTCGGCATACCACGGGTTCGGCGCGGGGCCCGACGCCTTGGTGGAGGCCCTGGGTAGCGCCACGATCACTCAGCGCGGCCGTTGGCTTCGGCGCCACATCTCGCCGTCGAGCGCGGGGGGCGGTGGCGTCGCTGGCAAGGCGCAGGAGTCCAAGGGCGACACTGGCATCGAGAGCAGCTTGGTGTGCAAGCAGGCGAGGGCCGAGGAGGGCCCGATGGAGCACGACGTGGAGAAGGTCATGGAGCTTCACGTGCAGGAGAAGCAGCACTACGAGGCGAAGATCGTCGAGTCTGACGGCCACGGGCACGAGTCACACCTCCAGTAGAAGGGCGGGGTCCTCGCCGAGGTCCGCGCGCAGGAGGCGCTGGAGGGAGAGGCGGTTGATGCGCAGAAGTTGGTGGCACAGAGGACCGACGACCTGGCGAAGCAAGGCGATGGCCACGGACAGGGGCCGCACCTCCAGGAGAAGGACGAGGGCCTCGTCTAGCCCTGGCTAAAACGTGAGGCCGCCAGGATGATCGAGGAGAACTTGGCACAGATGCGGGCCGATGAGATGGAGCAGATTGTGGTCCAGTAGACCTCCCAGTACGGCCACGACGACGAGTACATGGCGCAGCGCGCGGCCGCCATGACGGACCCGTCCATCAGCGAGGCGGTGCAGTCGTGGCGCCCCCCGCCTGTCCTAAAGGGCAAGGGCCGCAGTGGCGGCGAGGGCTACGAGTGCGCCGCAGGCTCGCGTGGGGCTGAGAGGGCTGCACATGGAACCCGAGAAAAGCTTCCTCGCACAGCTGCGGAGGAAGTGCGAGGGCGCCGTGCACGCGCGCGGCTGAGGGGCCGCGGCGTCGTGAGCGGCGCGCGAAGCCTTGCGGAGCTAAGCGGCCCATCCCCCTGTCTCCAGCCAGGGGCAGAGATGAGACGAGGGATGACCGGGATGGGATGCGCTGTTCGGGGTTCCCTCGGCTTTGGCCCCCGTGGGAGCCCCAGGCCAGGGCTAGTGCAGGCGGCGAATGTCGTGCGCTGGCTGGTGCAGGCAGCGCAGCTGGAGGACGACTGCGGGACTCTCTTCTCTCTCCTCCTCCTTCCAGGCGCGTCCGATCATCCCCCTCCTTCTCCGTCTCTTCCTTCCTCCTTCCTCCTTCCTCCTTCTCCTGAAGGCCTGATTCTCGTCCAGGGCCCAGGGGTCTGCACGGTCCCTCCTCTTCCTCCTCTTTCTGACATTGGGCGGACATGAAGGCCAGGTTTGTTGCGTTTCTCGTTTCCAATCCTCCTCCTTCTCCTTCTCAATCCCTCTTCCTTGGAAGCGACTCCTCCCTTTCGGACAACCACGCGTTTCTGTAGGCTGGGTCGGTTCGCTTGAGGCTTCCGTGCCGATTACTGCCTCAGAGCCTCAGACTTCCAACAGTTACACGCGTGAAGGCCGGCACCTCTTCAAAACGTGGCGCTGACCTTGGCGCCGCGCACATTCGTCTTGAAGACGTCTGGCGTTTAGTCGGGCGCGTCCCCCGACAGGCGGATTAAAAAGAAAAAGATAGACAAACCTACCCAAGCATGCTCAAACATAATAGCAACATCGTCCCCAGACTATTGCTTCCTATCTTTGCTTCTTCCTCCTGTGAACGGACACGCCCGACTTTAGTCTAGCAGGTACACGGATGAAGGCAGCTTCAATTTCGAAATGTGGCAATTCCCCCAACGCCTCGCACACTCGTCGTAATGGCTTCCAGCAGCTACACGGATGCAGGGCGACTCCTGTTCAACATGGAACTCCCGCCCAAAACGCCCTCAACATGGAGCTCCCGGTCAAAACGCCCAAAACGCCCTCAAGAGCGGTGGTGACCACACCGTGTGGTGAGTCGGTGGGGATTCGGGGTCACCGCACGGTTTTGGGACTCGGGCCGTTCTTCGAGTATGTCTCGGGCGATTGGGGCATCCGAGGTCCCAAAACCGTGCGTTGACGGACCGTGCGGTGAGGCCTTGGGGGTTCGAGGTCACCGCGAGGTCTGTTTGCGCCCGGACAGAACATCTGGGCGACACCACCCGAAGGGAGGCGCCCAAGGTGCCTGCATGAGTTCACACGCAGTCGAACCTCGCAGCATGGACGGCGGCACAGACCAGCCCCGAGCGTCACATCTGCCCCGCCGTCGCGAGGCGCCTCGAGATGCCACCCCATGGGGCCCGGCCTGCCCCAGAGAGATACGACCCACGAGCACGAGACCGTGCAGCGGCTGCCCGCATGGAGGGCGGCTCCTCTGCAGGGCGGGGACCCCGCCGGGCACGCTGCCGGGGCGGCCAGCGGCCAGGCGCCCGGCTGCACAGGGCAAGGGGGCGCTACCGTTCCAAGACGGGGCTGCCCCGGGGCACTCCACTGCACTCTCTCGTTTGAGAGAACAAAAACCTAGGGCTACTGATACAGTGGAGGCCAGTCCACAAGAAGCCGTCCACAAAACAAGAAAGCCAACCCTGCGACCCCAGGACGTCCCGTGATGTTCGGTGTGGGGACGCCACGGTTTCCATTGCAGACCCATCGAAGCCTAAGAAACCGAGGGCACCCTGGAGGCAAGCAGGGTGTTTCTTGGCATGGGTCTCCACTGTAAGGAACGAAGCCCCTTGTTTGCACCAGAAGCGCTTGCGTGCACGAGGAGGGCCAGAGGAACAGCCATGGAAGGACCTAACTAAGCACCACCATGAGAGGACTCAGGGTGTGGACCGGGAGGGGTGCCTTCCCGCGCAGTGCTCTCGGCCCCGGTAAGCGTCACCAGCCCCTGCACCGCCTCGCGCCCAGGCCGCCTGCTGACGTTCTGGTCGATGTGCAGCCAGCCGCCACGGGTGCGCCAGCTCTCGGCGACGCCAGCGGGCTTCTGCTGCCACGGTCGCCAGAGGACGACTGGCGGCGCGCACCAGCGGGGGGGCGTCCAGGGGGGGAGGCCTTCTGAGAAGGCCTGGGGGAGGCTTCCCAGAAGCCCTCCTGCCTTTGGGGAAGCCGTCTTGGGAGCCCCTGCGTTCCCTGAGATCCGACGTGGCGAAAACACTGTAAGATCTTAAGAAAATCACGCCTGGGGCCCTAGACCCCATCTTTCCACGTCATGCTTCAAGCCGCACCGATCTGTGAGGGTCCCGGGCCGGAACAAAAAACGAAAACGCCTGGCCTGAAAAAGTTGAGACGCCAGGACCTCGGGATCCCCCTCGCCCCGCTCCCCTCGACGCGCCGCCAGCATGAGCCCGTCCATCGACGTGATCAGCTCGCCCGTACCCCACACCGCCGCGAAGGCCCCCCGGACGGCCGCGGCACTGCGGACGGTCCACGCCGCGAGGGACTGACCTGAGCATCGTTTCACCGATCCCCAGCCCCAGCGGCGTGGCCCGGGCCCCACTGGCCGATTTACCCCCCCTAGATGGGGATATAGGCCGTTCCCTTCGGGTTTTGACGGGTGTATCCCCAACTGGGTGGTAGTTTGGTGGAAGTCTCGAAGGGGATGGGGATGGGGGTAAGGATCGGCCAACCAATACCGATGACCTGCCCCCCCGGTGCAGACGACGCCTGTGGACGAGTTGTCCACCGGCCAGCGGCCGTCCGTCGTCGTCCACGTCGTGGCGTCGTGACGGTCGATGCCCGTGCCGAGGCCCTCGAGCCAGTCCCACAGGAGACCCACGCACGCGTCGACCTCCTCCCGGGTCAGGGCGCCCGCGAGCACGACAACGCCGTGCTCCTCGAGGCGGGGGAGGAGGAGGAGGAGGAGGAGGAGGAGGAGGAGGAGGAGGAGGAGGAGGAGGAGGAGGAGGCGGGCCCTGAGGAGAGCGTGAGCAGGAGGCGGAGTAGAGGAGGAGAAGGAGGAGAAGGAGGAGGAGGAGGAGCACAAAGTGCGCGGCTGCATGCTGGTGCGCGCCGCACTGCGTCCCACTGCCGAGCCCGACGCTGCAGCCGTTCCTCCTATGGCCTGGCTGGCGTCAAGGCATACGCGCGCATGCCGCTGCACGACCGCACTGCGCTCCATCACCGACCCTGTCGCTGCAACCGTCCCAGGCCGTTTGTTGTTTGATGTTCTCTCTGTCTGTATCAATATATACATGCATGGATCATCTCTGCCTCTCCCTCTCTCTCTCTCTCTATCTCTGTCTTTGTGTTGATGCTCTATGTCTGTCTTTCTTTATTTCTCGATGTATATAAATATATGTGTATATATACACACATCTATGTTCCCTCTGCCTCCCCTCTCCTCCTGTGCGTCCCGTGCGCGCCTCTCTCCTACCGGCTGCAGGACCACGCGAAATGCGCAGCGGCCGTGGCTCTGGACGCCCGACATGGGCACGCATGGCAAAGCTGGGGCACGATGCCCAACAGTGCGCATGTTGCTCCCATCGCACTTCAGGACCACATCCCAGAAATGATTTCGGGCACCCGGAAAAGTGTCGAAGGAGTGTCGCAACAGTGCCGAAGCAGTGTCAGGCGAGTCTGGCCCGACACGCGAAAACCCTAGAGTTTCGGCACTTGTTTGGGTGCTCGGAATTCTTTCTGGCGATCCAGGCTAAAGTAGGTTGGAACATCATAAAACAATACGTAGATGTGGCCGAAAACCGACAGCGGCCGCTGTTGGGCAGGCGCCCTTCTGCCTCAAATGGACAACGTCCGCGGTGACACCGACAGCGAATCTGGTCTTTGTGCCCACTCTCTCCGTAGCCATTTCGATCGTCCCGAGTGGCCGTGGCCTCCGTCGGCGGTGCGCCCGGGGGGAAGTGAGAGTGGGGGGGCCTCCTCAGAAGGCTCAGAAGGCCCCGGCCCTCTGACGAGTCTTCAAAACTCCTTCCCCGAAGACACCGACAAAAACTTCCCAGACGGCGCAAGGGCTTCTGAGAAGCCCCGCCGCCTTCTGAGAGGGCCTGCAACTTCTGACTCCCCCCCGGGTGCGCCGCCCAACTGTCAGGGGGGCGTAAGACCCGGGTACAGGGGACTCGGAAATCCCCGACGAGGTCGTCAAAAAAATGACGAGGCCGAGCCTGCATTTTGACGAGGCCTCCCGCTGCAGACATCCCACGAAACTCCTCCTCGTCAAAATCCGAGGCGCGGTCGTCAAAAAACGATGGCGAACCCGAGTCCTGGCAAACCCGGGTCTTACGCTCCCCCGAAACTGGGCGGTTTGGGTCCTGACTCGGGTCTCCGGCGGGCCTTCGGGACGATGCCGGAACGCCCCCGATAAACGCTCTCGCAGTGGCGCCGCCGCCGGAGCGCGTAACCCGAGACTGGAAAAAACCGTCGAGGCCCGACGAACCCAGAGATCCGATGTCGTGATTTTTTCAATGCGGGGTCCCTGGAAGTCTCGACCCATTCGGGCATACGATTTTTCGTCTGACTTCGGACCAGAGGATTTGTTAACTGCCCGGCGGACGTTGCAGTGAGCTGACCACCGCACCACACCGGAGGATATATAAACCAAGCATGGCCGCGAGGATTGCTTGAGTGAGTTTGCAGAAACAAAAATGGAAATCTCGACCCATTCTCCAGGACCGGTTTTTCATCCTGGGCCGTTTTTTACGGTCCCGGGGCCTGGCGAGAGCCCCTGGAGGCCGAAAGTCTACAAAAACCTCCGTCTTGATTTTTGTCCATACGTTGGAGGTCTGGGAAGGCGTCCGAAAACCTGAAAGACCTCGAAAGCGAAACTTTCCCCCCCCGAGGCGCGCCGCCGAAACAAGAGCAGCGGCGACGACGGCCCACGGCGGAAGTGGCCGTCGCCGCTCTCGGAAGTCCGCGAGCCCTGGGGAAACCAAAAGGTACCGATCCTCCTCCTCCTCCTCCTCCTCCTCCTTCTCCTCCTCCTCCTCCTCCTCCTCCTCCTCCTCCTCCTCCTCATCCTGCTCCTCCCCCTCCTCCTCCTCCTCCTCCTCCTCCTCCCCTCCTCCTCCTCCTCCTCCTCCTCCTCCTCCTCATCATCATCCTCTTCCTCATCCACCTCCTCCTCCTCCTCCTGCTCCTCTTCCCCCTCCTCCTCCTGATCCTCCTCCTGATCCTCCTCCTACCGCCACTCCCCGGACCTCTCCTGGGGCGCGTTCTGACCAGGATTTCGAGGCGAGTCCAGCGGTGGCGACGAGGACCTCCCAGGAGGACCCCTCGAGGCCCCTCGGGGGGAAAACGGCACAAGCGTGGAGGCATGGGTGCCTTTTCCTCCTCTGAGGCCCCTCGAGGATCCCGAGGCGACCAGCCTTCATCCCCGACCGACTCCAGACGGCCGCGGGGCCCCAAGCGGGCGGGCCCCTCGGCGGCCAGAATTGGAAGCTGAGCGCCTGTCCCCGCCGCCGGCTGGAGGTGCCCGCGCGCCCACGGGGATGCTTCGCAGGGAAAGGACCCCTGGCCCTAGAGGGGGGGCTCGAAGTTAGGAGGCCCAAACATTAAACATGAGGGATACCGAGGGGGTCTTCTTCCGCAGACGCATCCACACGACCACCCACATCTTCGTCCCGAATGGCAGAACCTGGGGCCTAGATTGGGCTGCGCCTTCAATTGAGGTTGGGGGCTTGATGAATCATAATCTCACCGGCGCGCACGAGGAGGTATGGGGGAGGTGGAAGACTTCTAAGAAGGCGGCTGCTTCTTAGCAGGCACCAGCCGTACATCTACAGATAAGGCCCGCGCCTTCTGAGAAGCAGCCTCCTTCTAAGAAGCCTTCCCCCCTTCCCCTGCCCCCCACTTTGCGTTGCCGATAAGGAGGCAAGCGCGTTCCACTACTCGCAAAGAAACTACTCAGTTGGCATGGATCCGCCGCGGGGGTTTACGATCCATCATATCAGATCGAGGCGAACATGTGTTTTTGGAACGTTTGCGTATCGGCACTTTGCGTTGGGCGCCCGAGGTATCCGGCGTAACTCGGGTCTGGGGTAACTCGGGTTTGGATTCCCGAACAAACGAACCCGAGTTAGCCCTGACCTGAGTTACCCCTGATGATTTGGGACCCTGGACGCCCGAACTACCCGGGGTAACTCGGGCCCCGGGAAACTCGGGTTCGGAATCCCAAAAAACAAACCCGAGTTAGCCCTGACCCGAGTTACCCCGGATGATTCGGGGCTCTGATTGCGAGCAGTGGAGAGCGCTCGGTCAATCATGAGGGGAGGAGGCCGTCTCTTTCGGGTTTCGAAGGGTATATCCCCAACTGGGGTGCTGAGATGTTTGGGGTCTGGATGGAGATGGGGATGGGGATCGGGATCGGTGAACGATACACACATGAGGAGAGGAGGCCAGGGAGGAGGCCCGGCTGCGCCCCAGCTCCTCGAGCTGCCGCCCCCACGCCGCCGTGTCCTCGGGGGGGGGGGGGGCGGCGGACGGGTGCCCCGACTGCCCACTTCTCTCTGGCGAGCGTTTTTATTCGGCGTTTCGACATTGGGCGGAAAGGGGGGGAAGGGGGGAGGGTCTGGCTCCGGACCTCTACTCAGTGCGACTGTTTGGAACCGTGCGTCCGTTATGGGGGGGACGCCACCCGCTCGAAACAGGCGCAAAAAACGCAGCCAAGATCTACTCCATGTGTGGGGGAGGGGGGTTTGGGGGCCCACGCCGATCGGCAAAACAATGAAAAAAAAAAAAACGAACACCTGGTCCCTGAGCAGGGGGCCGGCCGTCCCAACGCGCTCCTGTGGGCCACCCGCGGGCTGTTTCCTACGCCTTCGACTCCTCTGGGAGCAACAACCATGTTCTTACAACCCTCCTCAGAATCAAACGCAAGTGTTTGATGTTGACCAGCGTTCGAAACGCGGACCGCGGGGTCAGTTGTTTGTGGGTTTCGGAGCGAACATTGAAATACTTGGGGGTCCTGGGTCGCGGCCACATCGCGGCGAGAACTTGCGCTTGATTTCGACGAGGGATGTAGAGACCGCGTTCTGCATTTTTCGCGACACAAGCAAAACTGATACCGACGAAAATATGTTCAAGAAAACCACTATGTAAGAAATAGGGGCAAGAGGTTCCGAAGCTTTCTAAGTTTGACAAGCCTGGGCAAATTTTTTGATGGCTCTGGAGGAGGCAAACGTGCTCAGAAAAATGGGCCAGCTTTCCGGACATGCTGTTGAAAAACGCTGGCCCAGCTTTACGCCAGGAGGTTCTTAGTCAGGTACACGACTGTAGTTAGGCTGCGCGGTAACAATGCACGGGCATTGGACGCCCGGGTCGAAGTTTTTTCGAGCGCGGTGGGCCATCGAAAGTAGTCAAGGATGGACCGAAGAGGCAAGGGTGCAAGGGCACCCTTGGCAAAGTTGCCCACCCTTCCCATCGGTTTCGAATGTAACGCCCATAGGCCCCGCCCCCACCCGTCCTCCACCCGGCCATGGTCACGTCACGATTCGAGCAGGCGCCACGTGGGAACTACAATGGAGACCAATGCCAAGAGACACCCTGCTTGCCTCCAGGGTACCCTGGGTCATGGACGTCCTGGGGCCTCAGGGTTGGATTCCTTGTGGAAGGTTTCTTGTGGTCAAGCTCCTACTGTAGCCAGTCCTACCCAGAAAATTTGCTCGCCCCCTGAATGGCTCCTGTCAACGTTCGCTCGAAGAATATGGAGCGCGGTCGCCCTTCCTCTGCCAATGTGGGGAGCCTTTGGCAGCATGCGCCACAAAGAGGAATGGGGCTTGGCGTTGCGTGAACTTGGCCGCGCCATAGATCTCGCCGTCGCTCAGATGTCCATTCCCCGTACATGTTTCGCAAGATGGTCCGGAATGTTCCTCGATGGTCCTCGCCCCCCCCCCAAAAAAAAAAAATGCACACGTCCGAGCGATGCCAAGACATTTTGAAATATGGGGAGCGGTCGTTGGAAAAATGGGGGGCGGCGTCGGCATGACATTTGTCATGCACATGTGATATGTGTATGACGCTCGCCTGGCGTCTGTCAAACGTCAGGTTCTTGTTTTTCCCCCAACCATCCTTGGTTGGGTATTCGTTTTGAATAAGGGACTGTGGTCGCGTCCGCCTCCTCCTCCCGCCTCCCTCCTGCCTCCTCCTGTCCTGCCTGCAGGGGACTGCGATCTGTAAAACTGTCGCCACTTTCGAGTGCTGCTGATGGGTCCAGCACAGTGACGTCCTACGCAGACCCAAACGGGACCTCGCCATCCCTGGGGGGCTACGATCTGTGAAACTGTCGCCACTTTCGAGGGCTGCTGGGGGGTCCAGCACAGTGACGTCCTACGCAGACCCAAACGGGACCTCGCCATCCCTGGGGGGCTGCTATCTGCGAAACTGTCACCACGTTCGAAGGCTGCTGGGGGGTCCAACACAGTGACGTCTTACGAAGACCCAAACGGGGCATCGCCAACCCTGGGGGGTTGAGATCTGTGAAACTGTCGCCACTTGCGAGGCCTGCTGGGGGGTCCAGCACAGTAACGTCCTACGCAGACCCAAACGGGGCCTCGCCATCCCTGGGGGGCTGCTATCTGCGAAACTGTCGCCACTTTCGAGGGCTGCTGATGGGTCCAGCACAGTGACGTCCTACGCAGATTCTAATTCGACCTCGCCATTTCTGGGGGGGGCGATCTGTGAAAGTGTCGCCACTTTCGAGGCCTGCTGGGGGGTCCAGCACAGTGACGGCCTGCGCAAACCCAAACGGGACCTCGCCATCCCTGGGGGGCTGCGATGTGTGAAACTGTCGCCACTTGGGAGGCCTGCTGGGGGGTCCAGCACAGTAACGTCCTACGCAGACCCAAACGGGGCCTCGCCATCCCTGGGGGGCTGCTATCTGCGAAACTGTCGCCACTTTCGAGGGCTGCTGGGGGGTCCAGCACAGTGACGTCCTACGCAGACTCTAAGTCGACCTCGCCATCCCTGCGGGGGTGCGATCGGTGAAAGTGTCGCCACTTGCCAGTCCTGCTGGGGTGCCAGAATAGTGGGCAACTGCCGCAGATTCCAATTAGATCTCGCCATCCCTGGGGGGCTGCGATCTTTGACACTGTCGGTACGTTCGAGGCCTGCTGGGGCGTCTAGAACGCTGGGGAGCGGCCGCAGACTTCGATTAGACCTCGCCGTCCCTGGGGGGCTGTGATCTGTGACCTTGCGATGGCGTGGCCTTCCACCGCGGATCCAGATTAGACCTCGGCGTCCCTGGGCCGGGGGGGCTGTGGAGGAGGAGGGGGCGGCGGAGCCGGAGGAGGAGGAGGAGGCGGAGGAGGAGGACGTTCGCCGCTCCCGCGGCGGCGCGGGTGCCGTCGTCGTCGGCGTCGTCGTCGCCGTCGTCGCCACCCCCTTCGCTCCAGCCGCCTTTTTCCTGCTGCTATATCTTTCCAGAACGCGATCCAGAGGTAACATGCCTATGCTTCCCCTCCAACTCTCCACCCTCGTCCCCTTGCGCCCCTGCGTCCCATTGCTGCCCCTTCCGCAGGGCCTCTAGCTAATCATCTCGACCAAATCCTTTTCCTTAGACCGGCGCCCTGCGAGTCTCCCGAATGCCGTCTGCAAAAAAAATGTCCCTTGCCACGTTATCACCCCCTTATAAAGTGTCCCACACTATTCTCGCCCAGCATTGCGCAGGGGTTTGGTACATCGCCAGGGTAATGTTCCGCGGCTATGGACCACGCATCATAGTCTTCATCCGCCACCATTGCCAAACTGGTCACCGTCATCACCACCACATTCAGCAGGCAGTCGTATGGCGTCGGACGTGCAGCGCGTCTGTAGCTGTGTGCGTGCGCATGTGTGCGAGAGAGCTTGCATGCGCAACATTGTGCTTCTGCGTCTGTTTCCAGGAGTGGTGATGGCGATGGCGGGTATGAGTGTGCCCCCGGGAACTTTTTTTTGTATTGTCCGCGACAACGTGCGTAATCGGGAGGGGGGGTTGCCCCCCCCGGTCACATCACGGCGGGTTTCGGCCTCCTGGTCGCGGACAACAGCGACGACGACGAATTCCAGGAAAGCCCGAGATATTCTCTGGAAACCCTGGAAGATTCCTTTTGATCATGGGG
>CAUYUJ010016996.1:229666-232166 GCA_963575745.1 Prorocentrum cordatum
GACTCTTCACGCCCCCCGTCCGACTTCGGCTACACGCAAAAATGACCCTGGGTAAGGGTGACCTTTGGTGCGCGGCTTTTGGGGGGCCGTGGTTGGGGGGCCAAAACCAAGCACGCAAGATGCCGCAACCGCTTCGCGCTCGGCGATCGGGGGACCCCAATGGGCCCGCACCAAGAGGTCACTCTGGCGAAGAGTCACCCTTACGTCGCCGAAAATATGATCAAGAGAATCGGAATTTTAAGACATGTGGGCCAGTAGCTTTCTGGAAATTTCCTGAGGCAAACCCGGGCCAAGTGTTCGTGATAGTGCTGGAGGGGCGAACGCGCTCAAGAAACCGGGCCAGCCTCCCGGCAAGCCGGCGAAGAAAAGCCGGCCCAGCTCTTCGGGAGGAGGTTTCTGAATCGGCTGCTCGACTGAGGCGCGAGGGCTTCTGAGACGTCCCGCCGCTTTCCGAGAAGGCCTTCTCCTTCTCACTTCCAACCCGGGCGCACGGCCGAATTTGACTTCCGGGTCATAACTGCACGTCGGTCGGAAGAAGTAGGTAAAGACATCAAGTAGGAAGGCGGACAAAGCGCATTGGGTCCAGGCCCTCCCAGAGAACAACAAAACACAGCAAAATCATGTCGATTCTTGAAGTAGGAAGGCGCTTAAATTAAACTGGGATCTGGGAATCCAGAAATACCTACTTTCAACGACCAGCGTGTATGGTCTCCGACGGCCGTTCGGGACGATCCTGGCACCCCCGGAACGCCCTCGCCGAGGCGCAGCCGCTGAAACGCATCCCGAGCCTGGAAAACACCGTCGAGAACCGACGAAGACGCCCGAAAACGAACCTCGAAGCCGAAACTCTCAACACGTCGGAAGTAAGATGCACCTTTCGACACGTCTCGAACGCTCTCAGCGTCTCCTCTGACGACAAATACAAAACAGAGCCTGTATACACTTCGCTTGGCGGTGATGGTTTGCGGAAAAAACTCGTGCCCGAAACTCTCCACCCCCTCGCTCGCCGCCGCTCCACGCCCCCCGTCGGACGGACCCTACGTCGGCGTCGCCGTCGCCGCCGCCGCCGCCGTCGTCGTCGCCCTCATCGGCATCCCCGTCGTCGCCGTCGTCGCCGTCGCCGTCGCCGTAGTCGTCGTCGCCGTCGTCGCCGTCGTCGTCGTCGTCGCCGCCGTCGTCGTCGTCGTCCCCAGGGACGACTCTTCACGCCCCCCGTCCGACTTCGGCTGCACGCAAAAGTGACCCTGGGTAAGGGTGACCTTTGGTGCGCGGCTTCTGGGGGGCCGTGACCTTTGGTGCGCGGCCTTTGGGGGGGCCGCCGCTTGACGCCCCCCGTCCGACCGGCCCTCCGTGCCGCGTCCTCGGGGCGGAAGCGGAAGCTGCCGGGCAGCGCCCCCGCGCCGGCGGCGGCCCTGCGCCCGCCGCGCGCCGGCGGGGCGGCGGCGTGGCCGCGCCCGCGCCAGCGCCTCTTGGGGCGAGCGGCGACGACGACGCAGCCGACGACGCCGCCGCCGACGACGACGCCGCCGCCGCCGACGGCGACGACGACGACGACGACGACGACGACGACGACGACGACGATGACGACGACGACGACGACGACGACGACGGGGTCGAGGAGAAGGAGTTTAGCTCGCTTCACTTGGCCCTAGAAAGCGGTCAACTCACAGAGGGGGTGGACGACGACGACGCCGACGACGACGACGACGGGACGCACAAGGATCTACCAGTACAATACATCCTGCTCGGAGTCCGCCACCCGACCCGAACACGTAGTGCAGTCAAAAGGTGTTGTACGGACGGTTGTGGTAAGGACGCGGGGCCCTCGGAGGCCGAAGTTTGGTTCTTATGGGGCGGCGGGCGACCAGTGAAAACGGCAAAGGACGGGCCGCAGAGGCAAGGACACAAGGGTACCCTAGATGAAAGCGCGCGTCCTTACCAGGCGCGTCGACTGCAAACAATGGCGAAGTCGTGCAAATCAGGGCGAACGATTTCAAATCAGTATCCTCTTTGCCCTCTTGGAACCCTCCTGGGGCCCACAAGCGGCCCTCCTGTGGCCCTGTTGGAACCCTCCTGTCAAATGCTGAACCCTCCTTGCAGCCGTCTCAAAGCCCTCCGTGGTCATCTGAATCTATGTTCGGAATCCAACCCGCGCGGGGCCCAAAACGAACCAGAGCGAGCTCCAGGGGACCCCGAAAGGTCCTCATGAGGGCCCCGCAAAGAGATTAAGTTAAGCACGGCCGTCTGCATATCTTCGAGGGGGGCCTTCTGGAGTCCGCTCGGCGCGCAAGACGGCCCCGAACAGGGTCCACGAACTTCCCCGTGGCCCCAAGAAAACCCCAGGAGGGGCCCAAGACATCTCCTGCCAAGAACGGTGTCGTGGCAATCTAAGCGGTTGCCAGCGCCATTCCTTCTCCATCCGCGCCCTCATCCCCCCATCCTTCTGCGCCCGCCAGTTGACCTGGCATGGGCGACCGCTACAGGCCCTGCCGAACGCGCC
>CAUYUJ010016996.1:237166-252846 GCA_963575745.1 Prorocentrum cordatum
CCGGCCTCTTGGGGCCCGTTACCGGGACACGGGGGCAATCAAAAAGGGATCTGGAGCGAAATTCTCAGATCCACACCTACGGTGGCTGTACACACCAGGGGTGGGTGGGCTCAAGGACTTTACTCCGCATCCGCATCCCGACTGCCAGGAGGCTCTCTGTAGGCTAGGATGGTAAGGGATCCAGGGGTGGATTTACGTTGTTTGGAGCGCCTTGTCGTGTTGTTTTGCACTGCACGCGCCCGCTGCCAAGACGCCCGCGCACCCAGGGCACCCTGGCTGCAGGCAAGCTCAGACGTACCCCTCCCTGTCGGGAATGGAGACCTCCTTGATGGGGTCCGAGTACACTCGACCAGGATAGTAAGGATGCGCGGTAAGAATGCAAGGGCCCTGGAACGCCATGTTGACGTTTTCCGTGCGGAGCGCAGCAGAATGCCGAAGGATGCCGAGCACCGAAGGGGCAAGGATGAAAGGGTAGCCTTGGAAAGTTGCCTCATCCTTACTACCATGGTTGACTGTAGACGGGGTCGGAGGATCTCGCCACATCGCCGAAACATCGGTGATGCATCGGCGATGCACCAGCAGCGTCGGCGATGCACAGGCGACGTCGGCGTGAAGAAAATCGGGCTCCGCACCGCACCGCATCGGCGATGCACTGGCGATGCGGCGCGATCCTCCGACCCCATCTACTCGGACCCCATCTAGGAGCCCTATAGAGGAAAGCTGTCTAAGAACCCAGACATGCGACGTCCTGATTGTTTCAGGACGGCGTCCCCGGAAGCCCCGACCCCTTCCCCGGGGCCAGTCTTCCATCCCGAGTCGCTCTTTGACGGCCCCGAGGCCCGGCGAGGGGGCCCCCGAGGCCGAGCTTGGCCAAAAACCTCACGACGCGATCGCGTCTCGGAACAAGAGCTGCCGAAGGTCCGCCGACCCCTGGTGGGTCTCCAGGCGTGTGAGATTGTTCGCCCCCCCATAATCCAGGACCCCAAACCGGGATTCGGAGGGCACCAACTATACACCAACACCGATCCTGGCCCAGGATCACCCTGGGCCCAGGATCGCTGTATATGCCTTCTTGCGCAAGGCAGGAGGGCGTATACACCGATCCTGGGCCCAGGGTGATCCTGGCCAGGATCGGTGTTGGTGTATGGTTGGTGCCTTCCGAGGGATGTTGACCCCCCCCTCTCCGGCCCCGGGTGGCCCCGGACCGAACTCACCCGGGCGGCCTGGGCTTCCTGGGCTCGCTCCTGAGCTGCACGACAGCACTTGACGCCTCCCCAGGAGCCGCCAGGACGGTCCACGAGAACCCAAAGTCGCCAAAAGATCGCTCCAAGACTCCCAAGCTGAGCTCAAAACGGCCCAAGAGGCCGCCAAGACACCCCACGAAGCCTCCAAGAGGCCTTCCAAGAGGTCCCCAAGAAACCAACATCTTGAAATTTCCTTGGGAAAACGTGCATTTTCAGCCCAGGAGGCCGAAAGACAACCCAAAAGAACTCCAACGTGGCCCAAGAGGCGCCCTAGACGGCCCAAGAGAGCTCCAAGACGGCCCCAAGAAGGGCCCAAGAAAGGGACCACGAACCGCGAATTCCAGCGCTCCGCCCAACGAAGCTCTCCGGAGGACCCAAGAGGCCCCCAAGCGGCCCGAAGAGGCCACCATGAGGCACCCAAGAGGCCCCACGGAGCCCCAAAGAGCCCCAAAAGAAGCCCCAAAACGGCCCCCAAGACCCTTCGAAACTGCCTCGAAGAGGCCCGCGAGAATCCTCGCCACTCAAGTCCTGGAGGCGCAGTAGTGTATAGAGGGGTCGGCGGATGTGGCGTAAGCCTATAGAATCTTGCCCGCAGGGCGAAAAAAAAAACAAAAGGCGAGAGAGCAGCGCCTGGGAGCCGGCGGGCCCAACGGACCCGCGCGGGGCGCACCGGGGCGCCGGGCGCCAACCGCGAAGCTCGCGGCCCCCGGGCGGGCCTCGCGCGGAGCCGCCGCCGTCGGCGGCGTCGTCGCAGCGTGGGACGGAGACGCCCGTTGCGCGGATGCAGAGGGCAGAAAATCCACCCCGAGAATAACCACCCCGACACGCGAAGCCGTTCGGCAAACGCACCCAAAGAAGGAATCAAACAGGGCAGGGCTGTTTAGTAAACGCCCAGGGCCGTCTGGTAAACGCCAATTGTCGGGTCCGGGTAGTTTGCCCTCACTTGAGCAACGTCGGACGGAGGCGCCCGTTGCAAACTTCCACGCGCCCCCCTGCCTCCGATTCAATCTTGATCGGCTGCGCCCGCGGGGTGCACGATTTAGGCCAGTCGGTGGATCGACGAATCGCGCCACAGCCTGCCAACACTATATTTGGGGCGCGGCGGGCGACAACAAAAGTCTAAAAAAGGTGCAGGATTTTGTCCATCAACCGAAGGGCGGGGGGGAAGGCGGGGAGGGGAAGGACGAGGAGGGAAAGGACGAGAGTTATTCCGACCCGAGAGCTTAGGAGGGAGCCTCCCTCAGCATCGCAGACCTCATGAGGTTACCTTCGTTGTCGTCGGCGTCATCGTGGGCGTCGACGTCGGCGTCGAGCCAGAGGGGGAAAGCGGAGGAACCTTTGGAGCATGTCCCCCTGAGCTTGCCCCCAAGACCCAAAACATGCCCCGAAGAGCTCCCATAATTGCCCAAGAGGTCTCCAAGAAGCCTCCAAGAAACCCCCCCAGACGACCCCAAGAGTCCTCAGCATCGCCCTCAAGAGACTCCCAATTACGTCTCCTTACGCGTATCACCGAACTTCGCCTCCCGCGCCTCCATGAGTTTTCATCCATGGATTCGTATTGATTAGCTGACCATCGTCGTGCCAATCCATTGTTGCGAGGTGGCCCACCATTGGTCTCTTGGGGCTGTTGGGCGGCCGTCTGGGGAGCATGCTGGGTTTTCTCAGGGCTGGCCGCCATAGTCCAACCTCCGTGCAGTAAGGGGGGGCGGCAAAACTAAATACCGAGCACCTGTGAACACCGAGCACCCGTGAGCACCGAGCGACCCGCCTCACGGGTCGTGCACCCGGCGCCCACTACGGTGGAGACAAAGACGCCCACAGTGTGACCACCACGGTGCCCACCGATCATTTCGGGCCAGCAACATCAAGGAAAAACAAAGCCTCAGAGAGGGCGCTCAAACGATGTCGAAACACACATTCTCCGATGGGGCAAACGGACACAATGGGCACCGTGGTGGTCGCACGGAAAAATTTGCGGGAACCACAGTGGACGCACGCAGAAATTAATGGTCACAGAGAGACAACTAGTGGCCACACCACAAAACTTCATGTTTGCAGCACGATCTGCGAAGGTACGTCGTCACTCTGAGGCATACGCAAGCGAAAAGCAAGCTTCTCTTCGTCCTCACTCCTGTTTCCTCCTCTTACTCCTCCTCACCCTCCTCTCCTCCTCCCTCCCCCTCTCCCTCCCTCACACCCTTCTTCTCCTTCTCATAATCCTCCTCCTCCTCCTCCTCCTCCTTGTCCTCTTTCCTCTCCTCCTCCTCCTCCTTCACCTCCTCCTCTTCCTCTTCCTCCTCCTCCTCTTGCTCCTCTTCCTTCCTCCTCTCCCTCCTCCTCCTCCTCCTCCTCCTCCTCCTCCTCCTCCTCCTCCTCCTCCCCTCCTCCCCTCCTCCTTATCCTCGTCTTCCTCCTGACCACCCCCAAGCCCGAGATGCACATCACAGAAACCGCGATGAACATCACAATTGCGAGTGCTTATCAGTGGGAATGCCTTTTGTGGCCCCCCGCTGGCCGGGTCTATGAGACTTGCCGCTGGATCACAGACGGCGGCGGCAACGGCGTCGGCGCCGCCGAACGACGACGGAAGTGCTGGGCGCGGCGACCGCGGCGACGGCCACGGCAACGTCGACGAGGACGGCTGCCGCGGCGACGGGCACGGCCACGGTGACCACGGCGGCAGCGGCGGCGGCGGCGGCGAAGACGGCAACGATGGCAGCGGCGGTCGCGGCGACCGCGGCGGCGACCGTGGCGGCGGGCCTTGCAGGCCCCAGGTGCGGCCAACGCGCCGCGCATCGCGGCCGGCGGGCGCGCTGCGCCGCGGAGGGGAGGGGGGGCGGCCCGCGCGGCGGGCGCCCGGCACACCGAGGGCGGGGCGGGGAGGGAGAGGGGGAGGAGGAGGAAGGGGCGAGGAGGGGGAGGACGAGGAGCAGGAGGAGAAAAGGGAAGGAGGGGGAAGAGGAGGAGGAGGAGGAGGAGGAGGAGGAGGAGGAGGAGGACGAGGAGGAGGAGGAGGAGGAGGAGGAGGAGGAGGAGGAGGAGGAGGAGGGGGAGGACGGGGGGAAAGGGGAAGGGGAGCATGAACTGTAGCAGCAGGAGCAGGAGCAACTGCACGTGCAGCGGGAGCAGTGGCAAGGGCAGCAGCCGGAGCAGGATCAAGGAGGGCAGAGACAGCATGAGTCAAGAAGGACGACGACTACGTAGGGGGAGGGGAGAGGCGGGGGGATGGGGAGGGGTGCCAGCGGGGGAGGAGCAGGAGCAGGGAAGACAGGTGGAACGGGAGGACGAGAGGGGAGCGGGCCAGGGGAGGAGCAGGATGAAGGGAAGCAGGTGAAGGGGCAGGTGGGGGGAAGGGAACACCTGTGCAAGCGGAAAATGCGACTCGGGTGAGCTGGCCCGAGGGCGCTTCACGGTGCATCGGCAGCTGAAGCCGAAGCCAAAGCTGAAGTGCACAGACAAATGGAAAGGGCCCACCCTGCAGCATTGGCTGGCAGCAGAACGTTGAGCGGTGCTGCAGCCTCCCCTGAGCACAAGCCCCCCCCCAGAGCATCAGCCAGACAAGTCGGGTCTGCACCCTCATGCCTTGCTGGACTCTGGGCGCGCTTCGGCACGGCCACTGGCGCCGTCACCCCCTCGTCAAGGCCACCGACTCGGGTGACGGCGACAGCGACAGTAGCGGTGGCCCACGCGTCCAAGCCTGGCCCGCGTGCAAAGCCAGACTGCGAGGAGTTCGATATCCTCTGAGCCGGACGGGAGGAGCAACAGCGGCAGCAGGGAGGGGAGAGGGGGGGAGGTGAGGCGGGCCGAGGAAACAGGAGAAAAGGAGGCGGGAGGGGGGAAAGAACTGGCCGAACGCGACAACAACGGAAGCACGAGGGGGAGGGGTCAACGCAGACTGGGGTTGAGAATGAGAATGAAGGATAAAGCCTGCGGCATCATGCCCAAAGCATGGTATGCCTAAGATCGGAAGTTGGGGGGTGAGATCGAAGTGGAACGGAGAGCCCCCCTACCGGGAAATCGATTTCGGTTTCGTGTTCGTGCGTGCCGTGCGGGCGAGGCGAAGCTGCGTGGGCGGCGAGAGGAATGTCTCCTGTGGCTGAGGCGCGACCGGACCAAATGATTCTCCGCCGGGCGGCCGGCGGCGCGCGGTGTCCCGCCGGTGTCCCGCCGGTGTCCCGTCGGTGTCCCGATGATGATGTTGATGATGATGTTGTTGATGCTTAATATGATGATTATGATGATGATGGCGGTAATGATGATGATGAGATGATGTTGATGATGGCGATGATGATGGTGTTGATGTTGATGATGATGATGATGATGATGATGACGATGATGATGATGACGCCGATTGTGATATCGATTGTGAGATCGGTAGTGAGACCGAATGAGACAGCGAATGAGGTCTTCTCTCAGGTTCTCCTCCACCACGCACAGTGTTGCGCCGCTTCCGGGGCCGATCCACGGTGCAATGTCGCGCCGCACCGAGGCCCCTGAAGGACGTAGAGAAGGCCCCCGTACCTTGATTATTGTTTCTGGAGAGCCCTGCTCGCGTTCGGGCCCGTGCCATCTGAGTAGGGGCAGAGAAAGAGGTAGATCGAAGCTTTCCGTTTAGCGGGGTTCGGCTCAAGCAAGGTACCTCGTCCTTGCCGCGCCACTCCCGCACTCGTTTTGATCCGCCCAGTACAGGCTAGGCTTTGCCAGCCGCTCTCCCCCAGCGCGCGCCGTTCCTTCGGGCGGCCGCGCGGGCGCCATGGCCGTCCAAGCGTATCTGTTGGAGCACCGCGTCCATAACAATTCATGGCGACGAGAGGGGATCCAGGAGGCCCCGAACAAAAAAAAAGAGGCCTCGTCGTCGTCGTCGTCGGACCCGTTCAACAAGCGGCTCAGATGATAAGGAGGTTGGGGGAGAGGGACGACGACGTCGACGACGACGACTGGCACGCGACGACGACGACGACGACGACGCCGACGATGACGACGACGCCACCGCCGGCGCGAGGGCAAGGAATGCCGCCGCGACGGCGAGGGCAAATAAAGGCCACCGCCCTCCACTCTTGTCCGTCATCTTTCTCACTGCCCCGTTCTCGTCAGTGATCTTTTCTCTCGTCGCATCGCCGCTGTCGCCGCCGTCGCTGTCGCAGCAGTCCTCATCAATTGCAGTTGCACCATGTGCGACCCGAGCGGGCCAGCGCAACCACCGGCAGGGGCGCCCGCCGAGATGGCCGGGCATGGCTCGAGCGCGGGCCAGGCTTTGCCAGCCCCCGCGAGCGGAGACGTCCCTCCCAACGGCGCGGGCCAGGCTTTGCCAGCCCCCGCAGGTTTCAAAGCAACTCCCATGGCGGTTCTGGTGGCGCAGGAGCGCGGGCAGGCGGCGCGGGCGCAGCTGCGACGCGCTGCTTTCGAAGCGCCACCGAAAGCGCATGCCGACGTGGCCGGGCACGGCGTCGGCGTGGGCGCGGGCCAGGCTTTGCCAGCCCCCACAGGTTTCAAAGCGCCTCCGGAGGCGCGGCCGGCCTCTGGCAGCAGAGACGCAGTGGTTGCTGCGCGCGGCGTGCGCTACGTGCTGGACGTGTCTGACCTTCCTTTCAAAGCGCCACCTCCGAAAGCGCCTGCCGACGCGGCCGGGCACGGCGTAGGCGTGGGCGCGGGCCAGGCTTTGCCAGCCCCCGCAGGTTTCAAAGCGCCTCCGGAGGCGCGGCCGGCCTCTGGCAGCGGAGACGCAGTGGTTGCTGCGCGCGGCGTGCGTTACGTGCTGGACGTGTCTGACCTTCCTTTCAAAACGCCACCTCCGAAAGCGCCTGCCGACGTGGCCAACCGAACCAACCGAACCGCGGTGCCGGGGCCGGGACATAGCCGCCCACGGGAAACCGCCGCCGACAGGGATGAGGAGCTGATAGGGCTGAGGACCTGCGCCCGTTGCAGAGTCTACGAGCCGTTCCAGCGAGTGAGCGACCTTTGCTGTTGGCAAATCAGTGGCCAGGACTGCGTCTTCGGAGTCGTCGCTGCCGACGGCGATTGATTATATCGACGCAGACGTGCTACCAGTGCTCACGCAGCTGTTCCAGCGGGCACGGGCTGCGCCAGGCTTTGCCGGCGCAGGGGCTTTGCCAGAGGGCAGGGGCTTTGCTGTAGTGCTATTAGGGGGCACGGGCTTTGCTGCAGTGCACGGGCTTTGCCAGCGCACGGGCTTTCCCAGCGCACGGGCTGTGCTGTAGTGCTATTAGGGGGACACGGTGTATACCAGGTTTTGCCAGCGCTTCGGTATTCTCTGACTGCATGAGGCACGCTTTCGCTGGGCTTCCAGCCGTTTGCGCTGTTTAAGCAAGGGAAAAAGAGCTATGATGGCGGTACATCGGTCTCGACCGCCGAAGGGCAGCCGTTGAGCAATATTTTGAAGCGATTTAGTCAGTGGCGACAAGAGGGGCTTCAGCAGGCCTCCGACAAAAAAGTCTCCACTGGCATCGTCAGGAGAACAATCACCACTGTTGCCCATTGCTCGGCCCCTCCCCCCCCCCAAACCTCCTTATCACCCGTAGGGTGGTCGTATAGGTAAGAGACGAGGAAGAATGACTACGAAGGGAACAGGAAATGCGGAGGAGGAGACGGAAGATGAGGAGGGCCAGTGTAAACTCAACGGTGTTGCACTAGACCCCTCGTAGGTCCCTTTTCACAGGTTCACTGTCGCAGAGGAGAGCACCTTGTCGGAACGCAACCGTCTGAAAATCTTGAGCCATGCCAGAAGCACCACTCCTAGGGGCTTCGATGCCGCAAATCATCGAGATGTTGCATCCTGGCGGTCCTGGACCGTGCCAGAACACCGCTCCTGGGAGTTGACGACCGCGATTCACCGTGGCAGCTGCGCCCTGGCAGTCCTACATCGCGCCGAAATGCCATTCCTAAAACGGCAACCATCGGGAGCCTTAAAACTGCTGTGAACGCTTGAAACGAATGCGCGCGGAGCTAACGCGAGAGACGCACTTTGAAACTGTTGCCAAGTGTTAAACGCGGAGATGAAGCGGAAGCCACAATTTTGAAACCGCCCGCCCTCCATCCGAAAAACCTCTGCACACTTGTAAGACGAACGCGCGCGGTGCTGAAGCAAAAACCACATGGTGAAAACGATCCGACCTCCATCCGCGAAACGCTTGCATACTGTTAAGACGAATGTGCGCGGCGCCATGGCGAGATTGAAAACAGCCCGCCCTCCATGCGCGAATCTGCTGCAAATTCTGAGCTTCGGGATCATGAGTGGCGGGAATGTCAAGCCCCAAGCGAAGCGCCCGGCCCGCCCTACCAACACGCCCCCCGGTGCGACAAGAAGGAATTTGGTAGAAAAAAGATGGAGGAGGAGGAGGAGGAGGAGGAGGAGGAGGAGGAGGAGGAGGAGGGGGAGAAGGCAGAGGAGGAGGAGCAGGAGCGGGATGAGGACCTGGATACACTATTTTCCGAACGCCCATTTTCCGAGCGCCCGTGAAGGAATCCAGAAACACCTCGCTTCGATCTGGGAGGAAGTCCGCCATTTCGACCAGGTGAAAGCCGGTGAAACAAATGCACGTGAGCCGAAGGTGCTGGCAGCCCTTCGGATGGGATTGCGAGCGCGTAGCCAAGTGCAGAGCACCGAAGAGCCCGAGCAGGAGAAATGCGAACCGGCGTTGGCGTCGCAAGCAAAAATGGGAACGCCGGGCCGTGTCCTGCGCATCATAGTCCGCCGCATCCGTTCATGATCTGCTCGCTTTGGCAGCTTTGCGAGTTCCGCCCCCCCAGAACTTCAACTGCGCCGTCGGGAGGAGACTGCGCCATCGGGGATGATCGTGAGAGCTCAAGGGGAGCCGTCGACGATCCACTAGCAGATGGCTCGCTCGACCTGCCGGTCGCGGAGACAATCGCGGCGCTGGATGCCAGCACAAAGCCGCGATTGGGCGCCCAGCCTCGCGTTGCCAGGTTGACCGCGTCGATGGCAGATATTCGGGCCACTGCTAACGTAAGGACTTCCCTCGAGCGGTCAAGCTCCTGCCAGGCACCCCCATTGCTTCAGATCTTGATGGGGTATTGAACGCTGGAAAACTCCAGTCTGTGTGAATCCGATGTCTTCAGCAAGTTGCGACGCGGCGCATCAGTATCAGCCTTGTTTTAACATGCCCTGCTGCACATCGACCCTGCGAAGGTGAGCCGTGGTGAAGGTGGACAGTAGAAGGGGAGTTCCAACGCACCCAATTGCTCCACAGCAACATGGCAAACATAGACATAGCGAGCTCAAAAGTACCCTGCGAACGACGCACCCATCCGATCAGGACTAAGTGACAAGAGGAGCTGGTCCAGACTAATTTGGCAGATGGGACCACAAGAACAGTCATCAGTTGCGCAAGCTATCTGGGAAGCGCGCGCGCACGCGCGTTGCGCGACTCACTGGACAGCATAAACAAAGACGAGGACTGATGCCCCAAGCTCGAACAGCAAATTGGGGCGGGCACGATGGGGCAGGGAAAGGACCGAAGAGGGCCGAAAAGCGAACGCGACAGCAGCAGTGATACGGCGAAGTAGCAGAAGGACGACAACAACAACAAAAACAGGATGAGGAACGAGGGTGACTGTCATTTCCCACTGGCACGCTGGACAAGCACCGCGGCCCGCGCCATTTCGCTCTGGCGCTCCAAAAGATCAATTGATCGCAACTCGTGGAAGCAAACGAAGCCACCCTCGCCCGCCAAGTTTCCCGCTTCATTCTCGCACCGCGCAGCGCGGGAGCTACATACCCGCAAGCGCGCCGCCAGGTCTTCGGGACCCGCGGGGAATGAAATGAATCCGAGTAGGGCGCCAATGCACCCCTCAGCAGCCATCGAAAGTAGCGACAGTTTCGCAGATCGCGCCCCCCCCCCCCCCGCAGATCGCGCCCCCTTCCCCCCTCCCAAGGATGGCGAGGTCTAATTTGAGTCTGCGCGGGACGTCACCCCGCTGGACCACCAACGACGCTCGAAAATGGCGACGGCATCAAAGAACGGCGAGGTTTAGCTCAGACCCGCGTGGGATGTCACTCCGCTGGACCCCCCAACAGTCCTCGAAAAGCGACCCTTTCGCAGATCGCGGCCCCCGGGGACGGCGAGGTCTAATGTAGATCCGCGTGGGGTGTCACTCTACTAGACTCCAAGGCAGCCCTAGAAAATGACGACAGTCTCGTAGATCGCAACCATATGCATTTGTGGGTACCGCAATTGTGAATATCTTCTTCGGTGAACCTCCCTATGGGGCCACGAAGCGCTGCACAGGGTGGGGGGGGACGCATGCGGGCGGTAGCACTGGGGCCGTTGGAAGCGCTGTACTGGATATGTGAAAGTGCCAAAATGAGCGTGTGGGACGCATGCGGGCGGTCCCACTAGAGGCTACGGTGGAGCTCCCTACGGGGCCACGAATCGCTGCACTGGGTGGGTGAAAATGCCAAATTGGGTTTCGTGACGCGTGCGGGCGGTCCCACTGCAGGCTTCGGTGGAGCTCCCTATGGGGCCACGAAACGCTGTACGTGGTGGGTGAAAATGCGAAATTTTGCGTGTGCGACGCATGCGGGCAGTCCCACTGGGGGTTCGGTGGAGCTCCCGATGCAAAACGCTGTGCTGGGTATGTGAAAATGCCACATTGGATTTTCAGGCGCATGCGGGCGGTCCCACTGGTGGCTCGGATGGAGCTCCCTATGGGGCCACGACGCGCTGTTCTGGGTGGGTGAAAATGCCAAACTGAGCTTTCGGGACGCATGCGGACGGTGGCACTGTGGCCTTCGGTGGAGCTCCGTATGTGGCCACGAAACGCTGTACTGGACATGTGAAAATGCCCAATTGAACGTGTGGGACGCATGCGGGCGGTCCCACTGGAGGCTCCGGTGGAGCTCCCTATGGGGCCACGAAACCCTGTACTGGGTGGGTGAAAATGCGAAATTACGCGTGTGCGACGCATGCGGGCGGTCCCACTGGGGGCTTCGGTGGAGCTCCCGATGCAAAACGCTGTACTGGGTATGTGAAAATACCACATTGGGTTTTCGGGCGCATGCGGACGGTCCCACTGGTGGCTCCGGTGGAGCTCCCTATGGGGCCACGAAACGCTGTACAGGGCGGGTGAAAATGCCAAACTGGATTTTCGGGACGCATGCGGACGGTGGCACTGAGGCCTTCGGTGGAGCTCCCTATGTGGCCACGCAACGCTGTACTGGATAGGTGAAAATGCCAAATTGGGTTTCGTGACGCGTGCGGGCGGTCCCACTGCAGGCTTCGGTGGAGCTCCCTATGGGGCCACGAAACGCTGTACGTGGTGGGTGAAAATGCCACACTGGGCTTCCAGGACGCATGTGGACGGTAACACCAGGGACTTCGGTGGAGCTCCCCACTATGGGGCCACGAAGCGCTGTACTGGGTGGAGGAAGAGAACGCGGGGACCGTCTCTTCAAAACGAGGACCCAACACCACAGGATGGTTGGGAAAAATGACGAAATCAAATTCAGACTCGCGTGGGGCGTCACTCCGCTGGACCAGACAGCGGCCCTCGAAAGTGGCGACAATTTCGCAGATCGCTGCGCCCCAGCGATGGCGAGGTAACGTAGGACGGCGATGTGGGAGGCAGGCTGCCAGGCAGGTGCAAGCCAAGTAAGAGAGAGGAGGGGAGAGGAGGGGAGGAGAGGAGGGAGGCGGGAGGAGAAGGTCGCGACCGCAGTGCTCTGTTCAAAACGAGAACCCAACGCAGGAGGGTTTGGAAATCCTGCGCCCCGGAAGTCAGGCTCGGGGCCGCGACCAACAGGATTCTGACCACCGTCAGCGGATGAGTGCCACAGATGCTGAGCCCCTCGGACCCGACCTTGGTGGCATTCGATATCGGATCGGTATTCCCAGTACTCACGTGCTTGATGTTTCTGCGGTAGTTAACGCGCTGAATTTCTTCCAATGAACTGGCCCCGCGTAGTATGCAAAAAACCAGGGACAGGGCAACCCGTCTGGCGGAGCTGTGCGGTGGTGTGAGACTGAGCTATGGAAGAGGGCTGTGAATGGACAGCCACCCGTCCAAGCAATAAAGTGGAGAGTGTGAAGATCTTGTGCAAACATATGCCCTCGCGTGTGCAAAGCCGCCGCCTCTCCCGGCGGCAACTTCGACTCGAGTAGGAACGGCTACATCGGGGAGAGGACGAGGAGAGTGCGGAGGACAACGACGACGAGGACAGGGAAAAGGACGACCACGCACTGCCCTTCCCAGAGCCCCTCCCCCCCTCATCTCCAGCTCCCCCCTTCTGGCTGCTCGGAGGGGCGTCCAGCATGCCGAGCAGGACCCCGACGACGTAGTCCGAGCCCTCGTCGCCGCGCGCCTCCCCCCGCCGAGGACAGCGACAGTCGGCGGCAGGCTGGGCCCCGACCAGGCTCGAAGAGCGAGGGCCCCGAGGAGTGCCCCGCGTGCGGTCGGGAGCACAGCATGCGCGCGCTCGAGAGGACACGCGCGACGCCGGCGGCGCTCGCAGGGAGGGGGGGGGGGGGAGGCGGGGAGCACGAGAGCTTGTAGCCTCTGGGCCCCCGAGGGAGCCGAGACAGGCGCGCGCCCTTCCAGACGACGCCCCCCCCCCCCCGCCCCGAGACGGCAGGGCGACGAGTGCTGTACATGTCAGCTGCGCCCTGGCCAGGCCCATCCTGGAAGCCAGCAGCGGTGTACACGCCTCGCCCTCCTGGCTCGGCCAGGAGGGCGTATACAGGGAGCAGTGGGTATGTATAGATTTCGTCGCCCGAGACGGGGGAGGGGGGGGGGGGGGGGGGCCTTTTCGGTGTCAAGACTTTGGCACGTCACGCACAGAACTTGTTGGTCATCAGTCTTGGGAAAACATCCAGGGATGTGGCCTCTCTGGGTTGCTTGGAAATCCTTTTTTGGCTCCTTTGGTCCATCTCGGGGCGGGCCCTCTTGGGTCGTCCCAGGGCCAGGGGGGGGGGCGGGGAGGGGGGGGGGATGCTTTCTGGAAGGAGGCGCCCCCCCCCCCGCCCCCCCCCGGGAGGCGAAGTCGGCGGGGCGTGTTCTGGAAGGGTGTGGGTTTTGTGTCGGGGAGTACCCCCCCCCAGCACCCCAACCCTGATGGATCTGAGCCGACACTTTCGCGAGGACCCATGTTCCAGGGCAGCGCGCCTGCTCCAGATCCGAACGGCCTCTTTCGCGGGCCAGACAAACTCGACGGGCCTGTTGTCGCGCACGGTGCGCGCGCGAGCGCGCCATCTCAATAACTGCTCCTTCCGCCTCCCTCCGCCGAGCTTCCGCAGAGGGACCCGCCTCCGTTTTTCTTCCGCCGGCTTCCGCTGGCTTCCGCCGGCACTCCGCCGGCTTGCGACGGGGGCGAGACGCGCCAAGGGCGAGCCACTTTGTTTTTTTTGCCCCCCGGAAAACAAGCCTGACCCCCATGAGCTTGTCACCACAATGCGCAGCGGAGAAGCCCGAAACAGGAGGAGGAATAGGAGGAGGAGGAGGACAACGCAGTGATCCCAAGCGGGGGCCAAAGAGGCGCTCCCCCCAAAACGCACCGAGAAGCCACTCAAGTCAGCAACAGCAGCAGCGCGCAGCAGTAAAGCAACGAATTGCGGCCCTCAACACGGCAGCAAAACCAACATTTCGCCTGTCGGGGATTCGGTGAACAACGGCACACGGCAGGGTAGGCTGGTGCACCGCCAGAAGAGGGGGGAGGCCAAGAAGAGGCAGAGAAAAGAGGACCAGAGAACAGAGCAGGGCGCTGTGTGCGGACCCCAAATGGCCTCACATGCCACCAATAGATAGTCGAAAGCACACAGCGTCGGATACACGAGGATACTGGGTGACCTATGACAGAGGCGAGCCAATGTCTGGACCGCCCCGCGGGCGCGCGAGCCCCCGCGCACGCCCGCGGCAAGGTCCCCCGGTCTTCCGCCCTCCGTCCTCCGCCCTCCCTCTCCCCACGTCGAAGAAGAAGAAGAAAGACGACATACTTCGAAGAAGAAGGAGAAACGCGACATGCTCGTTTCGTTGCTTTCTTGGGCGATGGGACAACCCAGCCTCTGGCACAATGCGGGCTATCAGTGTATACTACAAGCTGTAAGCTGAGACAAACTATGACAGGTAGATGCCGCAACAGCACGAGGCAGACTGCAGAGGAGGAATGAGCTCCGCGAGGAATTTTCGAATCCGTGCGCGACCCCCGCTGCCTGGCGCGCAGAGCGCGCCGCCAGGGCGGCGCCGGAGGCGCCGCCCGGGGGGGGGGACCCGCGCCGACCGAGGAAATCCACACGGAGCTCGCTTGTTCGTGCCGCCTGTGCTCACTTCGGCCATTCCTCCCCCCCCGGCCCCCCGCGCGTGAGCCCCCCGTGCACGCAGGTGGCGAAGACCCCCACCCGCCCGTCTCTCCGCCAGCCAGAATCTCCGCCAGCACGACGCCCCGCGCCCACTGCAAGATCGCACACGGCAAGGTCACGGCCGCGGCCACGGCAAAGGCGCACACGGCCACGGCGCAGTCTCCCCCTCCCATGCTTCATCCACCTCCCCTCCGTCCCCCTCGTCCTCCACGCCCCTCCTCCACCTCCCCGCCTCTCCTCCTTCTCTTCCTCTTGCTCCTCCTCCTCCCCCCTCCTCCCTCCTGCCTGCCTCTTTCCCTGCCTGCTCCTCCTCTTCCTCCTCCTCCTCCTCCTCTTCCTCCTCCCTCCTCCGCCCTCCTTCTCCTCCTCCCTCCTCCTGCTCCTGCAAGCACGGGAGGTCACATTGAAAGTTTTGCTCCGCAACTCTTGGTTCGGCTCCAACCCCCATCGCCGCTCCCCGGCGATCTGAAGCATGTTGCCAAAGTCCTCCTGTGCGGCCGCGGGTGGAGGGGCAGAAGACGGCATTGCAAAATCTGAGACGAGTGATGGGCCTGTTTTCCACCATCACCACCATAAGTTGGAGGGGGGAAGGAGGTGGAGGATGCGGAGGAGGGAAAGGAAGAGGGGGAGGAGGACACCCTTACCAGACCCTCACCCCACCAATGTATGGTGGCGGTGGTGGTGGGAAACAGGCCCATCAACGAGGGGGTGCGCGAAGAGCTTGTCTACCAGAGTTGCCATTCACCTCAGTGAAGAAGGTAACTCGGCGGCGGGAGGGGGAGGGAGGGAGGGAGGGGAGGGGGATGGGCAGGGGGGGAGGAGAGGCAGGGAGAGGAGAGGGGAGGGCGGGAGGGGAGGGGAGGTCCGATGCGGAGGAGGAAGCGAAGGCGGCCACGACCCCGCGAGGCACGAGAAGATCAGCAGCAGCAGCAGCAGCAGCAACAGCAGTACCGCCAGCACCACCACAACCACCACCACCACCACCACCACCACCACCACCACCACCACCACCACCACCTGGATAAACAGCAGCAGAACGGCAGCAGCGTCAGAGAACGAAGGGGCCATGAGAGCGGCGAGGACAAACCCTCACCAGGTCCTCCTCCTC
>CAUYUJ010016997.1:2500-46035 GCA_963575745.1 Prorocentrum cordatum
GGAGGAGGAGGAGGAGGAGGAGGAGGAGGAGAGGAGGAGGAGAGAAGGAGGAGGAGAGGATTGGGAGGAGGAGGAGGAGGAGGAGGAGGAGCAGGAGGATGAGGACGAGGAGTAAGAGGAGGACGGGCAGGAGGAAGGGGAGGAGAACGGGGAGGAGGAAGGGGAGGAAGAGGAGGAGGAGGAGGGGTAATCTGGATACGCAATATGTTCAGACGTCTTTCCAGCGCCAGGCCCCTTTGTGACCAGGCACGCCGAGCTTGCCCGCTTGTGCGTCGAGCAGGTGGCCTCTGCATGTTCCGCATGCGGGCCCGGCTGCATGTGCGTCCAGTTGTCTGGCAGGGTTAAGTCTGGCGTGTCCCTCGACAGTGGGAATTTTCAAACATTGTAAAAAATAGTCTGGGGACGATGTGTTGATTATTGTTTGAATTATTTGGGGTAGTTTGTTTGAGTATTTTCATTGTTCCGCCTAAGATCCGCCTGCATGGGGACATGCCCGACCTAATGGCAGTGGAGGCGCAACATGAACGGCTGCTGCGTAAGATTTGGGATGTGTTTGCATTGTTCGGAGCTTTGTTCTGGGATGGTCAGGCGACCAGAAGTCCCAGTGGGCTCCATAGACACTATCGGGAATTCTGTTGTCATTGGGGAAATTGCAACGTACGCAGACAGCTGATTATGAAGGACAGGCTCGCGGTTACAAGCTCCACTAGAATCGGAGCCCGCAGTCCTCCACCCATCTCAGTTTCGAGCGACAATGTCCACGTAGCCCTCGACTGAGAGGCTTGGTTGGCCCTGCAAGGATGATGTGTGTACACGCCCAATAAAGACAATATTGCAATGAGCACATAACTCAACTGGTTTTCGCACCGCTGCATTCCAAGGTGGCTTCCGGGGACCCCTCGGGCCTCGAGACCTCGAGCCCATCCATCCTTCCTCTATTCCTCCTGCCGCTGGTGTTCCTCCTCCTCCTCCTCCTCCTCCTCCTTCTCCTTCTCTTGCTCCTCTTTCTCTTGCACCTCCATATCCCTTTCTGCTGCCGGTCGTCATCCAGCTCCTCCTTTTCCTCCTCCTCCTCCTCCTCCTCCCCCTCCTCCTCCTCCTCCTCATCATCATAATCCTGATGCGCTTGTCCTGTCTGGGGGCGCCAACGATCCACCCGCGCTCGACCCCGTCGGGCCCATCTTCAGTCCAGGATCGGTCTAGCTGGGATCCGCGTGGGGAGGATTTGCTTCGCGCCCCCTTTGATCCGGCGGGCCCCCGCGGGGGGGGGGGGCGGGTGAGAGGGTCGCGAGGGGAGGGGGGGGCCGCGAGGGGAGGGGGGAGGAGGAGGAGGAGGAGGAGGAGGAGGAGGAGGAGGAGGAGGAGGAGGAGGAGGAGGAGGAGGAGGAGGAGGAGGGGGAGGAGGGGAGGGGGGGGGGGCGGGAGGCCCAGCGTAAGTTCTGGGCAGGGCCCGTCTCCCCCGTGGCGAGCGCGTGGCCAGCTCGTCGAGGCGTGCGGGAGCGGCGCCTCTCGGGGCGCGGCGCGAGGGCAGGGAGGGCAGGGCAGGGGGGGGAGCAGTGGGAGAGGCCTGGGGGGGCGAAGGCCGCTCCCCTGGCAGAGGCGGGCCCTCGCAGCCCAGCCCTGGGTGCCCCCCCCCCCCCCTCGCGGCGACGGCGACGGTGCCGACGACGACGGCGGACGACACGACACGACCACGACCACGACCACGACCACGACCACGACCGCGACCGCGGCGGCGATGACGCGCGCTGCCCCCCCCCCCCCCGGACTGGCCTCGGGCCAGCGCCCCGCGGCAGGACGCTCCCGCTCGCCCGCTCTCCCTTCTCCAGGGGGGGGGGGGCCGGGCGCCCCGCGGGCGCCGAGGTCCCCGCGCGCCTGCGGGGCAAGCAGGCGCGCCGCCGACCCCGCCCCCGCGCCGCCTGGCGCCCGCCGCTCCCGCCCCCGGCCGCCGCCCGGCCCTCCTCCTGCCAGGAGGGGGAAAAACACACAGACACAATTCATCGTCGATCCCTAAGAAAATATGGGAAAATATGGGAATTGGGCGGGAAGACAGGAACACAGAGAATATGCGACAAATATGGACATTTTCTTATTTGTGTGTGTTTATTTGTGTGTCCTTGGGCCCCTTAATCCTGGCTCTGCGCGCGCGCCACGGGCCGCTGGAGAGGAGTGTCCCGGGCTGGCACCGGTGCTTCGCCATCGTGGGGCCAGCGCGTGGATGCCGCTGGGCTGCGGCAGGTGGCAGGGCAGGTTTCACTCGTCGTGCCTCCCCCTCGCCCCCCCCCCCCCCCACTTCCTCCCCGCGTTCCTCCTCGTTCCCGTTCCTGCTCGTCCCCAGTCCTACTCGTTCCTCCTGACGCTGACGCTGTTGCCAAGCCAATTGGATCCAATCAAGGATGCTGCCATCCCGTTCATCGATTCATCCTCCCCTCCCTTCCTAAACCGATGATGGCCATTGGGGCTGGCGAATGGTCACTCGTATGAGGCTCGCTGATCACTGACCAGAGCGCCTAAATTTTGTTGCAGAAATGATTATCCTTCATTCCCCATTCGGAAACACGACACAAGCCATCATCATCCTCATCATTATCCTCATCCTCTTCCTTCTTCCTCCTCCTTCTCCTTCTCCTCCGCCTCCTTCTCCTCCTCCTCATCATCATCATAATCTTCCTCCCCTTCCAGTGCGATCCTCTGCTCAGTAGTTAGCAGGTGTACTCCCTTGATGTGGGTCACATGGTGTTTGGTACAAAGGTTCTTAGAGAGGTCCACGTCTCCCCCTTCCTCCTGCCCCCCGCCAGTGCGTTATTCTGCCAGGCAGCAGGTGTAGTCCCTGTACGTGGGTCTCCTGGTGTCTGGTACCAAGTTTTTCGCCGAGGTCAGCGTCGTCGCCCCCGTTCCCTACACCTTAGGCGATGCTTAAGAAAACTTACGTTTTCGGCCAGAGTCTCGATTATTCTTATCTTTTCAATGTAAATCACAAGATTGTGATAGAAGTTCTGGGTTTCATTCAATTTCTGAGACTATGAATTTCTTAACTCATGATTTCTTAAGCATTTCGCAGGGTGTACACCGAGCAGGTGGACTCCCTCGCCTTGTGGTGTCTCGTGCTATGATTCTCGGCGAGGTCACCGTCGTCGCCTCCTTTCCCCCTACCCCCCTCGGTTGCGAGCCTCTGCAAAGCAGCACGTGCACTCCCTGGACTTGGGCCTCCTATTGTCTGGTACAACGTTTCTCGCCGAGACAGCGTCGTCGCCGCCTTCATGCACATCGGGTGCGATCCACACCCGTCGGGTGCGAGCCGCTGCTGGGCAGCAGGTGGAGTCCCTCGCCAAGTGGTGTCTTGTACCCAGTTTCTCGGCGAGGTCGGCGTCGTCGCCTCATTCCTCACGCCCCCTCGGGTGCGTGCCTCTGCTGGGCAGCAGGTGGACGTCCCTCGCCCGTTGGCGTCCGGTTCCGAGCTTCTCGCCGAGGTCAGCGTCGTCGCCCCCATTCCCCACGCCGAGCAGGTGGACTCCCTCGCCCTGTGGTGTCTCGTGCTGAGATTCCTCGGCGAGGGCGGCGTCGTCGCCCCCCTCCTCCACCCGGTGCGGCTCCCTGCCTGGCCGCAGGTCTACTCCCTCGACCTGGGCCTCCTGGTCTCCGGCACGAAGTACCGGGGCGAGTTCGAGGAGCGCTGCTGCGGCCGCAGCCCGCCCCAGAGGGCCCGCGTCCTCGCCGCTCCCCCGCACCCCTCCCCTCCCCCTCCCGCGCCCGCGCCCGCGCCCTGTCCCTCGCCCTCCTCGCGCACGTCCCCACGTCCTCCCCCTTCCCCGCGCCACTCCCCGCCCCCCTGCCTGCGCCCCTTCCCCTCCCCGCCGCTCCCTGCCCCTGCCCCTCCCGCGCCCCGCGCCTTCCCTTCCGTGCGCCCCTCCCCTTCGCTTCCGTGCGCCCGTTCCCTCCGAAGCAAGGCATCATCACGACACGTTGCAAGCTTCTCAGAGCTTCCCATATGTCCTGTCGTTCTGCACGGGCTCCGGGATCGAGGGCCGCTCGCGCGGAAGTCCTGGCACGTCCCCTGATCAGGACGCCCGAGATGGCGTCGCAGCGAACGGGGGCACGGGGAACGTCGATTTCTACGTTTGGCTACGCCCCATGCTCAGGGGGCTCGGAGCTCCGCAGACGGGGGCACAGCAAACGGGGGCAGCTGAAAAAGCCTGAACCCTCGCTAAACTATGCCCCCGTCTAGGGGGCCCTGACTTGAGCCAGTCGCATCATGACTTGGCGTCTCATACTCTGCGAGCTGTCCCAGCTTCTCGGCGCCCGTGCCGGTGCAGTCCCGTCCGCCAGCCGCCACTTGTCGGTTGCAGTGCAGCACCCAGTTGGCCGGCTTGCGCTTGGATTGGCCTGGCGATCCGAGTCGGCTACACGTGAAGACATTTCGCCGGAGTGACCCTTGGTGAGGGCACAGTGGGGTCCCCAGATGGTTGAACGCGATGCGATGGCAGCGTCTTGCGCTCGGATGTGGCCTCCCCGTGGCCCCCCAGACGCCACGCCTGGGGTCACTCTCGCGCGCAGCCGGCCAGGTGCCTGCGCCCCGTTTCCAGAGGAGGCCGCCCAGAGCCCGGCCCAGCCCATGCCGACGAGCAGGCCTTGGCGCTGCCCCTCGGCGACCCTCCTGCGCGCACACCCCTACCTTCCCCCGGCGGCGCGCCGAGGGGGGGAGGCGAGAGATGGGGCAGGCCTTGTCAGAGGGCCTGCAGGGCCTCTCCGAGGGCCTGGGGCCTTCCTCCCGAGAGGGCCCCCGCCCCCAGCTGCCTCCCCCCTCGGGGCCCGCCCCCGGGTCCCCCCGCTTTCCTGCGCACGGGACAGGCTCGTGCCGTGCCGTTGGCACGCCCTGCGGCTCCGCGAGAAGAGGCTCGGATCTGCCGCCGTCCACCTCGCTCGCGTCGCAAGGGCTCCGTACTGGACCGGCGGTTGTGACCGACACGGGGTCTGTTGGCCCTGTTGGGTCACGGGGCCAACACAGGGTCACACCAGCCCCGTTGGGCTCCCGAGGGCTCCCGAGAGGGATCACACAGCATGCCCGCCCACAGGCGCGCTTCTCGCCTCCACTGTTGGACTTCCCTTCAAACTTCAGTATGAAACCAAGCAAGAATCCTCACCCGAGCACGCGAGACGGGATCCTCAGGGAGCACTGGCTCACGTTGCGCCTGGCGGCCACGGTATGTGGGATGTGCCACATGTCGGGTGTGTGAAAGAACAGATAACCAAGCAAACAACCAAACAACCAAAAACAGCGGTCTGGGGCCAGGGGGGGCCCGTTTCCCCTGGACGGGGCAGGCCGAGCTCATGCTCAGTCTTGCGGCACCGCGAGAAGAGTTGACATCTGGGCGGGAGGGGGTCCTGGAGATGCCTCGCCGTCTCCGGGCTCCCATGGTCCATGCATGCCCCAGACCCCAGGACCGTCCAAAGCTGACCAGACTGAAAAGCTCGTCCCTGGGGAGCCCGGGGAGTCCAGCGCTCGTTTCCGCCAGGACCCCGCTCCTCTCCTTCCGAGGCGGGGATTTGCCCCCCCCCCACCCACACACACACACACCACACACGCACACACACACACACACCGCCCCACCCCCCACCCCATCCCTGAGGCATCGATCTGCGGGGACCGGGCCCTCGGCGGGCGGTGGATGTGGACCTCGGCATGCGGACGGTGGCATTGGGGCATTCGGTGGAGCTCCCTATGGGGCCACGAAGCGCTGTATTGGGTATGCGAACATGTAAGATTTGATGCTTCGGGGCGCACGCGGACAACAGCACCGCGGCCTTGAATGGGGCTCTATATGGGGCCACGGAGCGCTTCTGTGGGTGTGTGAAAATGCCAAATTGGATGTTTCGGGACGCGTGCGGACGGTGGCACTGGGGCTTTCGGTGGAGCTCCCTATGGGGCCACGAAGCGCTGTAGTGGGCGGGTGAAATTGCAAAAGTTGATGCTTTGGGACGCGTGCGGACGGTGGCACTGGGGCCTTCGGTGGAGCTCCCTATGGGGCCACGAAACGCTTGACTGGGTGTGTGAAAATGCCAAATTGAATGCTTCAGGGCGCATGCGGACGGTGGCACTGGGGCCTTCGGTGGAGCTCCCTGTGGGGCCACGAAACGGTCTAGTGGGTGGGTGAAAATGCCAAAGTGGATGCTTTGGGACGCGTGCGGACGGTGGCCCTGGGGCCTTCTTCGGAGCTCCCTATGGGGCCACGCAGCGCTTTACTGGTTGTGCGAAAATGCCAAGTTGGATGTTTCGGGACGCGTGCGGACGGTGGCACTGGGGCCTTCGGTGGAGGTCCCCATGAAGCCACGTAGCGTTGTACTGGGTGGGTGAAAATGCCAAATTGGATGTTTCGGGACGCATGCAGACGGTGGCACTGGGGCCTTCGGTGGAGCTCCCTGTGGGGCCACGCAGGGCTGTACTGGGCGGGTGAAACGCAGGGACGAGGGAGGAGGGGGAGGAAGGAAGGAAGGAGGGAGGAACGCGGGGACCGTCTCAAAACGAGGACCCAACACCTCAGGATGGTGGGGCGAGATAGGGAGTCCTGGGATTTGTGTGCATCTATTTGTGTGTCCCGGGGCCCCATGCAAAGACGCCTGTCGCAGGTGCGGGCGGAGAGAGGCGGCTTGCCCCCAGCCCAGCTGGGCGGCAAGAGAAGAGCCCCCGAGCTCCGTGGGCCGGGAGGGCCTGCAGTCTCAGAGGATGGGCGTTGTGCCCCCGGTGCAGTAGGTAAGGCAATTAGGCCTGCGGCGTGTCGACCGGCGACCACCCCGCCGCGGGCGTTCGGGCGTTCAAGGTTGAACGCCGCCAGTGGCCCAGAATCGGCAGCTATGGAACGATCGGGCGATCGAGAAGCCGTCGGTCGTTCAAGGCTGAACGATCCACGCCCTGTCAGAAGCCAACGCCAGGGTCGTCACGACACGAACCTGCCGTAAATGTCGCGATCGTTTTTCTTATTCATTGTTTTGCCGATCGGCGCGGGCCCCCCCGCTCCCCCCCATGGAGTAGCTCTTGGCTTTTTGGGGCGCCTGTTTTGAGCAGGTGGATTCGCAGTGACTCTGCCTAGCCGCCGACGGAAAACTGTTTCGAGCAGGGTCTCCACCTTAGGACGCACTGTGTTGCAAACAGTCGCCCTAAGCAGAGGTCCAGAGCCAGATCCCCCCCCCCTTTCGCCCAATGTCGAAACGCTGACAAAAAAAACGTTCACGTGGCGATGGCGTGCCGGTGACGCCGGCGAAGGCGTTCAAGGTTTCATTCCGCACGATAGGGCGACGCGGAAGGACGGGGGGCACGGTAACGTTACAGGACTTGACGGGATTCAACCTTGAGCGATTGGGGCCGCGATCGATTCAAGGTTGAAAAGAATCGACGTGGTGTCCAAAATTGTTGCGCGCGCCGACGCAGCACGAACGTACCGTAGTTGGTGCTTGGGAGGCCACGTCGTCGCCGCGGCTGAACTTAGCTTGGAAATCTGGTGCGCTTGGATGCCGGGGAGTCCAGGGACCGAGGTTGAGCTGTCGTTGTCTCAATTCGCCTGCTTCGAATTCTTTGGGCGGCAATGAGAGCGTTTGGACTCGTTGGGCCTCAGGGCCCGTCTCCATTTTGAGAATGCGCAGAGAGGCACACCATCATCGGCCATCGTTTCTGCCGCAACGCTTCCATCCCGCACGCATCCACACGCACGAACGCGCGACCATTCACCCGCCCGGTCTCCCGCTTGCACGACGCTGACCTTACCCAACCCCTGCGCACGTGCATCGACCTGCACCGCCACCAGCACATGCCTGCCCACTCGTCTGCGTGATTTGCTCTGCCACCTCCAGCTCTCGCTGGAGCTGTAGTATCTATCCTCCCCAGCGGCGCTCCTTCAGAGAAGAGAATTTGCCAGGTTGCCGTCGAGGATCTAATGGTGCGCACGTTATACGATTGAGGCAGTGCGTGGTTTCCAGATACCCTGCAAGGGACCAGCTTGCAGTTTCCGAAACGGCTTGGAATTCCGATTTGTTTCTGCAGCGGGTTTAACGGTACCATTGTCATCCGTTTTGGGTGGAGGTCGTCCACGGCATCTCTCTTGACGAAGTACCCGGATGGGCAGCCTGCGATTCATGTCGCAGGCTTGGACTCAAAGTGTGCCACAAGCTGCTTGGTGGATTACAGGAGGCTTGGCTCTTGACGAGACCTCATATCGTCACGGATCTGGAGGCCAGGATCTTGTCTTCTAGAATGCAGAGACCATGCGTACCCCGCGCCAACTTGGGAAACGAGACCGTGCCTCTCCAGGAGGGCTGGCGTCGAATGTGTATGAGAGCATTTGCCCGTCGAGGCGTGCGCTTGCATCACGTTCGTGCCGTTCTTGCGGGCGGCCAGTGTCTCGAACCTTCTGGGATGGTCTTTGCACGTTAGGCTTGGCCACCTTGTTTCGGGCCCCCCCGACAGTGTGGTGACCACACACACCTCGTGGTGAGTCAGTGGGGATTCGGGGTCACCGCACGGTTTGGGTACTCGGAGCGTTCTCCGAGGACATCTCGGACGATTGGGGCCTCCGAGGTCCCAAAACCGTGCGGTGATGAACCGCGCGGTGACGTCGTGCGGGATTCCGAGGTCACCACGCGGTCCGTCACCACACGGTTTTGGTTCCCCGAACTTATCTTTGCATGGCGATCGTTGAGCCGAAGCAGAATGTAAGAACAATCCTTGCCGAGGAGCGTCTCAAGTCCGTGATCAGCGAGGCTGGGCACGTTTCCTGCCGCTCTCTGATGGAGTTCCACCCCATTCAGCACGCATCTCTTCTCTTGACCCTCACCACCGTCAACCGTGCCCCGTTCCATCGATGCATCCACCGCCGACCTACCCGTCTCCACCAACTCATTGTGCACTCAATCATGTGTCCCATGGTTTCCCCACCAGCTCATCCGTGCGAAGATCCGCAAGGTCTCCTCCAGGTGCTCAGGATCGCACTGCCTCGCCTGCAGCATGCAGCCTGCACAGCCTTGCTTATGTGCTTTCGCAACGCTCGCGGCTCCACTCGTGTGTTGCCAGCGCTGGGGATGGCGCTCCTGCTAAAGTGCTTCTGCCACTGATCGTCCTCCCCCTCCTCCTCCTCCTCCCTCGCCTACGGGCCCGCACAGGAGGAAGCGAGGGCTGCCCAGGAATAACATGTTTTCCCTCGAAGGGCGCCCCAGCAGTTGTCCTTTTCTCTCTCACCTTGACTGTACCTTCAATGGGCAGTAAACCTCCTCCCTCTCCGCTTCTGCAATGATCCTGGGACAGACCATCACCATAACTACACGCACAGTGGCAATCCACCATTGCGATTGGACGTTCGACTCTTGGCCCGTTGCTCGGGAAGTTCTGCCAGAAGCCTCCGTGACCGATCGGTACGATCGAATGCGTGCGAACAGGGCGGTGGTGAAGACAGACAGCAGTTCCAGCCCATGTTTAACAGGAATCGTTGCCGGCGTCGCCGCGGATGTTAGCTATTTGAAACAGGTGGTCGCTTGCCAAACAGCGGCCTCTGCCAGTTCTGGACAGCATGTGTGCGTGTGTTGTTGACCATCGTACCCATTGTTCCGTACCCGTTTCGGGCGTGCCACGCCAATTTTGGTGAGGCCCAAGGGGGCAGATCGGAGATCGAATGATCTCGCGCACAGCCCATGGTGTGGTCGGAGATCCAATGATTCGATGTGAGGCTTCGCGTGCAGAGGTTCTCAGTCCGAGCCTTGCGTGCCGACGGACGAAGGGTGCTGGGCAGGCATGATGGCTCGAGGGGGCGGGCCGTGCCCAGACCACCCGACGTCGTGAATGCTTCACACCGCGATCCCATGGAGGACGGTGTCCGTGGGACAGGCTTTGCCTTCCGAGCCCTTTGGTCGACGGACGTGGCGCCTGGCAAGGGCCCCGGGAGACCGAAAGTTGCCGCCGCAACCAGGCGCGCTGACGATGGTCGCGGCTCGGGCAGGTCTGGGGAGCCAGACGCGCAGACCAGGCAGAGGAGGCGAGAGAAGCGAGTAGGCAGACACTGCCAGGTCACCAGCGCGGAGCGAGACGTCTGCCTCTTCATCGACGAGATCCACCAGCTGGCGCCCCCCGCCCCCCGCCAGGTTTCCAAGACAGCGGGCCTCCGCGAGACACCAGGGCAGTTCCAGACAGGGGCTCACATTCGGGGGTCGAGTCGATGGTCGAACAAGTTGACAACTTCCTCAGACCGCTTCCGCCGGCTTCCGCCAGCGGGTGACCGTTCCAAGATCTGGCAACCTTTTCGGATACAGGGTTTCCAGAATCCGTCAGTTGTCTGTCCGGTTCCGCTGCCGACCCAGGTTTCGTCGCGCCGTGACAAATCACGACGGGAGACTTTGGGCAGTTGTCCACCTCCCAGGGCTTTTATTGGCCCCAGGAAGCGTCACAGACGCTGTTCGCTGGAATGAAAGCCCGGTCCCGGCCAAGGGGTCCAGTCATAGCGTCGGGGGCCTGGGGAGCCAGTCCAACACCGCGAGGCAGGGAATCTTCGCTAGGAAAGGTTTCCTCTTGCCGTGGGCTGCCCTGCAGGGTGGTGCCTGCGAGGCTAGCAGCGGGACACCCGCTCCAGAGTGCATTCCGACAGCCTCGGCACCCGCCCAAAGCACGGCTTCGGGTAAGTCGGGCGTGTCCCTCCCTCTACAGGAGGGATCTTCGGGGACGATTTCTTGATTATTTTTTTGACTAGTTTGGAGCATTGTTTTAGTATTTTTCATTTTCGTCCAAAATCCGCCTGTAGGGGGACACGCCCGACCTGAGGCTTCGGCCAGGCGCGGCCGCGGGAACGGCGCAACAGCCCAGCACGCGCACGAGCAGCTCGCAGCTAGCACTGCAGCCGAGAGCCGGGAGGACGGGCCGATCGGGGGCGGCCAAGAGGGGGTGATGACTTAGGGGAGGCTGGAGAGCATGACTTTGGACGCCCGAAATGGGTACGGAAAGAATGGGTACAATGCCCAACAACAAATGTTGTCCCAAACCCGCTGTTGGGCAGGCGGCCTTCTGTCTCAAATGGACACAGGCCGCGGCGACATCGACAGCGAGTCCTGTTCAAAATGAACAGGAACTGCTGTTGGGCATCGTACCCATTCTTTCCGTACCCATTTCGGGCGTCCAAATGACGGGGACCACGGTACTCCCCCAGAGTTCATGGCGCCGCTTCCTACTTCAATATACGCCGGTCGCTGAAAGTACGCATTTTTTCGGACTCCCGGAGCCCAGTCTGTTTCGAGCGCTTGCCTACTTCAAGAATCGAGATGCTCTTGCTGCTATCTGTAATTCCCTGGGAGAGCCTGAACCCAACGTACTTTATATCCGCCTTCTCACTTCATGTTCTTACCTACTTCTTCCGACCGCTGTGTTCGTCCCCGCCCCCCCCCCCTGGGCCGCGGACATCCCGCTGGCCATGGTTTGCGCCCTCTCCTCTTGGACGCCCCCGAGCTGACGACCACGGGTCGGAGCCCTGGCCGGGAAGCCGCGGCCAGGGAGAGGCAAGAGCAGCGCAGTGATTGGTGCGATTTAGTTGGGTATGGAAAGCACGGGTGCGAAGACTGACAGCAGTTCCTCGAGGCCTCCCAGATGGGGTCCGAGCAGGTGGGGTCGGAGGGTCGCGCCGCATCGCCGATGCATCGCCGATGCGGCTCGATGTGGAGCCCAGTTTGCTTCACATCGACGTCGCCGATGCATCGACGACGATGCGTCGCCGGTGCATCCCCGATGCATCGCCGATGCATCGCCGATGCCTCGGCGATGCGGCACGATCCTCGGACCCAATCTACCCCGTCCCCGTCTAGGAGGAGGCCTAATGGAAAAAACGGGTGCGAAGACCGACAGCACTTCTGGACCATTTTGAACAGGTTTCGTTGTCGGCGCCACCGCGGACGCTTGTCCGTTTCAGGCAGCAGATTGCCTGCCCAACAGCGGCCGCTGCCGGTCATGGACGGCCTCTGTTGTTGGGCAGCGTGCCACTTTTGTCCAGGCCCACTCTGGTCGCCAACGAAAGTTGTGGGCGGTGAGGGGCTTCTGCTCAGCGTGTCGCTCTTCCGACTCGGGCCCACCACGTTGTTGCGCGACCCCCCTTTTTCCCCCCCCCCCCCCTCGGCACGCTGGCCAGTGCGCGCATCGGTCGCCCTGGATCGCCGCCCGCTGGTGCAGCCTCTCTGCCACGCCGCTGACGTAGAACACGTTTCGGCGCGACACGCTGGCCGTAAGTCGGGCACGTCCCTCTACAGGAGGAATACTTAGAAATAGTCAAAAAATGATATGGCGACGATGTTTCTACTATTGTTGACCATGTTTGGATATGTTTGGGCTACTTTTATGGTTTCGTCCAAGATTCGCCTGTAGGGGAGCACGCCCGACCCGAAACACGCTGCCCGCTCGCAGGGCAGCGGCGCGCCGCGCTCTGGCCGCCGCCTGGGCTCGCCGGGCAGGACTCCCCGCGCGCAACCGCATCGCAGAGGGGGGAGGAGGGGGAGGAGGAGGAGGAGGAGGAGGAGAAGGAGGAGGAGGAGGAGCAGGAGGAGGAGGAGGAGGAGGAGGAGGAGGAGGAGGAGAGGAGGAGGAGGAGGAGGGGGGGGGGGAGAAGGAGAGGGCGCGGCGTGGTGGGCCGGAGATCGCCAACTCTCGACGAAGAAAAAAACGGCATGATGGCGCCCCGCGCGAATTTCTTGCATCCGCGCTGGGCCCCCCCAGGCGGCGCCTCCGGCGCCGCCACAAGGCGCGCTCCACGACCCAGAGAGGGGGTCCAGTGCAGATCCAAGAAATCCGCGCGGAGCGCCCAAAAGTTTATGTCGGTGCCGTTTTCTCTTCCTCTGAACTATGCGAGACCAGCACGGGGTGGACTCGACGACGGGAGCTCGGCCTCCGCCTGCGACCACTTAGCCTTCTCGCCAAGCGCTCTCGCTTGAAACCTGTCTTGGCGTGTCGAATTCGGCTCTGGCTGTGATTGGGCTGGGCTTGCAGGTTTGACAGCATTCGAGGAACGAGTAATTCCACCAACATACCTTCTCGCAAGTCTACGCGGATGTCTTGGATCGGCGTTGGGCCCCCCTGGCGGCGCTTCTGGCGCCGCCCCTGGCGCACAGGAAGGGGACTCGGGCGCCGATTCAAGAAATCCGCGCAGAGCTCAAGAAGTTACTTTTACGCAGTTGTTGTTCCTCTATAAACACTTACCTCCCGAGACAGTCTCAGCACGAGCTTTAACTTTCAGCGGGTGCCTCCTCGGTTGGTGTGGCTGCAGCGCTCGCTGCAGCTATACGTAGCGTGTGCATAAGCTTCAGCTTCAGCTTTGGCCTCGGCTCTGCCGTTGGCGTTCGCGTTCGCATTCGTCGTCGCCTAGTGTTTTTCGGGCAAGGAGAAGCGAGAAATGGTCGCGGCCCAATGAGCAAAATAAATTGCAATGGTTGCAGCGAGGCGACCGAGAAGATAGCCTAGGCCGCGGCCACAAGTCTTCACCTCGCAATCGATTTGCACGGGGTATTGAATTTCTTCAATGTGCATCACGGTTGCGGTTTGCATTGTGCCATCTGTTTGCGCAAAACCTTGTACGTATCAGCTGGTCTGGAAAACGCAGCTGTTACATGTGATGCGAATGTTTACCAGAAGTCCCCAGTTTCCTGGAATCCCGCCAGACGCACCTTGAAATAAATTTTGGAAATATAGGGAGGAGAAGGATGATTATGATGGAAAAGCATGTGTGGTGGAGGGACGAGGAGGAGGCGGTGGTGCAAGAAGAGAGAGAGAGAGAGAGCATGATAACCAGGAGGATACGACGCTGCAGGGAAAACGCCTGTGGGAGGAGGGATTTGGACCGGAGTAAACCCAAGATGCATCAGCGATGCTGACGATGCGGTGAACCTCGTGGACATCGAGTACGTCGGGGTCCGAGCGAGTGGGCTCCCGAGGGAGCCTGCGAAGCGTGCGGTCGGGCGCGCAGAGGCAGAGCCCGGCTGCTTGGTCAGTGGGAAACACACAAGTCCCCTCATGAGTTTCTACCAGTTCCTTCCACTGCAAGCAGCACGCCCTCGAAGGCGAGAGCCTCGTCTCGAAAAGGGGCGGACTGCCCCGTTCCCTCTCGGTGAGCGGCGAGGAACGCGCAGCATGCAGGATTGCACGGTTCGAAAGGGGTGTCCAGCGACACCCCTGTCTTGAAGCAGGGCTCCCCCCGCCCGTGCAGCTCCTGCGCAGGTCTTCGCTTTATGGCCATGAGCGCCAAGGAAACCTCAATCGGAAAGACAAAACAATTGGGCAATGGGCCGCCCTACATCCGTGCAGCCGTTGCGTCGGTCCCGTCTCTAGGCCATAGTGGAACCGCAGAAGGCTCGCACGAACGCCCAAAGTTGAAATCGGGACCGACCTTTTTCACGCGCAGCTGGTGCATGTATTCAAGCTTCTGGTGCCAGAGCAAGCTTCAAGCGAAAAACCGCGTTGGAAGTTAATTTTTCTGATCAGTAGAATCACAACAGGCTCATGCAAATGCCTTATGCTTGTAAGCACACATCCCCTCATGCGTGCAGCTGGTGCATATGTTCAAGTTTCTGGCGCCCAAAACAAGCCTCGAGTGAAAGCCCCAGTTTGACATGGAGGCGCCCGCAGTCCAGTTCTGTGACTGTTGCAAGCGGTCCCGACGAACAGGCGCGACGACGTTAAGGCGAAATCCCTGGGTTGAAGGGGAGCGGCGCTCCATCCGCGAAGTTGATGCCACAGTTTCTATAAATTACGCAGAGCGCCAAGGCGACAGCGCCATTTTTTGAAGGAACCGCCTTCGATTCGTGAAACTGGCACAAGCTTGTAGTGCGAATGCGCGCTGCGCTAGGTCGAGAGCTCCTCTTTGAAAGCACCCTCCCTTTCCACCCTTGAAATTGCTGCAGACTTCAAGAATGATGCGAGAGGCGACAGCTAGAGTTATTTTCTGACCAACGACCCCTACATCCGTGGAGTTGCTGCCACTGTGAAGTTGCAGGACCCTAAGAAGTGACACGCCCAGTCCGCCCTACCGACACGTCCGGGCGTTCGACTAGGAGGATATATCGGCACGGAAAAGAGAGAGAGAGAGACGGAATTGGAAGGGGAAGGTGGTGGAGATGATGATGATGATGATGAGGAGGAGGAGGAGGAGGAGGAGGAGGAGGAGAAGGAAGAGGGGGAGGAGGAGGAGGGAGGAAATGAATGATGATGATGACGATGGGCATGACGATGAAGATGACGATGAGGATGATGTTGGCGATCACCCGGTTGCTGATGGTGATCATGATGATGATGATGACGATGACGATGATGATGATGATGATGATGATGATGATGATGATGATGATGGTGATGATGGTGGGGATGAGGATATGGACCAGGATGAGGATGACGAGATTGAGGAGGAGGAGGAGGATGCGGAGGAGGCCGAGGAGGAGGAGGAGGACGAGGAGGAGGAGGTGGAGGGAGAGTAAAAGGAAGTGAAGAGCAGGAGGAGGAGGAGGGGGAAAGAGTAGACGGAGGAGGAAGATCAGCAGCAGGAGGGTGAGGAGGAGGAGGGAGGACGACGGCGAGGACAGTGGGGAAGGGCATGAGCATTGAGGACACGGGCCCCCGCCGCCCAGGTCGGGGCCGGCATGGCTGGAGGGGAGTCTGCGATGGACGCGGCGCGCCACCCGCACGCTCTCTTGCAGCCGAGAAGGGGGCTTCGGAGCGGCGCGGCCACAGCGCTTCGGCACGGAGGGGCGAGGAGGAGGAGGAGGATGATGATGATGAGGAGGAGGAGGAGAAGGAGGAGGCCGTGGAGGAGGAGGGGAAGGAGGAGGAAGAGGAGGAGGAGGAGGAGGAGGAGACGGAGGAGACGGAGGAGGAGGAGGAGGAGGAGAGGGAGAAGGAGGAGTAGGAGGAGGAGGAGGAGGAGGCGGGTATGAGAGCGGTTGGAAAGAGTAACGCTACGGGCGAGTAGGCTCGAGGCTCGAGGTTTTCGGATTGGTTCGTCGACTGCCGGTGGCTTTCCAGACTCAGGAGGCCTTCCAGCGGCTGCGCCTCGCCGAGAGCGCCCCAGGTGCGACAGGATCGTCTCCAACGGCCGCCAGAGAGCTGAGTTCTGACCCGAAAACCAGACGGAGAGGGCCCGCCTTCTCAGAAGGCGGCCGGGGTTCTCAAAAACCTTCCAGCCCTTTTGAGAAGCCGTCTGCGGCTTTGTGGCAGAGGCCCAGAGCGTTTTTCGGGAAATGGAGAGGCTTCTGTGGAGTCCCGCCTCCTTCTGAGAAGGCCGGCGTCCGATGCCGGTGCCTTCCCCCCTGGGCGCGCCGCAGAATAGCCGGGTCGGCCCCTTGAACCATTTGCCAATTGCACCGCGTGGCATTCTGACACGCAAGGTGCGCTGCAGGCTGCAGTGGCGGATATGGGATGAAATGGAGAGTGGATCGAGGTTCTTTGGGCCAATCTTGGCCATCTGGCGAGGGTCGTCCATCCGAAACGGCCACAGGGACGCGCGGCAGGCAAGTCAAATGTAGCGCGAGCCGCGCTGGAATTATTCCGCGACGCGTCTGCGTCTGCATTGCGCGGCTCGAGAGCACAAGAGCCACTGCTCTGGGATTGGCAGCGCGCTCGCACAGAAAGTGCCAATGGCCACTGTCTCGTGAGGAAGAAGTTGTGGAATCGAATCTGGGGGCCAACGCGATCAGCCACAAATCTGGGATCACCGAGACTGAGGCACGCAGGACGGGACAGCAAGCCTTCGCTGTGTTCAACGGGGTGCGGGAGGCGCGGTTTGGACCAAACATTATCGGATCCCCCGTTAGGTTCTTCGAGCAAGATAGGTCAGCTGTGGCAGCGGGCCCTGACGTTGCTTAGCAAGTGGTGGGATACAATGTTAGAGCTTGACATCGTCAGCTGCAGCGATGATACCATCGCGTCTGACACAGACGGGCAGTGGCAGCAAGCCTTGTCGCTGCTCAGCGAAATGTGGGAGACGAGATTTGAGCTGGACGCTGTCAGATGCAGTGACTGGATGAGTTCGTGCAGCGAATGTGAGCTGTGGCAGCTGGCTTTGGCATTGTTCGGCAAGGTGCGGGACATGAAACAGGAGCCCCAAGTCATCAGCTACAACGCTGGGATCAGCGCGTGCAAGACAGGGGTGCAGTGGCAGCTGGCCCTATCGCTGCTTAGCGAGATGCGGCAGGCGCAGTTGGAGCCCGACGCAGCCAGCTACAGCGATGCGATCAGCGCGTGCGGGACCAGCGAGCAATGGCAGCAGGCCCTGTCCCTGTTGAGCGAGATGTGGAAGGTGAAACTGGAGACCGACGCCATCAGCTACAGAGCTGGGATCAGCGCATGCGAGACGGCGGTGCAATGGCAGCAGGCATTGTCGCTATTCTGCGAGATGCGAGAGGCGAGATTGGAGCCCGACGTCATCAGCTACAATGCTGGCGTCAATGCGTGGGCGAGAGGCAAACGGTGGCAGCGGGCTCTGTTGCTATTCAGCGACATGCGGAAGGCGAAGTTGGAGCCAGACACCATCAGCTACAACGCTGTCATGAGCTCGTGCAACAAGGGGAGGCAGCTGCCGCGGGCTCTGTCGCTGTTCAGCGAGATGCGGGCGGCGAGGCTGGAGCCCGACTGCAAGAGCTACAGCATTGGCATCAGCGTGCACCAGAAAGGCAAGCGGTGGCAGCAGGCTCTGTCGCTGCTTCGCGAGATGTGCGAGGTGAAGGTGGAGCCAAACGTCACCCGTGCCACGGGGCCCCGCCGCAGTGCGCGCGAGAAACGGGCGGGGCCAGCAGCCCGAGGGGCCTCCGCGCGCCTCGGGGCGCGCCGAGACCTCGGGCTCCGGCAGGGTCCCGCGAGGGCCCGGGGAGGGCCTCGGCCGGCCTCGGGACAGCTCGGATGCGCTCAGGAGGGCGGCAGGACGGCCCTGAGAGGACCCGAAGCGAGGATGGTGGACGTCAGCGTCCCACCCTGTTTTGGGTGTCTCACACCACGGTGGTGCAGGCGAGAGTCAGAGGAGGCAAAGGCACCCATACCTCTACCCTTCGCCCGTTGTCCCCTGTTTCGGCCTCCTGGGAGGCCCTCGTCGCCACCGTTGGATTCGCCTCGAGATTCTGGTCGGAACGTACCCTGGGAGAAGTCCGGGGAGTAGCGGTATCAGTACTTTTTGGTTTCCCCAGGAAGGACGATTTTGCAGTTCAACATGCATGATGTTTCGTCTGCTTCTAAACGTTCAGGGACGATCCTGGCGCTCAAGGCGCTACCTGGAACAACAACAAACAACAAGCAAAAAAGAAGAGGACCCGAAGCGAGCCCCATGGCGGGCCAAGAGGGCCAGACGACAGGCCAAGAGGCTCAACATACGGCCCACGGGGGCCCCGGCGACGGCCCCACGAGGCCCGATACCAGCCATCGCAGACTCCGAATAGATCAGAAGATTGAACAGAAGTGGACTGGAGTGGATTGCAGTAGACTGCATTGGAGTAGGTTGGACTGGACTGGTGTGGGCTCTACTCCACTCTTCTCTATTCTATTATACCCGACTCTACTCTGCCCTCTACCTTGCTCGATTATGTTCTATTCTACCCTATTCTATTCTCTACAGTAACCTGCCATGCCCAACGCCACTCTACTCCTACTCTACCCGGCTATAATTGAATCCCCGATGTTATTCTCCATCATGCGCTGATATACTTTACTCCACTATACTCCATTATACGCGGCACTACTCGTCCGTTTCCCTTCTTCCATTCTAATATAATGTGCTCTCTACATTGCTCTACCCTGCTCTACTATACTATACCCCGCCCCCCCTGATATTCTAGACTTCCTCATACGCTCATAGTCCCTACTCCAGTCCTACCCTGCTCGTTTCGATGATGCTATCCTCTAACTATCTCTACTCAACTCCTGCTTTACTCCTGTTCTTCTCCACTTTGCTTTATCCTGCGCAAATCGACTCGACCCTGTTCCACTCTACCCATAGATCCTTCTTTACTTTGCTATACACCCTACTGTAATCATACCCTCCTTTTGTTATCCGCACCCCCCATATGTCCATCTCTGCTCGATTAGTGTTGCAAGTGTGTTCTCTGCTCCGGTCAACTCCAAGCAAACCTGCTTGATTGTGCTTGCCGGTACTCATCTACTCTCCCTTGCTCTGCTCTCTTCTGCTCGACGCTGCTCTGCTCTACCTGTTGCACGCAGATGTTCTTGTTTACTCTCCTCTACTCTGATATCTCACATTCTGCATCTGAGTTTGACGATTGATGGATGGTTGTTGGGACGCTATAGGGATAGCCACAATAAGCCACTGCACTAGAGGAAGTTACGGCAATAGCAGAGGAAGCCGCCGCGAAAGAAGAACGAGACAGAGAGAGAGAGAGTGGGAGAGCCTCTGAACAGGTTGAGGCAAACACGAGGGGGGGGGCAGTGGACCCCTTCTCCGTGGCGTGGGGCAGGACTGTGATAGGCAAGCCTCTGCGCAGGAGACCCAGCAAACGCCATTCGCTGTTCTGGATAAGTCATAGTCTCCCCATGACGGGCCCAGAACGACCCCAAACGGCTCCAGGTCCTCCCACGATCGTGCCACGACGGCCTTGGAGGCTACGAAGAGGGCGCCAAGACAGACCAGGGCCCGAAGACGGCCCAAGACAGGCCCCAGGCGGCCCTACGAAGCTTCTATTGCCCTCCCTCTTAGGGCAGCCCAAATAGTCACGAACGGACAACACACACCCATACCCGTAGGGGGGTCGTTGGGAGGAGAACTGGCTATGGGTATGGGTGCGGGGTGTCGGACCTTGGGGAACGCTCCCGTTCGAGCGGGGACCCCCATTCGACAACACGCACCCACAGCCCTCTCCGACCCCCCTATGGGTATGGGTGTGTGTTGTTGGTTCGTCCAAATATGGCCCAAAGCGGGCTCCCAAGCATGGCCCCAAGACGCCCAAAAGACCACCGAGGCGGAAAACGAGTGGCCGGTAACGGCCCAAGCACAAAGAGGCGTCCAAGAAGGATTGTTCCGAGATGCTCTAGTGCCCCCCCACAAGACTCCGACAGATGCCAAGGAGCTCCAACGACAGCTTCCAGCCGCCCAAATACCTTTCGCCGCTGCTGGTTCCCCCCAGAAGCACCAAAGAGAGCCCCAGACCCAACAGAAGCTCCAGAACACTCCGGGATGCCCCACGGCCACCCAAGGGACTCTGAGGATTGCCAAAGAGCTCCCAAGAGAGTATCACGCCCTGGCACTTTTGGCCGCTCCTGGAACCCAGTCACGAAGAAGACCCCGAACTCCAAACAACTCCTCAAAATGCCCCTCTCCCTGTTCTGCTCTCTTCTCTTCTCTTCTCTTCTCTTCTCTTCTCTTCTCTTCTCTTCTCTTCTCTTCTCTTCTCTTCTCTTCTTCTTCCTCCTCTTCCTCGGGGTGCCTCCACACCTGTCTCTCCAGTGTCGCTCTCCTCCTCTTTCTCCTCCTCCTCCTCCTCCTCCTTCTCCTCCTCCTTTTTCTCATCCTCCTGCTTCTCCACCGCCACATCCTCCTCCTCCTCCTCCTCCTCCTCCTCCTCCTCCTCCTCTCCCTCCTCCTCTCCCTCCTCCTCCTCCTCCTCCTTCTCCTCCTCCTCCTCCTCCTCCTCCTCATCATCATCCTTATGCTCGCCCCCCTCCCCCCCCTCCTCCCTGCACACACCAGCAAGCCTCGCCCCCCCTACCCCCAAAGAAAGCCCACGACCCCAAACAGGGCCCTAGAGAGATCCTCTATCCATTCTCCTCTCTTCTCGTCCTCCTCCGTCTCCTCCTCCTGCTCCTCCTCCTCCTTCTCGGCCTCGGGGCCACCGCACACCCTCTCTCTGGTGCCGGGTTCCCTCTCTTGCTTCTGCTTGTTTTTTTCACTCACCCTCGGCTGCCCTCTTCCCTGCACACCATCAAGACTCGGCCCTTCTAGGCTCCAGCCTACTCGTCTAAACACCTTGGGTCCCCCTTTAATCCCCCTCCTCCAGTTCCTCCGAGTGCTTCCCGCCACAAGTTTCGACCGAGCCCTTCCATCACGACGCCGACAGGAGGGCTTCGCCCTGACATATGATTTCTTCCTGCCAGCCGTGGTTGCACTGGGTGGGCCTCCTTATTCATCATTTCTACAACGCCAGGGCAACTGCATTCGAGAAGGGTCTGGGGACGATGGGCTGGGGACTTCGGGGCGCAAGCGGAGGGCCCCAGGGGACGTCCAGCAAGGTTTCGGAGAGCCCAAGATTGCCCAAAGAATGCTTCGGACGGCCTCAAGCCGGCTCCAGGTGATCCGCCATGCGCCCCAGGGCGGCCCAAGAAGGCTCCGCCCTCACCGACGAAGCCCTCACCCACGGCACCCGTGCCTGTCTTGCCATCAGAGTGGGGGGCATGGATGGGTGGGCCACCAGTGAGGCAATGACGTTTCCAGACAGGGTCCTGCATCTGATCGCCGAAGCGTTGAGAGGCATGCAGCGCGCAGGAGAGGTGCCATAACCACTCCTCCAGATCCCAAACCCGTGTCTCCGAATACGCGACGGAGAGTTGCCAACGGATGTATAGAATGGAGGCACCAAAGTTGGCACCTCTAAAGTGGGCGCAGCCAGAGGCGTCCCTGGATAGTGCCCGCGATGCGAGGGCGCCATTCCTGTCAACTCACATGCTTGCTGCAAAATAAATCTCTGGACACTGTGTTGCGCGGAAGCACGAGTGATACATGGGAGGCACCAGCCTACCGCATCCTCGCGACACGGAGAGCACGCTTGCCCCGTCCGGCCAGGTTCGGGGCGGTCCCGCACGCCGCCATCAGTGACGTCAGCACCGCGCTGCATGCCACACAGGCAGAGCACCCCCCCTTCGCTTGCAGGAGCCGCTCGCGGGGGCGTCGCTCGACGGGCAAGAATGTTTCGACGACCTCGGAACGGACCTCTGTCCCGACCGAGCACTCCGCGCAGGGTGTCCATCAGATTTCGCCCAGACCAGAAGGTCCTTCTACGCCAACCACCATCGATCTTTTCACGGGCATCTGCCCCGACCTAGCATTCCGCGCAGGGTGTCCGACAGATTTCGCCCAAACAAGAAGGTCTTTGAACGCCAGTCGCCATCGATGCATTCGCACGGGTGGCGCCGATTCAAAACCGTGGAGCGCGCCAGCGGCCACCCCCAAATACGACATTACATGTGCCGTGTGCGTTTGGACCGTCCGACAGTACTGGCACGCGCCACCGCTCTCTCCGCACCAAGTTCGCTGACGATCGCAATTCCGCCGCTCCCAGAAGAGCTCCACCGCCAGGCGGCAGCCCTAAACCTCAACGGCCAATCGCTCAAAGCCCACCACCAGGCGAAACATGCGGGGGCCACATCAACCTTGCACCAGCAGCGGAGGGCACGGACCTCTCCCCCCCCCTCCGCCGCCGATGCCCGAGTCCGCCGCGCCGTCGCCAGACCCCCCCGCCCCACCATCCGCGAGAGCCCGCCCCGCAAGTTGCCTGGTCGCAAGAATGTGAAGCATTGGCACTGAGATCCAAGCGCCCAGCGCCAGCGCACGAAACCGCTGCAACCACGCGCTGGTCGCCGCCATCCGCCCCAAGGGACGACCATGGATGCCCCGCGGGATCTCTACGCCCTCGTCGCCTCAGGCCGCGCTTTGGAGTTTGACGCCAGCAAGCAGCGCGAGGCCCCCCTTGGACCGCGCAGGCAGGTGCCACGAGACACCTGCCCCAGCGCCAAGGCCCAGGCGCCCTGCGACCTCGCGCGCGCCTCCGACGCCGGCGGCCCCGTAGACAGAGCCTGGCAAACCATCGCCCACATGGAATGGAGCTGGCCAGCCTACAGCGCGATGTGCGACGGCTGGGGCACACGCCCCTCATGGATGAACCTTCCTTCCGGCCGGGATGTGTCACGCACGTGCTCAGAGCATCGAAGACGGACCGTCCTCCGACGCGCCCCGCCCCACGCGACCTCGGGGCGGCGGCGGCAATTGCCAACGCCTGGCCCGAGAGAGCCGAGGGCGAGCCAAATGCACCGCACGGCAGGTCAGCCTCCTGTGCAACTGTCTCTGCGGTGGGGGCCACACCCAAGAGGGCAAAGCTCGGGTGGGAGTCTCGGCCGACCCATCACCGCTGCGCTGCTGGCGTAACCGAGAGGAGACAACACAGCAACACACCGTCTGGAGGTAGAACGGCCCTGGCCACCATGATCTCCGAGGACAGTGGAGAGACCTCCCGCCACGCACGCGGCACTGCCGCCTCCGGGAAGAAGATGCGAAGCTCATCGGTCTGCCGGCCGACCTCGCCCGAGACGAACTCCCGCAGGTCATCCCCGGACCACCGCTGGAAGGCCTGGAGGAGGCTCACCCCGAGGAGTGCACCGATACCGACGCGGGAGTTCGGTGAGCCTGCGCAGCCACCGACGGGGCGCGGTCGCACCAGGCCCGTTGCCTCCTCGCCCCAGGCAGGGGTCGGCGCGTGCTCCGGACCGGAGCACTGGCGAAGCCATGCTGCCCGAGCGCACGGCCCGGCGCAGTCCGCACCACGCGCTGAGGCCCTGGCGCCCTATCGCCTCGGCACCACGGCTGAGCGGCCCGTCCGCGCCTTCGTGAGCAGTCAAGCGGGCCGTCGTCGACGGTGCTGAAGCTCTCCCAGAGGGCACCCCCCCGCATGCCGATCGCTCCCGGCCCGACGCCGACGTCTGGCAAGTGCTCCATCCAGTGGCCCACGCCGAACCCGACATGTGCAAGGTTCAGAAGTTCGACATGCACTTCGGAGAACATGGGATCACCGAAGGCCGCATCTCACCCATCACCGAAGCTCTTCACCGCCACGCCGACGAACTGGCAACAGCGGGAGCCCGCATGCACCCTGCGCCGCAGGATGTCATCGACCCTGCCAAGGGGCGACGCAATTTCGCGGCTGTCCTCCGCAGTATTGCGGTCGCGATATTTTGGGTGACCCAGAAGGGGGTCCAGCCGAAAGGGGGTGGTGCAATATAGTTGGGGCAAGTGATTGCAAGTTCACTGCGCCTGAGAATTGGACTGCATTGTATTGCAAGTCGTATATTGCACGCGAGAATCCAGCAACATACTTGCGCCCCGGAGTGTCCCCAAATGTGTTGCAACCCCACGAAGCTATTGTCAAGTCGGGCCTGTCCCCCTGCAGGGGGATTTTCGACGAAAATTATACAACACCCAAAAATAATCAAAACATAGTCCAAAAATAGTCAGGGGATTATTTTTGATTGTGGTTTAACCTTTTTGGTGCGTTTTTGGTGTATCTTATTTTTCGTCGAAAATCCCTCTGTAGGGGGACACGCCCGACATAAAGCAATTGCACCAGATCTACTGCAGCGCCCCCTTGTCGCTGGACGCCCTTCTGGGTCAGCCCGAGCCGTGTGCCTGCGGCCGCCGCGCTCCCTCCCCCTCCTCCTCCTCCTCCCCCTCCTCCTCCTCCCTCCTCCTCCTCCTCCTCCTCCTCCTCCCCCCTCCTCCTCCTCCTCCTCCTCCTCCTCCTCCTCCTCCTCCTCCTCCTCCTCCTCCTCCTCCTCCTCCTCCTCCTCCTCCTCCTCCTCCCGCTCCTCGACGGGCGAGCTGGACGCCCCGGGCGGGCACGCCACGGGATGAGGTGCAGCCCGCCCGCTGGGGGCGGTCGGCGGGGACGAGCCGCCGGGCCCGCCCGGTGACCCGCCCCACATGCCCGATGCCCACCACGGCCAGGGCACCACGATGTCGAGTCGGGCCGGTCCCTCTACAGGGGGGAGTAGTTCAAAACAGAATTCCAAAAAGATAGTCTGGGGACGATTTAGTCGATAATGTTTCGACTCTTTCGGGGCATGTTTGGGGTATTTGTAACTTTTCGCCCAAAATCCCCCTTTATGGGGGGACAGGCCCGACCTAACACTACGATGAACTTGGCGATTCATGGGGCATTCCTCCCAACAGCCCCGAAGTCGACGAGGAGCCCCCACTTGGCCTACGTAAGTGGGGGCACCTTCGACGACGACGACGACGACGACGACGACGACGACGACGACGACGACGACGACGACGACGACGACGACGACACTCCTCGCCCACACGAACAGACCGCGACAGCGAGGGCCGCGGCGCGAACGACGACGCCCCACCTCCACGTCCAGACAGGCATGCAAGCACAGCGGCCCAGGAGGCCAAGGTCCGCCAGGACCCCACCTCGGGCACTTCGCTGCGACCCGCGCAGGACAGCGCCGGGGCGGACCACACGGGCGGCAGCCGAGCCCCTACTGGTGTCCCGGACACGGCCAGCCATGCCCCGGAGCAGAACCGTGGCAGCGACGCCAGCCAACCTGGGAGAGGAGCTGCGCCTGGGTGCGCGAGGGGCCGCGGCCCGCGCCCCGAGGGCGAGCTCCGTCGCCCAAGACCGCTGGGCGTGGCCAGAGCCGTCGCACACCCAGCCCCCCAAAACGCCCTGCTTCCTGCCAGCGGGCTTAATCCTCCGCCCCACGAGTGAGCGGGGAGACGGGGGCCTTGGTGCCACCCACCAGGGGCGCAGGCGCCCGGGCGGTTCCAGAGCGGCGTGCCGATCGGAGACGCGCCTTCACGCGGCGCCAGCATCACGGCCCCGCCGGGGTCGCGAAGACGCGCTCGCCGCCAGCATCACTGCGCTGTGACAGCGCGCCTCCAGCCTCGCGCTCACGCTGCGCAGCATCCACGAACAGTCCAAACCCTTCTTTTCGACAGGCTGCAACGAGCACAGTCCGCCTGGAACGAACTCCACCAATAGGGCTTCCACACGATTGTTTTTCTGGGGCCTTTCTCCAGGCAGACCTTCAAGCGCGACCTTGCTGCTCACTGCTGGCGCACCAGCGTTAGCCTCCTCCATTCTGTCTTCCGTGCCCTGCGAGAAAACCTGGCGACATGTTCCGTAGACCTGGCATTAGGTCGGGCATGTCCCCCTACAGGCTGATAATTTGGCGATTTGTTTATTTCTTATTCTTATCAGAAACAGAAAACGGTAAAATAACAGAAAGCAGGAAGTAATAACACCGTCCACGCATTATTGTTTGACCATTTTTGAAAATTCCCCCTGTAGAGGGACAGGCCCGATTTATACCTGGCCCTGGGCCACCCAGAGGGGGGAGGGGGCCCAAGGTGGCGCCCTGCTCTTTTCAGGGGTCTCCGTGGCGTGCGCGCCAAAAAGCGCGTTTCGCGCCAGGGCTTGCCTACACACTGGTCATCTCTAAGTCTTCGAGAGTTCTTTGATTTTTTGGGGGGGCCAAGATCCTTTCTAATTGTTCGATCCTGGGCCTCTTCCTGGCCACATAGGGGGCCATGAACAATCAGAAAGGAGCACAATTAGAAACGAGTGCGATTAGAAGTGAACGACGTGCCTCTTTGCACGAGTGGGCAGACGGGGGGAGTCTCGATCTTATCACCGCATCCCGCTTCGGCTCTGCAGCCTGGGCTCCTCTCGGGCCGCGCCAGCGGGGAGGCGTTCGCCACGCCTGCCGTGCACCTGCGGCACCTCCCGCCTCGAGCGGTGGGCGCCACGGGCGCCAGCACTCCGCATGCCCGGACAGGCTTCGGCCCGCCCTCCTCGGTGCGCTGCGCCTCCTCCTCTCCTCGGCCGCTCCTCCTCCCCTCATGGCTCCTCCCTGGCCGCTCCTCGCGGATCGTTCTGCGCCGCCTCCCCCCCGGCACGGTTCACGAGGCCGCCCAGATGCCCTTGCTTTGTTCGGCCAGCCCCCATTGTGGCCTCAGGGCAGCCCCGCTGCTGCCCAGGGCCAGCCCCAAAGTCCCAAAGCGCCCCCCGAACTCGCACGGAAACGCCCAGATCAGGACGCCCAGGAGAGACTATGGGAAGCTTCGAAGAAAAGCAGCCTGCAGTAGCAAGCAACATCAGCGAACGGCAGCAGCACGAATCGGGCAGCAGCAACGGCAGCACACCGCACACAGCACACAGCACACAGCAGAAGGCATCGGGCAGCAGCACGCACCAAACAGAGTTGGCCATCAGCAGCACCCCACACCCACGAGCAGCAACGACTCGCAGCCACGGCAAGCATCTACGGCAGCAAGCAGCAGTGCGCAGCACCGCCGTTTGCGAAATGAACGCCCATCTTAGGGATCGAAAGCAAGACGACGAAGCACGCCCCCTTTCCCCCGTATTTCAAGGTTGACGGGGAGGGCTGGGCAGTCCAACATAAGTGGGCGTTTATTTCGCAATGCTTCGCATTCCCCTTCGGCGTGTTTGGTGGCCAACATTGAAATACGGGGCGCGGGGCGGGGCTCTCGGTACTTCCACACGTGGGCGTTTATTTCGCAAACGGCGGTAGCACGCACGCAATGCAAGGGTCGAGCCCCACGTTTTCAGTTCAGCCTTCAAGCGGCATGTCCACAATCAGATGCCAGTTCGTGATGACTACGTGAGCATAGGTCCACGGGTCAGCCCTTGTCTCTCCTACATGGCCAAGAGGAGCGCGTGCGAGAATGGTTCACGCCTCGTGTGCACAAAGTCGCCCCTTTTACGGCGCCACCACGGGGCCGAATCGCTCAGGCCCGTCCCAGAGGCGCTCCAGAGGGGTCCCAGACCGTCAAGAGCGCTCCAAGACGGCCTCGGTGGGTCCCGAGACGGCCCACGAGGGCCTGAAGCTTTCCAGGGTGGGCTCCACGACGATCCAAGAGGCCGCAAAGACGCCCCAAGAGGGCCCCGAGCGCACGCCAAAGAGGCACAAATCGTTAAATTCCGATCGGAAAACGTATACGTTCAGCATGCCCGCCTTGTGTGCTCCTCAGCGGCCCAGGACACGCCAAGAGGCCTTCCAAATCGCCCCAAGAGGACGCCAGCGGCACGTAAGAGGGCTCCAAGACGGCCCACAAGAGCCCCAAGACTACGCCAGAGAGCCCTGAAACGGCCTCACAGAACCCCAAGACGGCCCCAGGGGGCTCCCAAGACGGCCTCAGGCAGCCTCACGAGAGCTCCAAGACGGTCCAAGGCCTCCCGGACGCCACGTGACGGCACAAAAAGGCCCCCAAACGTCCCAAAACGCTCCCAGAGCAGCCGAAAAAAGCTTCAGAATGGTCCGAAAAGACCCCCACAAGGACCACCAAGCAGGCCTAGAGACGCCCACTAAAAGAGCGATCGGTGAAGTGCGAAGCTCTTCTTACCAAGGCTCCCAAGAGCGAGACGCAGCGTAGAGAGCTCTCCCAGGCACAGCTCCCAAGAGCGAGCGGTGACGTCGGGACACCCTTCCGACCTCACACAGGAGCACGCACGCACAGTACGCAAGCACAATAGATTGCCTGGGCTGTCCCCCCGAAGAGGCTCGGGGGGACAGCCCGGGAACGGCCCCAGAGGCACCCAAAACAGATTCTAGAGAAAAGGCCCCCAGGAGGCCGCAAGACGGCCCAAGAGGGCCCCAAGAGGCCCGTAGGAGGCCGCAAGACAGCCAACGAGGCCCCAACAGGCCCCCAGGAGCTCGAAAAGAAACCCGAGAGGCCTACAAACCGTTCCCAAGGAGACGGCAGCGCCCGCCATCAGGCTTCGAAGAGGCAATCGGAAAAAAGTCACCACAGCCCTCCGGGTGACTTTGTTCAAGGCCCCGGGTGCTTTCAAAATTAACAAGCGGCGAGACGTACACCGCAGACCCACCATAGCCGTCTGTAACGCTCCGAAGGCTGTTTAGGCGGAGGTAGAGCGGAAGGCGGACGAAGAGAAGGAAGCGGTCCAAGAGGGCCTCCGAGCCGGCCCAAGACCGCTCGAAGACGGTCGAGACGAGCCGCGATTCTTCCATGGTTTCTGAAAGATTTCCACCTTCTCGCCATTTCGAGCGAAGACAGGCCCAATACGACCTTTTCGAGCCAAGATTGGCTCAAGATGACGTGGACGAAGTCCACGGGTTCGCCCTAGTCAGCTATAGCGCCGGGATTAGCGCGTGCGAGAAGGGTCAGCAGTGGGAGCAGGCCGTGGCGCTACTCAACGAGATGTGGAACGCCAAAATTGTACCCGACGTCGTCTGCTACAGTGCTGGAATAAGCGCGTGTAGCATCGGCAGGCAATGGCAGCGGGCTGTGGCGCTGCTCAGCGAGATGTGTGAGGCGACGTTGGAGCCAGACTTCATCTCTTCCACCATGCAAGAACCAATGCGTGCGAGAACGGCGCATTGTGGGAGCCTGGCAGAAGGGCTAGCGGGGCCAGACCACCCGTGGAGACTCCCAGGACGGGCCCCGAATGCCCCAAGAAGGCCCCAGAGACGGCTTCAGAGATCCCCCGAGGGATTCGGTGCTGCAGCGTGAGGGACCCCAGATGTCCCGTCGGCGACCCAGGGGAGGCCTGAGCTGACCCACAGACGGCCTCGGGAGGGCGTCGAGGCGGCCCACGAGGGTCCCAAGCAAGATGCGGGAGGCGAGACTTGAGCCCGACCACACTCGGCCACGCGCAGAAGGGGGGGGGAGGGGGGAGGGCTTCTTGGCAGCACCCCTGCCTGCTTCTCTGAAGGCGCGGGCCTCCTCTGTAGATGCAAGGCCGACGCCTTCTGAGGAGCAGCCTCCCTCCAAGAAGCCCCCCCCCGCCCCCCCCCCTCCCTCCGCCCCCTTGCGCGCACCGCCAACACACCCCTGTGCTGGTGCAGTGCGTGCGAGGGCAGGTCGTGTGGGGCTGTGACGGCGGGGCCCGCGCCCGCGCGCTCGTGCGAGGGCAGGGGCTGCTGCGGGGCTGGGCTGCGCGGGCAGCTCGGAGGCCCCCAAAGAGCTGCCGAAGGGGGCCAGCAAGTTGGCACCGGGACGGGCTCAGAGAGCCCAAGAAGCGTCCAGTCTAGCCCCAGAGCAACACCCAAAACGGCCCCGAGGCGACCCCACAGGGTCTCTGGGGGAGAGAGCCCGAACCAGCGCCGGACAGCCCCAAGTGGCCCAGGAGCTTCGAGGCGCTTCAGGGCATCCCCAGCGCCCAGTACGGCCCAGAAGAGGGCTGAGACGGCCTATACGGCTTGTCAGCCCCAAGACGGCCATACGCACCGAAAACCTTACATTTGCAATGTTTGGAGTCTCCTCGTCTTCCCGGCCCAAGATGGCCAGAATAACGATTGTGCCATCTGCTGACCGTGAGTTTCATGTTTCAGACCCCCGACTCAGCTACGAAGCTGGACTCTGCACGTGCGACAAACGCCAGCGTTGCATGCACGTGCTGTTGTTGCTCAGCGACTTGGTCGTAGACTGGCATCTTGGTCGATGACCAGAAACTTCTCGTTTACTTTGCATGGCAAGTTTGTATGCGAAGCCCTCGCTTCAAAAAGCGCGTCATTGCCGTGATGGTGTGCCTTGGTTGGGTCCGATCGGACGCAACAAGTTGTCGGCATGCCAAAGGTCCGATCGACTGCCCGTCCTCGCAGGCCCACGCGAACTCCGCCGCCAGTCGGAGCGTGTCGAGAGCGTCCAAGCGCGCTGCCTCCACAGTGCCTTATCGCGAACAGAGCTATCGTCTCTGATGCTGTGTTGCGCCATGATTCGCTGTGTGTTGCGTGCCGTGCCGCGATCAACGCTGCTCTGTTAGAAGAACAGAAGCTGTGCCGCGCGTGTGCGCTGCAGTCCTCATGTCTGCATGCGGGTGCCACCTCGATGACGGCAGTCCACGGGTCAACCCTCGTCTCCACTACATTGCAGGGCTCCGCGCGTGCGAGAAGGGCAGGGGATCGGACACATTCCTCCGGCGCCCCCTGCGGGCCCCCGCGAGCCCCAGCTGGCCTCGGCTCGCTTCCAGGAAGGCCCAAGAGCGCTCCGAGACCCTCTCGGCACTCCCCGAGAGGGCCTCAAGACGCCTGGAGACGGTCCAAGAGGGCCTCCGAGATGGCCCAAGAGCGCTCGAAGACGCCCAAGATGGCCTCCAGACGGCCCAAGAGGCGCCCAAATTGCTCCAACTGGGCTCCAAGAAGAGCCCCGAGAGAGCCCGAACGAGGAAACATGCCTTTTGGCAATTCCGGTGCTTTTCGTTTTCAAAGCGCCCAATACGACAATACTGTCTCCCAAGATCGTCAGAAAAGGGCCCAGGACGGTCCACGACTGCCCCCAGACGGCCCAAACGGCACCGACGAGAGCCCCAGAGGGCCCCCACGAGTGCTCTCGGGCGGCTCCGAGCCGCTGAAGAGAGCGCCCCGACAGCCCCACGACGGCTCCAAGACGCTCCAGAGGCCGCCCCGACGGCCCAAAGACGGCCCTGAACCGCTCGAGAGGGCCCCAAGACGGTTCCGAGCCGCTCAAATGGCCGCCACGACGGACCCAAGGACCCCCAGGGCAGGCCTGGAGCATCCAAAGACAGCCTTCGAGGATTCCTCGGGACAGCCCCGAGACGCAACAATCGCCCCATTCCCATCGGAAGACTGGCATGTTTGGCATACTCATGCGTTTCGTCTCCGACGCGCCCACGACGGCCACAGAACCTCCCAAGATCGGCATCAGATGCCCCAATCAGAGCCCAGACACGGGCTCACGACGGGCCAAAAACGGCGCCCAAGATTGCCCAACAGGCGCCAACGACGGCACACGATTGCCCCAAGACTGCGCCGAAGGCACCCAAGACAGCCCCAAGAGCCGCCCAAGACGGTCCAAATCGGTCCCCAGACGGCCCAAGAGGCGCCCAAGACCGCCCAAGACGGTTCTGAGACGGCCCAGACGGCACCGACGACAGCCCAAGACGGCCTCAAGAGGCACCCCCGAAGCCGAAAAGAAGCCCCACACGGCCCCCAAGAGGCCTTAAGTGCCTACACACATTATTCTTTCCAACAGAGAGGGGGCAGACGAGAGGTGAGAGGCAGAACGCAGGCCCCAACAGCCGTTTTCGATTCTCCGAGGGTCCACGATTGACGAGCCAAGATCCAGGGCATGCAGGATCGAAGCAAGAAGGAGGAGGAGGAGGAGGAGGAGGAGCAAACCCGAAAAGGCCCAGACGAGAGCCTCATGAGGGTCCAGATGACGTGCGGAACTCTGAACGTTGCCCCCAGACGGCCCGAGAGGGTCCCAGAAGGTCCCGAAGAGGCCCAAAAGAGGACACGAGAGGCCCTCGACCCCCCAGAAGGCCTAAAGAGGCTTCAAAACTGCCTCCAAGAGAGGAGCCGTTGCAACATAATTCCAACAAAACGGCCTCCCCAACGTAGCGGAGCAGGTCCGACCCAACAGCGGGTTCTGTTAAGATCTGTTTGAAAGTCACACTTTCTTGAAGCTCTCTTGGGCCCTCCTTGGAGATCTTTGCGAGCCTTCCTTGCGCTCCTGGTGGCTTTCCTCGAGAGCCTCCCGAGCCCTTCCCCTGGCGCCCCTGAGACGCCTCAGATAGGCTTCGACGTTGACGCACACGCCCGAGAGATTTGAAAACTGCCCCCAATAGGAGGGGGGCCAGCGAACCGTGCGCCGGGGCCAAGCTGCTGGATCGCTGCAAGAGCTCGGACACGGAGGCGCGGTCTCGCTGCCGCCGCCCGGGCTGCGGCCGAACTTATAGGTTTTCGGCAAAATCTCCGCGTCGGAGAACAATTCCAGAAAGATGTCGTGAACGGAGTCCGCGGGTCACCCATAGTCTCTTCTACAATGCCGGAACCAGCGCGTGCGAGAAAGGCGCATTGTGGCAGTTTGGCAAACGGGTCAGCGGGGCCAGACCCTCCACATTGGCCCCGCGCGCCTCAAGAAGGCCTCGGAAACGGCTTCAGAAATCCCCAGACGGCCAGAACACGGTCGCAGAGGCACTAAGAGGCGTTGCAGGGTGCACAGCAGGCCAAGAGAGGACCACAGAGGCGCCAAGAGAGGCCCCAGATAAATAGCTTCAGGTGAGCTTCGCGCATCTTCAAAGTTGTCCAAGAGAGCTAGTGGGCTCCAGACTGACCCAGAAAGATTCCAAGACGGCGTAAGCGTGCCCCAGAGTGACGCAGGAAGCCTCCAAATGGCCCAAGTCGGCGCCAGGAATGCCCCCGGAGGCCCCGACGATGACCCAGGGGAAGCCTGAGTTTGCCCAAGACGGCCCTGAGGGGACGCCAAGACGGCCCAAGATGGCCCTGATCGAGGTGTGGGAGGCGACACTGAAGCCTGACCGCATCCATGATCTGACGCAGTGCGTGCTAGAGCAGGGTGCTATGGGGCTGGGACGTCTTGGCTAGAGCCCGCCGAGAGACCTCCAACGATGGGTCCAAGACAGCTGGCGAGTCGGCACCAGGAGGGGTTCAGAGAGCCTAAGCAGCGTCCAGGGTATCCCCAGACTGCCTTGAGACGGCCCCGAGACGACCCAACAGGGTCCCCAGCGGAGACCCCAAAGCCAGTGCCAGACAGCCCCAAGTGGCCAAAGGACTTCGAAGCGCTTCAGAGCAGCCCCAGGTGGCTCCAAGGTGCCCCGAATACGGCCCAGAAGAGGCCTAAGACGGCCTCCCCATTTTTTCAGCCCCAAGACGGCCACACACGCATCGAAAACCTTATCTTTGAAATGTCTCGGGCCTCCTCGTCTTGACAGCCCAAGGCGGCCCTAATAATGATTGTGCCATTTGCTACCCCTGAGTTGCATCTACAAGAAAACCTGATCAGCTACGCAGTTGGACTCGGCGCGTGCGATAAGAGCGAGCGTGGCATGCCCTTGCTACTGCTGCTCAACGACTTGGGAGCTGAGCGGTATCTTAGTAGCTCAGCGGCATCTCTTCATCTATTTTGCTGGACAAGTTCGTATGCGAAGTCTTCGCTTTATCGGTTGATCGTTGCCTTCATGGTTGGCTTTGATTGGGTCCGATTGGACTCTGCGATTTGCCGGCATGTCGAAGGTCTGATCGATTGCCCATCTGGGCTGGCCTACTCGAACGCCGCCGCCAGTCGGAGCTTGTCGAGAGCGTCCTAGCGCGCTCCCTGCACAGTGTTTTGTCGCGAAGAGGTTTGTCGTCTCGGACGTTTTGTTGTGCCATGATTCGCTATGTTTGCCGCGCCATGTAGCGATCAACGTTGCTCTCTTAGATCATGAGCTTTGCCACGCGCATGCGCCTTGATCCTAATTTTTGCATGCGAGTGCGATCTCGTGGACGGTAGTCCACGGGTCAGCCCTAGTCAATTACAGCGCCGGAATCAGCGCGTGTGAAAAGGGCGAGCAGTGGCAGCGTGCTTTGGCTCTGCTCAGCGAGATGCGGGGAGCGAATCTGGAGCCAGATCTCATGTACCCGCTCTACAGTCTACCCGCATGGTAAGGAAGAGCAACTTTCCGACGTTACCCCTGCATCCTTTCCCTTCGGCCCATGCTTGGCCGCGCCACGCTTGCAAGGTGTCGACATGGCCTTCCAAGGCCCTTGCAAGCTTACCGAACGATCTTACGACACAGTCAACCCGCATAGCAAGGATGGGCAACCCTACCAAGGGTACCCTTGCATCCTTGCCCCTTCGGCCCATCCTTGGCCGCTTTCGCTGGCCGCGCCACGCTCGCACGGTGTCGCCCTGGCCTTCCAAGGCTCGTGCGTCCTTACCGTGCGTCCCTGTTGTACGGGTTGCCGTACGCCCAGAGGGCTGGTGGGATTTTCAGAGGTCCTCCATGCGGATCTCCTGGGCTTGCGCCAGACCCCCTCCCCCTCCCCGCCACCCCTGGGCGAGACGCCTCTGGCGCCGACGCGCGGCGCGGGGGAAATGAGGAGGGCTGCCTTCCACTACACGTATGATGTTCCAACCAGCTTTCTTCTTGACCACCAGAAAGAATTTCGAGCACCAGGAAAGTACCGACAGGGCTTTCACGTGTCGGGCCCTGGGAGGCGATATTCGTTCGACATTGTTTCGACACCTTTCTGGGCGCTCGATCTGTGGGATGTGGTCCTTAAGTACGATGGGGGCAGCATAACACTACACTTAAGAGCGACCCTTCGCCGGAGTGACCTTTGGTGCGGCCCCTATCAGGGTTCCCTGATCGCCGAGCGCGATGCGATCTTAATGGTGTGGGTCGACTGCACAAATTCCGGCAGCAGCGCAGTGCGAGACCGCCCGTGGCGGAAGGGCCCGGGCTGGTCTACTACTCGCAGAGTGCCTACTCGCAAACGTCCGAAGAACCATACGTCAGACTTTGTGTAACATATCGTAAATCCCCCGCGGCGGAGCCAGGCCATTTGCGAATAGTTACTCTGCGAGTAGTGGAACGCGCTTGTTAACCCAATGTTTCGCCTGCCGCTGCTGCTCTGCCACGGCGACGCTCGCCGCGTGGGGAGGCGGGGCTCAAGCGACGGGGGTCAAGGCAAACGAGGGTCAGTCATCAGGCGATCGCAAACATGGATCAAGGGGGCGTGAATTAGCGACGGGTCCCGTTTCTATTTGAAACCGCGGGTTTCCGCCGCCGCGAGAGGCGTTGCGGGCCTTATTTTGGGGAGGGCACCTCCCCCGATCCATGGATTCGGCGATCGAGGACCAAATCCATGGATCGCTACTCCATGTGTGCGCGCCCCCGAAGTCAGAGCGCCGGATCCTGCAGGATCCTGCAGGGCCAGGGGTGCACTGACCCGGGCTTGGGCGCAGGATCCTGCCAGATCCTGCAGGGTCTTGCAGCATCCTGCCTGACCTGGGTGCTTAGTGGGCCCCGGAAACGACAGGGCCGTTTTGTTACCGGTTCCGTTTTGCCGTTTTTTTGGTGGTTCCGACGCCGTTTTTTTCACCGGTTCCGTCGCCGTTTTTTGACCGGTCCCGGCTCCCGTTCCAATCCTGGAGCCGATTCTTTGCCGTTTCCGGTCGGCCGTTTCCGTTTTCAAGGGACATTTTTGGGGAAACGGTGAAAAAACGGCCCTGCCGTTTCCGGGGCCCACAAAGCCCGGGTGTGCACTGGCCCGGGTCAGGAAGCCCCCCCCCCCCCCCGAGGGGAGGCGGGGTCCTGGGCTTCTGCGCCGCTTGTGGGCTCTCGGGGCCCTCCACGGGCTCCGGGACACTTGTCAGACAACGACGCAGGACGAAGAAGTGGTCCTGAGGGAAGGCCTCAGGGTGCAGGACCCGCTTCCCTCCTCCTCCTCCTCCCTCCTCCACCTCCTCCTCCTCCACCTCCTCCTCCTCCTCCTCCTCCTCCTCCTCCTCCTCCTCCTCCTCCTCCTCCTCAAACGACTCAGGACGAAGAAGTCGTCCTGAGAGAAGGCCCCAGGGTGCAGGACCCGCTTCCCTCAGGACCCGTTTCCCCCCCATGGTGAGACTCAGGCAGCCCAAGAGACCCAGACGGCCCCAATGTGCCTCTTACAGGTGCCCCTGGAGGTACCAAGAGGGCACCCGCCAGGGCTTCCGAAGGGCAAGGGACGTCGACCAGGTGTGCGTGCTCTCGCATGGCTTGCATGTGGCAGTCCTCGGCCAGAGGAAGCCTCGCAGCGCAACCCAGAGGCCTCCGAGAGACCCCAAGCAGCCCACGGAGGCCCCTCGAAGCGACCAAGCGGCCCGCAGCATGGCCCAGCATGGCCCTGGCTGGCTCTGAAGGTGGCCCACAGACCTGGCATCGCTCGGACGTGTGCATTTTTCCTTCGGCGAGGGCCATCGAGGAGCATCCTTGATCATTTGGCGAAAAAACCACGCACGAAACCGAAAAGAACACAGGGAATGGACGTCCGAGCGATGGCGAGGACGGCCCCGAGGCAGCCCCGAGATGGCCCCGATCTGGCCGCGGGGCCCTGCCCCTGGCGGCCGCCCGGCTCCCAGTGGTTCCGACGCCCCAGTGCTAGGCCCCATGGGGCCCCACGAGGGCTCCTGCTCCTCCTCCTCCTCTTCCTCCTCTCCTCCTCCTTCCTCCTTCCTCCCCCTCCTCCCCCCTCCTCTCTCTCCTCCTCCTCCTCCTCCCTCCTTTCTCTTCTCCTCCGTCCTCTCCTCCTCCTCCTCCTCCTCCTCCTCCTCCTCCTCCTCCTCCTCCTCCTCCTCCTAGGCCTCGAGAGTGGCCCGCAGGCTCGCGTGCCAAGGCTCAAGGAAGAACCATCGCCATAGGCATGAGCTTTTGGCGCTCCGCGCGGATCTCTTGGATCCGCGATGAGCCCCCCAGGGGCGCCTCCGGCGCCGCCCCTGGCGCGCTCCGGCGCAGATCCAAGAAATCCACGCGGAGCGCCAAAAGTTGATGTTTATGGTATTTCTTCTTCTTCTTCTTCTTCTTCCAAAGACGGCTCTCACAGTCCGAGTATGCCTCATCCGGCTCAAGCGGCTCCAGGCTGCACGACACCGCACGGCTGCCCAGGGTACCCCAGGAGGTCCGAGGCATGCCCCGAGGCGCTCCCCAGCAGCAGCCGACCCGGCAACGGCGGCCAGGAGCAGGCAGCAAGCAGCAGGCAGCGAGCAGAGCCAGCTGGCAGCAGCATCTGCCCAGTGAGGCGGCAAGCAGCGCAGCCACAGCACGCAGCACGCAGCGAGCAAGCGTTCGGCCGCCTCCGCGGGCCGTGCCACAGACAGCCTATAAGAGGCATCGCAGAGCGCCGCAGGGAAGGCGAGTGGCCCCAGGACGCGCCGCCGCCCAGGCAAGCTCAAGTGGGGCCTGTCCCTCTACAGGGGAAACATTCACAAACAGCAGAAAAAATGGTCTGGGAACGATGTGTTTACTATATTTGCGCATTGGTGGTGCATGTTCTACGTATATCTGATTTTGTTCATCCAACATCCGACTGTAGGGGGACACGCCCGACTTAAAGCCAAGCGCGCCCCGAGACAGACCAGAGGGCGCAGCACGAGGCTCCATTCGGCATCGCTTGGTCAAGCCAAGTTGGATGAGCAAGTCGCCTGCGGATGCTCCCCTCGTTACGTTGCATCTTCGGGGGGGGCTCGCCTGTCCCCCAAATTGGTGTCTTTTCTTGGGCGGGACGCGGGCTCGATGCGGATTTGGCGCGGATCCGACGCGGACTCGACACGGATTTCGACGCGGGTCCGACGAGTCCGACGTGGCTTCGGTACGGATTCGACGCGGATGGGGCCCGCGGCGGGACAAACAGTGCCCCTCGAGGATGCATCATAACCCACGGGTGCACACTCGTCGAAGATCTACCCTGCACTGCCGGGAGCAGCGCGTGGTTCCTTGCTCGGGTGCCAGGGCCTGCCGGCAGGGCCTGCCGGGAGGGGCCTGCGCCGCCCGGCCGGACGGCCCGGGCGAGCCCGAGGGGCCTCCGAGTTCGACGAAGGTGCTTCCGACACGGCCGAGGACGACCTCAATCAGAGCGTGAATTACCTACCCCGCTTTCGCTTCCAGGAAAAACCAAGCCATACCACGCGCCTCCTCGTCAAGCGGCCTGACCAGTCCAGGCTGCAGTTTGGCAGCGTTTGGTATCTCTTGGAAGCGAGGGTGGTCAAAAGCGAGGTAGGTTTGTTTCCCCCCTACTCAAGATGCCCCAAGATGGCGCCCAGGCGGCCTCGGAGGGCCCAAGATGATAGCCCAAGACGGCCTCCAGAGGGCCGCAAGACCTTCAAGAAAGGCTCCCAGAGCGCTCCAAGAGGACGCCGCCAGGGCTTTGCGGCGCAAGAAGCACATGTTTTCTGCAGGGGTGTCTACAGAAACAGTTCGAGCATACCCGGCGTTTCGGCCCTTGCAGCGTCCAAGACGACCCAACAGCTCCCAAGATCGCCCCAGGCCAGGCCAAGAGGCCTCCGAAGAGGATCCCAATGCGGCTCCAGAGAGCCCCTAGACGGCCCAAGACGCCCCGAGATGGCCCAGAGGCCGGTCCTAAGAAGCCTCCCGGACGCCATCTCGAGGCGGTTTGCACGTCCCCCCGGGGCGGCCCGGGGCCCTCCCAGCCTTGCGCCTGGAAGTCCGAGCCGTGTGAGGAAGTGCGGCCCTGCTCGCTCGCGTGGTTCCGGCGCCCCCTGGGGCTATATAAACCCCTGGGCCTCCCGGGTGCCGCTGGGGGGCGGTTCCGGGTCCTCCCGGAGCGGCTTCGGGCCCCCCCGGCCGCTCGATCGAGGGCCGAGAAGGGGGCGTTGCGGGAAGGGCCCCGCTGGGCCGGAGTTCCCGGCAGGCGCGCAGGGCAGCGGGCCCCGCCGCCGCAGCCGCAGCCGCAGCCCGGCGCAGCCGACAGGGCCCGGCAGCCCGTCACCAGCAGGGCCCGACATGCACGCAGGCCAGTCACGTGGAGCGACCCCGCTTCGAGCCCCCTCCCTCACCGCTTCGAGGCTGCCGCCGCCGTCGCCGCCGCCTCGCCACCGCGGCCGCTTGCCGTCGCCGTCGTCGTCGCCGCCGCCGCCGCCGCTGCCGTCGTCGTCGTCGTGGACGTCGTCGTCCCCGTCGTCGTCGTCGTCGTGGACGTCGTCGTCGTCGTCGTCGTCGTCGTCGTCGTCGTCGTCGTCGTCGTCGTCGTCGTGGTCGTCGTCGTCGTCGTCGTCGTCGTCGTCGTCGTCGTCCCCGTCGTCGTCGTCGTCGTCGTCGTCGTCGTCGTCGTCGTCGTCGTCGTCGTCCCCGTCGTCGTCGTCGTCCTCGTCGTCGTCGTCGTTGTCGCCGTCGCCGTCGTCGTCGTCGTCGCCGCCGCCGCTGCCGTTGCCGTCGCCATCGGCGCCGCCGCTGCCGCCGCCGCTGCTGCTGTCGCCTTCGCCATAGTATGGGGGGGGGGGGACGTTCTACTGGGCCGACCAAAGTGGGCAACAGGCATCGCGGTGAGGCCCGCCTAGCCGCAGACGCGCCGGCGCGCGTCTACGGCTAGGCGGGCCGTAGACAAGGCAAGGCCGCAAGTGCAGGTGCTCTGGCAGAGGAATGCGGTCCGCCGCGTTCCCCTGTCAGAGCACCTGCGGATTTGCTCCAAGGGGGCACACTCGTCAACTACAGCGCCGGAATCAGCGCGTGCGAGAGAGGCGGGCAGTGGCAGCAGGCGTTGTCCTTGTTGTGCGGGCTGAGGAAGGCACAGTTGGAGCTAGAGGTGGAGATGCACAGTGGCTCGATCTTCATGTGCGAGCAAGGTGGTAAATCGCAGCACGCGTTGTCATTGTTCAGGGAGTTGTGGGAGGGAATGCGTTGATACCGAAGGCCGTCACTTCATTCTGCTACAACGAGGTGGCCATCGCATTCAACACAATGTGGGATCTGACAAGCGATGCTCTAGGTGATCGAGCTCAGCAAACACCAGCAAGGCAATGTCTTGGCATTGGCAGCGGGTTTCCCTTGGCCAGTAGTTCTAGCTCAACGAATTAGAAGCTGAATGATGTATGCTGGCATGCGAAATTGCAACTTGACGACGTACTCCCCACACGCATGACGAGTAGGTCTGACAAACACTTGCGGAAGGACCAAAAGTTCATTAATCGAGTCGCAATTGACCGAGTTTGACGAAAACCGGTTGGCCTCGAAGTTTGACGATATTCAAGTTGAGTGGATTGCCCGAGCACGTTAATCATCTACGTCGTTAGGGTCAGTTTGCGCCATGACGGCGGACATTATAAGTGTGCTTGGTTGCTGTTCGGTGACATGTGGGAAGTTAGGTTGGGATCAGCGGCGCGTGAGAGCTGGGCGAGCCGTGTCAGTGGTTTCGGCGCTGTTGAGCGAGAATTGTGAGGGGAAGGTGCAGCTCAATTGTCACGTCTCTCATGCTGCCTGGCGCAGCGCGCGCGCGGAGATTCAACAAAGGGAGAAGGCGTCGGTGTTGTTCGGCGAGATGTTGGAAGATAAGTTGGAGCCAACGTGATGCAATTACTTTTAAGTCGGGCCTGTCCCTTTACAGGAGGAATATTCAAAAATGGTCAAAAATTGTCTGGGGACCATTTGTTGAGCATTTGTTGAATATGTTTGGGTATGTTTGGGGGTATCTTCAAATTTTCCGTTCAAAATTCCCCTGTAGAGGGACATGCCCGACCTAAGATTAGTTTGGTTTTGCATCAGGTAAGTGGCCTGTTTGGCCGCAGGGGATATCCGCACAGCGCCCATTGCCGACTCTCCTCCTCGCTCCTTCGCCTCCTCCTCCTTCCAGCCCGAGCCGGCCAAGAGTCTCACGAGTCTGATGGCGGCGCGATGGGAGTCGCACCGCGAGTTGCCGGGTGAGATGTGAGAGGCTGGCTGATCGGTGCGCTCGTCGTTGAGAACATTCCTCCGCAGTGCCAGGATTAGGTCGGGCGTGTCCTCCTACAGGGGGATTTCGGGCGAGAAGTAAACGATATCCAAAACATACGCCAAAATGGCAAACAAATCTTCCAAAGTCGTGGTGCCGATGCCGCCTGTAGGAGGACATGCCCGACCCAAGCGTAGCCGTACGCGGCGCTCCAGAGAGGGCCCCACGCCTCAAAGGGATCGCAGGAGTTGGCGTTCGGAGCCGGTGTTGGGGGCACGGCATGGCCCAGCACTCAAGCAGTGGCGAAGCCGTCTTGGCTCGCCTATAGGCCTACCAAACAATGTTCCAAGGGCCTGTTGTGGTTTCCATGAAAACGGTTCTTGGAACATTTCCGGTTGGGACTGTCTTGTTTTAGCACATCGGCTTTGTGTTCTAAGAACCGTGTGTTTGTTCTTCGAACGTTTTTGGGTTCTAATAAAATTTCGTGGTAGGCCTGTCGGAATGCCGGGACGGTCGGTCCCTGCTCAAGCCATGCTTCACGATCTAACAGTGGTTCGGGAGCGTTGAAGTCAAATGCATCTTGACCCTCTCGGTGACAGCGTGGGGCCAGCTGCGAGAAAGGGGACAGACGTCAGCGACGGCTGTCGCTGCTGTGGGAGATGGCGGAGTTGGAGCTCGGTGTCGTCGGCTGCAGCGACGGGGTCAGTGTGTGCGGTCAGCGTGCGTGAAGGAGGTGAGGTGGACGGCGCCGGCGGGCGATCTCGCTGCTCATCGAGCTTTGCGACATCAGCCCTAGACAGCTCCAGCGCTGGGACTAGCGGGTGCAGGGAGGGCGACCGGTGGCAGTTGGCTTTGGCGCTGGCCATCGAGATGCGGGAGGCGGGAGTGGAACACAGCCACATCAGCAGCCGAGCTGAAGTCGGTGCGTGCGGTTCAAGGTGGCGCATCGTGCAGCTGGTGTCGTGGTTTTGTAGGAGACGACGGGGTAGCTGAGCGGTGTACCTCAGAGCGTGAATTACCTACCACGCTTTCGCTTCCAGGCAAAACCAAGTCATACCACGCGCCTCCCCGTCAAGCGGCCTGACCAGTGTAGTTTGGCATCGTTTGGTATCTCTTGGAAGCGAGGGTGGTCAAAAGCGAGGTAGGTTTGTGTTCCCCCTAGTACCGTCGGGGACTTGTTGTTCAGCGTGTCACGCCGCCAGTTCTGACGCGCCACGCTGCGGCGCGGCACACTGATCTCGATCCGGTCCCCCGGTGTCCACGCCCCGAGCCTTGCAAGGCGGAGCGGAGCGCTGTGCGCTCGCAGGGCGGCCTCGCGTGTCGCCAGGGTCGCTGGCGCGCCTTGCTGGGCAAGAGTTTTCCCGACGGAAGCCGAGCGGCACAGTATTCTCATCGACCTTGCAGTGAAGATTCGGGCGCGGGGGGGGACATTCTCGTTGTCCTATTCACTGTTTTGCCGATCGGCGCGGGCCCTCGCACCCCCCCTCCCCCTTCGCCCCCGTGCAGTGGGTCTTGGCTGCTTCTGGCGCCTGTGTTCGGGCAGGTGGAGTCTCCTCCACAGGACGCACTGCTGCAAACAGTCGCGTTGAGCAGAGTAGAGGTTCGGCGCCAGACACCCCCCCTCCTCCTCCCCCTCCTCCTCCTCCTCCTCTTCCTCCTCCTCCTCCTCCTCCTCCTCCTCCTCCTCCTCCTCCTCCTCCTCCTCCTCCTCCGCCCAAATGCGGCAACGCCGAACACGACAGCGTTCACCCCAGCGTTCCCGGTTCCGCGCCCGGCGCTCCGCGGCAGAGGCGCGCCGCTCTCTCTCGGCCAGGTGCGTCCGGGGCCTCGGCGGGGCCGGGGAGCTCGCACGAGCAGCGGGGCCCCGAGTCGTTTTGGGACGGTCCCGAGGCTTCTGATGTTCCAGCCTGCCTTGGCCTTGGTCACCAGAAGGAAGTTCGAGCGCCAGAAAAGAGTACCGAGGCTCGAGGGTTTTACGCGTCGGGCCCTGGGAGACACTCGTCCGACACTCTTTCGACAGTTTTCCAGGTGCTCGAAATTAGTTCTGGGGTGTGGTCCGAGGCGAGGCCCCCCCCCCCAGAGGCCGAAACGAGCGAAGTACCTCCCGCGGTGTTTTTTTGTTCACAGCGCGAGGGGGTTTGGCTCCGTTCCTGACCAGGCGTTCCTTGCGAGAATAGTCCGGCTGTGCTCGTATGTCTGCCAGCCACACGGCGAATTGGGCCGACTTGCGGGTTCTTGGGCCGTCTTGGGAAGGTCTTGAGAGTCCCTTGGGCCGTCTTGGTAGCCATGAAGACCAAGAAGACGTATATACTAAGCATGTACGGTTCCCGACGGAAGTTTGACGGTTTGGGCCCTTTTCGGGATGGAGTCGCTTGTGTACCTCCCGGCCTCACGGCGTATTCTTCTTCTCCCACCGCGCTCATGCCGCCGAGCGCGGCAGATGTGTCAGACATGAGTTCCTGGGCGCCTTGGCGCGTGAGAGAAGTCCGAAGGTCGCGCGATCTGCTTGCTTCCATCTCCGTCTCCGTGACGGCAGTGTGTCCCCGTCTTCAATCTCGCCCTCTAAACCCAGACCCCCTCGCGCGATGAAAAAAGCACGACGAAAGGTTTCGCGTTGTTTTCAGCCTCC
>CAUYUJ010016997.1:46135-78635 GCA_963575745.1 Prorocentrum cordatum
GGAAGCCTCCGCGCGCTCGACCGGACCCGTCTCCCAGGGAGGCCAGCCAGCGCGCGCGGGGCCCACGGGTGTTGCGATTCCGCGAGGGGGGCCATCGGCGCATCCCTGCTCCCCTCGCGGCCGTCGACCGCGCTTCGCGGCGCCCGCCGCCTGCTGGGACCACGCCCCGTGAGGGCGAGGGCGCCTTGCTCAGGCGCGCGCGCGCGAGCAGCGCACAGCTGCGCCGGGTGTTCGCGAGTGTCGCGTCGGTGCTAGACGAACGCCATTCGGCTCAGAGCTCCTCCGCGGGCATCGATGGCACGTGGGGCACGTTCATTCGCTGCGGCTCATGCGGGTGTGGCAAGAACTTCGGCTGGTGGAAATGGTGCAAACATTGCCGTGCGCCGCTCGTCCCCGCGGCACCGCCCAAGAAGCCACCTCGCCGCGATGGCAGCCGCGACCGTTTTCGTGCCTGTTCTCCTGCGAATGATGCTGCTGCTTGGCGACCTTGGCACAAGGCGGCTCCACCACGACGTCGTGCTCCCTCGGTCACCTTCTTTGACGGCTCGGCGTCAGGGCAGCAGCTCGACGACGACGGCGGCGGAGAGCCAACCGAGGAACATCGCCTTGTGGTCCTCACAAACCTTTTGGCCAAGTCAGGTGACGCCGCAGGGGCAGCTCAGTACCAGGCTGAGCTTAACGCCCTCAGGCACGCCGAGGCAGAGGCCAGCATCTCAGTCGGTCATGCCACCCAGCGGGCCAAGCAGGCGGTGGCTGGCCTCGAGCGCGGCATGGAGCGGTTCGAACGAGCCGAGAAGCAGCACAAAGAGCTCCAGACCAAGGTGGCAGCAGCATCGACGGAGGTGGACGTCGCCCGTGCCCTCTACCAGACGGCGGTTAGGCGGCTTGCCAGCTCAGTCGCAGCAGAGCAGCCTACCCAAACTCGCCAGTCGACAGCCAGTCATCGACCTCTCGACTTTGCTGGAGGGTCAGGAACTGCTCCTCGACGACTGCGGGCTTTGCGAGCTCGAGGAGCTCGAGGGCGCGGTATCAACAGACGAAAAGGCCGAGGCCCAGCGCCGCAAAGACGAGCTCCAGAAGCAGTACACCAAGGCCGCCAAGGTATGTTTCAGCGATGTCAAGGCCACGGCCGCGGTCATTCAAGAGGAGCAGGCCAAGCAGACGGCCTGCTTCAAGGCCAAGCGCGGCCGCGCCGAGGGGCCAGACAAGTCAGCGGAGCCAGGCACAAGAAGCGGCGAAGCCAAGCCCAGGCAGCCGCCACCGAGGCGCCCTCCGCTGCCCCTGCAGGCATGGCCCCGCCTGCCAAGGCGCCAGCGACTGGGCCGTGGTCAGCGCCGCCGTCGGCGCCCCCAGGGCAGGCCGGCCCCTCCACCAGTGGCGCGATGACGCCGTCGGTCGTGGAAGCGGCCAAGGCCAAGATCGCGGCCGCCCAGGCGCCGCCGCAGCAAGAGTAGCAGCAGCGGCAGCCTCACGATACTGAACTACGATGATCAGTCGAGTACGCGTTCTGGCGAGATGGTCGGTGTAAATTTTGGGAAGTGGTTAGGCATGCCTTGCCATTGCGATTTTGAACATTTTGACGATAGGCTTGCGGCGTCGGCCGACCCATCAGTCACGGGTGACTATGACGACTACGACGGCGCGATGGTTGACTACCTCTACCAATGCCAAGAACATTTCGAGCAAACCCCAGCAGCGCCTCGCCGCAGGGTTCGCTCCACTCCAGCTCCTGGACTTGATCGACTCATGTCGCAATGGGCCACACGCTGGACCCGCGACCCCAGCCAAGGCAAGAATGGCGACGGCAGGTTGGCATACCTAGATTGGTGCATCAGCGACCTCGCCGAGGAACTGAGCCACCCTCGCTTCGCACGGCTCTTGACGGCGCGGAACAAAACGCCGAGCCAGCTAGCGGCCGATTGGTGCACGCTGTCCTTTCATCCCGGCCATGCGCGCAGGATGCGCGACCCCAGGTTTCTCGCTGCGCGGAATGCCGCACAGCGCAGGGCGGCCCTGGACCTGCACAGATGTGAGTATGGACGGCTACGAGCGTGGATAGCCAGCCCTGATCGAGTTGATAAGGCACCGCCAAGTGGCCCTCCAAGGCGGCAGCGGGACCCCAACGTCCACAGCTACTGGAGCCAGATCTGCGACGACGACCTGCTGGGCTCCGAAGACAGCGACGACAAGACCTTTGGCATCTTTTGCAACGTGTGCCAGCAGGGCTTCGTCTTACACGGGGGGATCTCAGATGGCCAGTTCTGCGGCGACCCCCTGGTCGGCGGCGAGGGGCGCGCGGGCAGCTGCGCAGACGGCGTCTTCGAGGGTTATTTCCACGAGGGCGGGGGCTGCCGCGTCGAGATCGATTGCCACCTGGACAGCGACTTCGGCAGCGGCGTTAGAACGCGCGGCGTTGGTGCGCGTGGCGCTAGAGCGCTAAATCCAGGAGCTGTCCAGCCTAGTTCGACGTCGCCACTTGCCGGAGGAAGAGACGGGTCCAGGAGCCCTTGGCGACGGGACAAGGCAGCGGCCCAGGGTCGCCCTTGGCTGGGCCCTGCTCAGCACGCCAAGGACGCTCGGCCCCGTCTGGCGCTGAGAACGCAAATCCCAGCGTCGTCTCTGGGCTCGTGAAACCACGGTAATTCGGACCCGCCAAGACCAGGGGTGGCCTCCTTGGCAGCAAGCCGCCCACGTCGCGCAGCCCCCCGCCACCGGCGCGCCGAGCCATCGATTGCAAGCTGGACCCACTGGCGCGTGATAGGGCAGACCAACTACAGCGGCAGCTCCTCCACCTCCTGAGGACCACGACGAGCATATGGATGTCACCAGAGCCCGGCGCTCACTGTGAGTGCGAGGGCCGACTGGAATCGAGAAAACACTGTGTGCCATTTGATTACACACTGCTTGGCGATGAGGCCTAAGCCCCGCCGCTACAGGCCATGGCAGCCCATCAGGGAGTTGATGTGCCACAAGCAAGGCTTTCTCTGGCGAGGGAACTGCGCCCGCGGGCATTGAACGAGCGCGCTCGCGCCCGTGCCCGTTTTCAGCGCTGGTTTCATATGGTGCGGGGCCAGGTCGACAATATGGACTACGAGGCCGAGGCCACCGACACGTCGACAACCAGCTTCGACGGAGACTTCGACGAGCGCTCGACGGGGCGAACAACCGCCCCAATTTCCGCCCCCAAGTTCGTCTGCCACACCGGCTACGGCGAGCCCATCAGAAGCACCAGCCAGCAGTAGGAGGCGCCGTGCCCAGGCCTTTGACGGGCACTCGACCTGGCGGCTCACCACCGTTAACCGTTAACCCCAACACTTGGGCCTCGCACCAGGACGTGTTAGAATGGCAACTGGCCCGGGGGAACCGAAGCTACCATGCGCGGAGCGCGCAGGAGACTCGGCTCGAGCAATCCAGGGAACACCCAGCCGCCAATTGGGCCCTCCAGAGGGGCCTCAAGACCAATTTTGAGGCCGCGGTCCGCACGGGAGAACATCAGTTGGCGACGCCGGCAGGCGCCATGGCTGGCGCGGCTTCTCACGCTCGGTCGATCGCGATTCCCAAGAAAGACTTGGGCCTCAGGACTAGCGGTGCTGGACATGTTGCTGCACTCAAGGCCGATGCGGCGGCGGCCTCGGGGCTCGTCTGGATTGTCCTCTACGCCCACGACGGCCAGGAGCGCAGGGGGGACAACCTCGAACTCCTCGAGGATCTGGAAGATTTCCTCCAAGGTTGCCAGATGCCTCGGGCTCTTGCAGGATATTTCAACATGACGCCCGACACGCCTGGCCTGGTCAAGTGGACCCAGCTGCTTAAAGAGCCGATGGTGGCGCCCGGGCACCACCGCCTTCTCGAGCGGAGCTGGCACGGCCCGCTGGTTGAATTTCTCTGTCGCATCGCGAGGGATGGCCCCCGCTGCGCAAAGTATCATGCCTCTACATGCTGCACCATGCGGTACGCGCACCCCTGTTCAGCTGACGCTTCGAGGGTTCTCACTCAGGCTTCCCGTTCGTGTTCGCGTCGGTTGGAAAGCAGCCCCTACCAGGGCTTCGGTAGGCTGCCAGAAGGAACCCCTCAGACATCAATGGATCTGGCCGATTGGAAACCCTGGGGACAGTCGATCGGACACCACTTGGGGCGAATGGCTGCCCCAGATGGAAGACGAGCTCTGTCATCAATTTGACGGCCTCTGCGAGGGAGCTGACGCGCCAGATCGTGGACGCGCTGGCGTTGTTCGCCGTCGCGAGGCGCACTTAGAGCTGCTCATTCAGCGCCGGTGGGAGGACGGAGTGTCACCGAAAGGCCGTGCTTAGAAGGCACCCAAGGGGGTCCTGCAGAAAATTCGCGACCTCTGGGTTGGGCCAGATATCCCCAGGTTCTGGAACACCATGGAGGGCCTGCTGAGAACCACCCAGCAGCTCGATCCCGTCACCCTGGGACCAGACCAAGGCCTGTCGGAGACATATCTTCTCCCTTAGATGCGGCGGCTTCATGCTGCGACACCTTGGGGGCCGTCGCGAACCCGGTAGATGCCATCATCGAGCATATCACCCGCGAGCAGGCGCGTCTCCGCCGGCAACGCTGGCGAGCTTCGGCACGCGACGCAGTCGTGGAGGCAAGGCCGCCCATGAGATTATAGGAGGCAGCGCCGATCGATCCTCCCATGGCCAAGGACGGCCTGCCTTTGCAAGGAGATGCAGCAGCTTTGCAGTTGCAGCCGGGCTGGGCCAAATATTGGCAAGACACGAAGACGAGGATGACGGATGCCCAGATCCGCCTAGCCGAAGCTGACACCCGACCCCTTCCCACGGTGGACTGAGTGCGCACGGCCCTCAAAAAGTTCAGGCACGATGCGGGGTTGGGGTCGACAGCATCAATCATCGAAGCTGGTTGCTCCTGTTCGACGACTTTCGCGGCCGACTGCGCGACATCATCACATTCCGGGAAGGGGGCCTAGAGGCGCCCGAAATTTGGCCCACAGTCATGGCATGTATAGTGAAAGCGGGAGGACCAGGTCCCCGTCCCATCGCGTTCATCGCTAGCCTCTTCAGAGTGTGGGCGCGCATGCGCCAAGCCTTGGCCAAAGAATGGGAACGCGAACCTGGCCCCCCATGCTTCTGGGGTTCGAAAGGGCGCGCCTGCGACCGGGCGGGATGGGAGCACGAGTTCTATAATTACTTGTCCTCCCTCGAAAAGTTTGAGTCCGCCACCCTCTTCAGCGACCTCGAGAAAGTCGACGAGCGGATCTCCCACTTCATCCTGGTGCGCGAAAGCCGGGCCGCGGGGTTCAATGGGCGCCCTACCCCGGCAGCGCGCAGGCTTTCCTCGGGTCCTCGGGCCCTCAGCTTCCACAGCGGGGCAAGTGCAATCTCCGGGAGCACTGGGGCGATCTTGACGGGATGCTCTTTGGCGACCACGTTTGCGAGGATCACCCTGCGCCGTCTTCTGAAGGATCTTTCGGAGGCCCACCCTGACGTTCGAATCAGGAGCGTGATAGATGACGTCCACGCCCAATGCCTTGGCACAGTGGACACAGTAACACATCAGTCAGGCCAGGTGGGAAACAAGTTGGCGGTCGGCCATGCTCAATTAGAGCTCGTCCTCGAGAACACCAAGAGTCAATGTGTTGCCTCTCCGAAGCGCCTGGAGAACCAACTTGGAGCCACCTGGAAACACCGCGGGTTCAGGGCCAAGAAGGCGACCAGGAGTTTCGAGCTTCGGGGCGGCGGAGCCGTCACCCACCGCGTGCGGCGCGCAGGCCCGCAGGCGCGTGCTGTCTGGGGGGCCATCGTGGGTGGGCGCACTGGTCGTCAGCTTCACGGCCTACGAGTTTCTGCAGTGAGGTCCGTTTTCAAAAAGCAAGGGCACGGCCTCCCCTGGCCTCCGCCTGTGCAGCTCCAAGATTGGTCAGAGAATGGATCTCCAGGCCCTCTACCATAAGTCTGCGATGCTGACCTGGGCCCAGGCCATATGGGAAGGCTGGCTCGCGCTTGCCAACATGCAGCAGGCTCTAAATGGAGCCCAAGACGATTTGAGCCGCGCTCGTTTTTCCTGGCGTGCTGTAAAATCACCGGTGCACGTTTCTGCGCAATCCATTCGGGCCCAAGGTTGGCAGATCCAAAACGCTCGCAGCATGGTAACCGAGGATGATAGAGCCGCGGATCTGCTGGCCTCAGCCTCACACAAGGTTTCCTGTTTAGGGCAGCGAGCGGCCCAGAGGAAATCAAAAGTGGCGGCCTTGACGGCCCGTAGTTCTTCGGTTGTTTGGACCCGCCCTGTTCTCTGGGAGCCCCGCCTGGATCTGCTGGATGGGCCGAGCAAAGGCCTTCGGTCGAAACTCTACCAGGAATCGCTGCGCGGCCTCGTCTCACAACGCACCTGGATTCAGGATAGATCATGCAAGCACGGGCTGACCAAAGACCCGCCTTTGCCAGCGATGTCGTTCGGCCCTTGGGGCGTTCTGGCACCGCCACTTTGCTTGCCCCGCTATGCGCGGTCAGAGGGTCACAGCTTGTAGCCAAGAGCTGCTCCATGCGGCTAAAGATCTCGAGGCGTGGCACCAATACTTCGAGAAAACAGCAGTTGGCATCTTCCCTCTCCCCTTCGAGTTGGCTCCTCCCCCTCTTCTCCAATGCCAAGCTGGTGCCACCTGGGTGAATCGGCCGCAGGATTGGGTCCTGAGGGGGCACGTGTTTTTGGGCGGTTCCTGCCTGGACCCCGCAGACCCCCGGTTGGCCCGTGCGGGCTGGGAGTTTGCGATGATGGACGATGACGGCCAATTCATTGCAGCCTGTTTCGGCGCGGTTCCGCTCGAAGCGGCACGATTTCAATCAGCCCGCGACGGCGACGACTATGCAATGTACATGGCGGCTTGTGGTGTAGTAGATTTTATGGACGTGCAATGTTACATCGACTGCAACGGTGCGCTCGGAGCGCTCCGATGCCCGCCCTTTGCACAGAGCTCGAGCTGCTCGCGTAGTCAAATGTGGGCGCGAGTGTTCTACACCTTGGACGGGATCAGCCCTACAGCTACCAAAGTGGAAGCCCACTCCAGTTGGGCTATGTAGAAGTCGGTCGGTCCACCACTTTCGCTAAATTGGGTTCTGACGTTGTTGAGAAACACGCGAATATGCGAGCGGGCTGCCACCCCAGCACCGCTGACGCTAAAGCCGCGGGACACGTCTTTAAGCAGCTAGCAAGAGAAGCTGGTCACTGGGCCGCTGTGCAGGAGGTCCTGATGGCCAACATAGGCCTGAGGGACGCGGAGGATCTTCCCGAGCTGGCCCTCGAGGCCAAGGGTCGCAACCGCCAGCAGCCTGGGCCTCTCGCGAGCCTCAAAATAGGTCGGCAGCTGTTCGCCTTAAACCCTGGGACCCAGGCCGGCCTCGAAACCGCACGAGGCCGACCCGGCATGCCACACTGAGAGCCATTGTGTTTTCGGAGCCGACGGGCAGCGTGGTTGCGCGCGGCTCCACGGTTGTATTCTGCACCACGACGTGCGGGGCATACGGCTGGGGTGGAGTCAAGCCTCTCTTTGCACAGTGTGCCCCAAACCTCGAGCTGCAACGGTGGCCCTTCGTCGACAGGAACGCAGGGCAGCGCAGCCCCTCTTCCCTGGGCGGGCTCCGCAATACTCAGGAGGGAGAACAGAACCACACAGACACAATGAATCGTCGATTCCCCAGAAAGTATTGGAAAATATGGGAAGTGGGGGGGAAGACAAAAACCCAGAAAACATGGGAAACTGTGGGGAATCTTCTGATCTGTGTGCATTCATTTGTGTGTCCCAGGGCCCCTTCAAATACTGAGGGCGGACCATCGGGGAACCACGCCTGGCTGCTCCGTTCGACCCGGAGTTCGCGGCCCGCGTTCCAACGGATCGCTGAGCAGACCGCCTACTGATGTGGGGGGGGGGCGTAGGAGCTTGGTCTTGGCATCGCTCGGACGTGTGCACGTTTCCTTCGGCGGGGACCAGCGAGGAGCACCCTTGATCACTTGGCGAAAGAACCGCGCACGAAACCGAAAAACGCACCGGGAATGGACGTCCGAGCGATGGCCAGTGGTGGGCGGGGAGTTTTTTTGGGGGGGACAATATGGAGTGACGCCCCGGCGTCGGCTCGTGTCGGACTCACGCCTGGAGACGCGGCAAGTCGGAGCCGGAGGCTGGAGCGAGTTCGGAAGGGCCCGGAGCATCTTCCAGACAGCACTGATATGGAAGGAGTGTGCTTAACTGTCGCCCTCCGAGTGGAGGGCGCATTTGGTTGCTCTGTTGCTGCGTGTTGCGGACCAGTGCCGCACTGGGAAACAGAGAAGAAGGAGGCGGAGTGGGGGGGATAAGGGAGAGGAAGAGGAAGATGAGGAGGAGGAGGAGGAGGAGGAGGAGGAGGAGGTCGCGCGAAAACCTCCACTATCGGCAATCGTTTAGAAATCTCCGTCCCCTCCGCATCCGCCTCATCCTCTCTCCTCATGCTGCTCCTCCTCTATCTACTGGGAGGGAAGGGGCAAGGGATACAGGGGCGACGATGGCAATCGCAACGGTGAGGGCGCCGGGGAGTCGAAGGTGCCAGGGCCGTCGGACAGTCGGGATCCAGGGGAGAGGAATATAGAGAGAGAGAGAGAGACAGAAGGGCGTGCACGGACAGGCGGGCATACAGGCAGGCCGACAGGAAGACGGGCGGACAGGCAGGCAGGCAGGCAGAAAGAGAGAGAGAGAGAGATACACAGAGAGACAGAGGGACGGAACGCGAGAGAGGGAGAGAGAACATACAGAAAACGGCAGAGAGAGGGTCAAGGAGAGGGAGCAGGAGGAGGAGGAGGAGGAGGAGAGCGGATCTGGAGCAGAAGCAGGAGCAGGAGGAGGAGGACAACGACGACGACGACGACGCCGACGGCGACGACGACGTCGACGACGACGACGACGACGACGGCGGCGGCGGCGGCGGCGAGCGTTGCGATGGAGCAGGTCATCGGCGCCACCACGCTGGACGAGTGCCTTGGGCGGGCTCTCCCCCCCAACCCGCCCAGGCACGCACTCCTCAACCCGACGCCCTCCACCCTTTCCCGCCCCCCCCCCTTCCGTCCTGTCCTCGTCCCTCGCTCGCCCCTCTTCCCTCTTGCGGCGGCGCCCACAGAAGGGTGGCGCGAGGGGGGGGCGTTCTCAGAGTGCGGGGGGGGGGGGGGCGCTTCCCAGAAGACATGGGCCTCCTTAGCATTGGCCTCCAGGGCGGCATGGGCCTTCTAAGACGCTCCACCTCGCCTTCTTAGAAGGCCCGCCGCCATACGGTCGGGAAGGTAGGGATAGCGTGTCGCTCCGCCAGTTTCTGGCCCCCTCTCGTAAAATGTATGTTTGGGTTTTATAGGACGACGGTTCCGGGGAGTGTTTTGATCGGAATACTGCACCTAGAGCCCTGAGAATTGCACCATCAAGCGCGCCATGATCGACTGCAGTCTCTTAAAACGAATGTTCTGGACTCTCAAAACGAATTTTCAAATCTCTCACAGTCTCTTAAAAACCGCCCCAGGTTACCACATTGTCCGTTCTGGCCGGGTCGGCCAACTAGCTCCACCCCGCGCCTGCATTCCTCTTAGCTCATCTCGTCGAAGAGCCCTGCGAGGTACTGACCAAAATACATCAAAACATCCGTCGAGAGTTGTTCTGCCGACTAGCCCCCCAGCACGCCGGAATTGCTCTCTAGCTTCGCCGCTGCGCTCTTGGGGAAGCTCCACAACGGCGACTCCACCTCCTCCTCCTCCTCCTCCTCTTCCTCCTCCTCCTCCTCCTCCACATCCTCCTCCTCCTCCTCGTCCTCACCATGACCACCATCACCACCACCACCACCACCACCATCATCCTCATCAGCATCATCAGCAGCAGCAACATCATCATCATCAGCAGCAGCATCATCATCAAGATCAGCACCATCATCATCAGCATCATCAGCATCAAGATCTTCATCATCATGCTCATTATCATTATCATAATCATCAGCACCATCATCTGCATGTGCATAATCATCTTCGTAATCGCCAGCATCAGCCATCATCACCATTACCAGTCATCGACACCATCATCATCATCAGCAGCAGCAGCATCATCATCATCATCGTCATCATCATCATCATCATCATCATCATCGTCATCATCATCCACATCGTGAACAGCATCATCTTCAACATCATCATCCGCATCAGCATCGTTATCATCATCAGTATCATCATCAACACGACCATCACGTTAGTATTAATATGCACCATCATCTTCGTCAGCCATCACCACCATCACAGCCATCATGACCACCATCATCATCATTACCATCAGCATCATCGTCATCACCATCATGACCATTACCATCAGAGTCAGCAGAATCAGCATCATCACCATCATCACCATTCTCATCCTCAACCCCATCATCATTGTCATCAGTTTCATCACACTCACCCTCATCCTCATTCCCGCCCTCATCATCGGCCATGTGCTTTCACTGGTCCGAGCCTGTTCTTTCAGTATGGCATCCTTGATCTCTTATTCTTACAAGAGGAACGCGGGGACGTGAGTGGTTGTTTGCCGATCTTGCTGTCATCTCCCTCGGAGCGACTCTGATGACATCCGCGCAGCCCTTGATCAAGCCGCAGGCCATGCGTCTGCGAGTCGCCCAATCCAACCCTCAAGCTCCACCCCTCCATCGTGGGCCTCGAAAGGTTTTAGATGGCTTAGATACTTGCCTTACGATTAGCCTCATAGGAACAGGGCAGGCAATGGCTCGGGCCTCTCTTGATGGATCGCTAAACGTTTTCCCGCCAAGAGTGGGAAAGTATGTGGCCTGCCAGTGGCCCACGGCGGCCACGAGACAGTTTCGCAAGCCGGGTCGGAGCAACATTTCGGAGGGCACGAATACGAGCAGGGACCAGGAGGAGGAGGAGTTAGGGCGATTGGGGTGCTGAGGCGCCTTCCTGGTGTGCGCTTCTCTATGCCGTCGCGGGTTCATCCATTTCCCCGCCTTTCTGCGCATTCTGTAGTTGCACGCGCCACTCGTATAATCATTGGTGTTCAACCGCATGCTCGTTTTTGATCAGCAAGTGCGTTCAGGCGCGGCGATCGCTTCGATCAACGTCGGTGCAATATAAAGGATGAGGAGGGGGAGGAGGAGAAGGAGGAGGAGGAGGAGGGGGAGGATCCTTGGTTCTTGATCCACGGCGCCCCACCACCAGAGATTCAAATAACAAAACGGGTCCCCGGCGAGGTACGTGAAGTACATCGAGAAAGACGGCGCCCTCGAGCGGCGCTTCCAGCGGGTGGCCTCTCCCCCACCCCATCCTAGCTGGTGCCCCAACCGCCGACGGACCCGTACGCCAGCCATGCCGCCACCATGCTACTCTTCATCATCCACTTGTTTTTCTCCCCCTCTCCTCCTCCTCCCTTCCTTCATCCTCCTACTCCTTCGCATCCTCCTTCCTCTTTCCCTCCTCCTCCTCCTCCTCCTCCTCCTTCTGTCCCTCCTCCTTTCCCTCGCTTTCCTTCCCTGATTCCTCCTCCTCATCCTCCTCCTCCTCCTCTCCTCCTCCTCCTCCGTCCTCTCCTCCTCCTCCTCCTCCAACCCTTCCTCCTCCTCCTCTTCCTCCCCTTCCTCCTCCTTCCTCCCTATCCCTCCTCCCTCCTCCTCCTCCTGCTCCTCCTCCTCCTCCTCCTCCTCCTGTTCGCTCTCGTCCCCCTTGTCCCCTTTCTTCTTCCTCCTCCTCCTCCCCTTCTCCCCTGTGTTGTGCAGTGCTGTTTCGCCCTCCACGGAGAGCCAGGATTCTCGACGCGAAAACGCCTCCCGTGACGCGTGATCCTCCTCTCTCCCCGTCCTCCTCTTCCCGCCGCGCCTCTCTGGGGGCCTAACGCAATTCCACGCGCGCGCGCCGCTGTGGGCTGCCAGTCCGGGCGTGCGGCCCAGCAGAGGGGGAAGGTCCTCCTCATCCTCCTCCTCCTCCTCCTCCTCCTCCTCCTCCTCCCGTGACGCGTGATCCTCCTCTCTCCACGCCCTCCTCTTCCTGCCGAACCTCTCCGGGGGCCTGACGGAATTCCACGCGCGCACGCCGCTGCGGGCTGCCAGTCCGGGCGTGCAGCCCAGCAAAGGGGGAAGGGCCTCGTCGTCCTCCTCCCCTTGCCCCCCCCCCCCCTCCTCCTCCTCCCTTCCCCCCTCCTCCTCCTCCTCCTCCTCCTCCTCCTCCTCCTCCTCCTCCTGCCCCTCCCCCTCCTTCTCCTCCTCCTCCTCCTCCTCCCCTTCCTCCTCATCCTCCCCCTCCTCCTCGTCCTCGAGTGCGACAGCTCCCACAGTAGGCCTCCATGTCCTACGGCTACGCTCCTGATAAGAAGAACGGCGAGCCAGGGCCTGGAGGTAGACGCCTCGTGCACTGTATGTGCAGCTGGTGGCGTGCAGTGGTTCGTGGCAGCCTCTTGCGAGGTGGTGCTTTCCAACCTCTTGAGTGGGCTTGTGCTGCTCGAGGCCGCCGACGCGAACACTTGATGATGGCGACGGGGATCGTGGCATGGAAGGGTCACAATGCAGGCCAGCCAATGATGCACAAGAGCTACGGCGCCACCAACGCCTTCGGTTGCGTTGACAAGGGCCAGATCGAACAGGGCGTCCGCGTCCGCTCGGAGACCGCAACCGACGAGCTGGATGAGGAGGACGCGGAGTAGACTTCGACGACCGCCTGCCCACGATCGACGCAAGCTTGGGCGGCTTCATGGATGACGTATTCAAGACACAGCTAGTGCCAGCCAGCGTTCGCACGGCCAAAGAGGTGGTGGTGCGTTCTCAGAGAAACGACGCCGGCTTGGACCAGGCGTTGGCGGTGCGGCAGAACGGCCAGAACAGATCGAAGCAGGACGTGGTGGCATCTTTGGGTTCTCGGCAGTTGGTAAGACAAACTAGTTAAGCGCTCGCGCGCAGTGGCTGCAGGAGTGGCTATAAGTTCAACCACTTGGGCGCCTGGTTCAAAGCGATGAAATCCAACTCGGGCGAGCTGCAATCGCGGCTGGCCGCGATCAACAAGGGCTGGATGATGGTGCAAGGTTTCTGGTACGCGGCCGCCCCCAAGAGAGTTGAGCACCTCATGTTTATCAGCTTGGTCTCGTGGGCGGCCTTGTCGGGCACCGTCGCCTACTTCTGGTCGGACTTGTAGGCTCGCCAGATCTGCAGTTTTATTTCACGAAAATTGAGATCGATGGGGGGCGGAACCCCTCTCCTACACAAAGAGCACGTGAAGGTGATGACCACGAGGGAGGTCTACCGCCACTGGGACCTCGTCCCGTTTAGTTTGGAAGCAAAAGTACATCGCCTCCGGATGTGGCAAGAAATTGCACGTCATCCGCACAATCAAGCCCACAGCTTGGGGGTCTTCTTCGGCGAGGCGATGTGGGAGGAGACGAGCGAGTACCGCTGCCCGCCTACACTTGCCTCTGGGACGTTCAACTATGATGCTGTTATTCATGCTTAGGCGCGTCAGCTGCGACGCGACTTCGAGATTCTCTGCGGCTACCCTGAGGCGGAGTCCTTTTGTCGCTTGTTTGGGAGAGCCGTTCGCTGAAGGACCTGCCGTGGGACGGGGAGGTGCACGGCCTCTTCGTCTCCCTTGACCCGAGGTGCTTGCGGAGCGCCATCGCTGCTGCGCAGTGGGCGCCGCCACACATTCGCAACGCCTGGAGACGGGTGGAATTTGACCTTGTCACGCACACTGCGTCAGTTGACGCCAGTAAGCGAGCTGATGCTGCCAGGAGAGTTTGTGTTCCCTCGGACGTGTCTGGGGCCCACAGTGAGGCTGCGAGTATGATTGACCATGATACAGTCGGGGCCCTGAAGAAGGAACCCTTTTCGTTGGGGAGGGGCTCCGCGTTCCTTAAGTGTTTCACAGCTTGCCTCAGGTTTTCCTTATGTTTTCGATAGGAAATCGAAGTTTAACTTATGGAAAAAAAGGGGCCTCGTTCCTTATTTAGGGTTCATTAGGTCAACGCCCCGACTGTATTCCCTTCCGTGAATGGCCTGCGTTTGTTCCCGCCCGCAGGAGACAACGCAAAGGACAGGGACGCAGTGACGGGCCCAGGGAGGCCGATTTCACGGTTCTTGCGGCCACGGTGCTGCGTGTGGGCACTGTTCTTTCCGCGGCCTCTGGAGGCCGCCGCGTTCGGGTCGCGCCTGGCCGCTGCGTCCTCTGCTTGTCGTAGGGTTTTTCCTAGACAGGAACCCATGGCCATTTGTTAGTAAATTGTCAAGCCGATGAATCCCAGCTTTCCGAGCGTGCTGCCCGGAACAGACGTTTGTGTTTTGCCAGGAGGCATGCAGCTGATGAGGGTCGCGTTGGTTCCAGGACTTTCGCGGCCCCGCGACCCTTGGAAGCCCAGCATCCCGAGGTCCAGTGGCTACGGCTCCGTGTGGAGCCGCAGTAAATACAGGCAGCCTGCACTCCATTTCCTCACAGCGTGGGGCTGTCTTCTATATCTCTTCATCACATTTCTGTTGTTCCGCACCTGCGCCGAGATCCCTCGGGTGGGCGATGGTGCGCCTGGAGCTATCGAGGGTGGCGCCCTTGCCGCCCTCCTTCTTATGTGCCCGCCTGTGCTGACTGACGCGGCGGCGTCAAGCAGCGTCTTATCCTCCTCCTCCCCTCCACCTCTCCTCCTCCTCCTCCTCCTCCCCCTCGTCCTCCTCCTCCTCCTCCTCCTCCTCCTCCTCCTCCTCCTCCTCCTCCTCCTCCTCCTCCTCCTCCTCCTCCTCCCCCGGTTCGGGCTCGATCCTGGCGACAGAGCCACGGCCCCCGAGGCCGCACGCGCCTCGGCGCGCGAGGTCAACCCGACCCCGGCGGGAGGGCCCGCTCGGCGGCATCCCCAGCAGGACGGGGGGGGCCGGCCCTCCTGGGCACCCAGAGGAGGAGGAGAAGGAGGAGGAGGAGGAGGAGGAGGAGGAGGGCGCCTCGACAAAATCGAGACGAAGGTTCATCGCAGCCGTGGGCCTCTCGGGGCCCTCGCCGGGCCTCGGGACCGTCAAGAAGCGGCTCGGGATGAAGAGCCGGTCCCGGGGAAGTGGTCGGCTGGTCGGGGGCCCGCGTCTCAGCAAGAGTCGAGGCGTCGGATGTCTGGGCAGGCGGGGAGCCAGGGAGGAGCCCAGAGCACCCTCGTGCTGCGAAAAGGCTACCGTCGAGGCGGACGGAAGAAGAAAGAACGGCACGAGCAGAAACGTTTGGCGCTCTGCGCTGGACCACCCTGGCGGCGCCTCCAGCGCCGCCCCTGGCGCGCTCCGCGCGCCAGGGAGGGGGGCCCAGCGCAGATCCAAGAGATCCGCGCGGATCGCCAAGCAATCATGTTTACCTCGTGGTTTCTTCTTCTAGTTGAGTAGCAGGGCCACCCGGCCAAATCAAGGGTACCCTTGTGTCCTGTGCCTGGAGGCCCATGCTTTCGACTTCCCTGTGGCAACGTGGCCCTCGGCAGGGTCTTGTGTCCTATCGCGTGTCCGCTCAAAGTAGGCCCGACTGCACGACGGAGAGTTCTTAGCCGTTTTCGGCCTGCAGGGTTCCCTGCCAGGCCCCAGGGACCGTCCGAAAACTGCCTGGGACGAAGACGGGTCGCAGGGAAGCGGTCGAGACCCCCGGGGGTCAGCGTTGTGAAACAGTCATGACGTCTCGGGCCTGGGGAGGGAGGAGGATGGAGGACCTAACTTTTGGGAGGCTAGGAGTCTATTGTGACGTCTCAGGGTGTGCAGTGGAACGGGGTAGACGGCTATTTCTCCGCCCGTTCTTCTACGTTATCTTGTTTTATTATCTTTCCCCTCCTGTGCAATCTCCTCCTCCTTCTTCTCTTTCCCCTCCCCTGCCTCCTCCTCCCCCTCCTCCTTCTCCTCCTCCTCTCCTTCTCCTCCTCCTCCTCCTCCTTCTCCTCCTTCCCATGATTGGAGCAGCTACGACTGCTGCGCATTCCCCCCCACCTCCTCGCGTCGTGAAACATCACGACGGGCGGCTTTTGATGGCTTTCTCGGCCAAAGGGAGCCCTCGCCGGCCCCCGGTGGCCGTCAAAGAAAGCTCGGGATGAGAACCCCGCCGTGGGCCCAGGACCGGTTATTCATCCCGAGTTGGGAAAAGGGTCGGGACTTCGGGGGACTCCACATTGAGAAATGTGAGCGAGGCAGGAAAACTAGTTCGTCTGCGCCGACATTCGCGCGAAGCTGCCCGCAGAAGATCGCGCGTAAGCGCCCCCGTATATAGCGTGCCGCGCTGGCGGCCCGCGAAAGCCACCGCGTGAGGTTTCCATGCCGTCTCGCGTGAGACCCGTTTGTTGTGTTCGTCGCCCATTTGGACGTCAGGTGCTCGGGCAAGAAAAAGAGTAGCTTTCCGAGGGCGCCGTGGCCTCCCCCTCTTCCGCCGGCTCCCTCTTCCGCCTGCCCGTCCGCCCCGCCTGCCCTGGCCTCACGCCTGCGCGTTCGTCGTCGTCTGCCTGCTTCTCCTCTCCTCGCCCCCCTCCGCCGGGCAGCACCGCCTGCCCGGGACTGGCGTGGCGGCGGGCAGGGCTTCGGCCGACGGCAGACTCAGATGGGGGCCTTGGTTGGAGCTCGAGCACCCTTGCCGCTCGGCCCCTCCTGGCCCTTTCAGGGGCCAGGGGCTCGGGATGGGGCCCAAGGCGGGCCGAGCCCAGAGATCTGGCGCGGGGCTGTGCCTGGGCCGCCGCGCGGCGCCCCCGCGCAAGGTCCTTTTTGTGTTGGAGCAGATGCCAGAGGTCGAGGCCGCGGTGCTCCCCACGCCTCCAGGGCCAGAGGCGCTCTTGCGATGGGGCGGCAGCGATGGTCCACCGATTCCGGGGGTGCCCGCAATCCACCGCGGCTGAAAGGTTGATCGGGGGCCCATCTCGAGCAAGAAAAGGCAGTCAACCCGCATTGTGAGGATAGGCAGCCTTCCCAAAGATACCCTTGCATCCTTGCCTCCTCGGTCCATCCTTGACCACTCTCGTTGGCCGCGCCCCGCTCGAACAGCTTCGAAGTGGGCGTCCAAGGCCCTTGCATCCGAATCGCGCATTCTAATTACACGGGCCGACTGAACGGCACAAACATAAACTTGTGGCGCTGCGCGCGGATTTCTCGGATCCGCGCTGGACCCCCCATCCTGGGCGCGCGGAGCGCGCCAGGGGCGGCGCCGGATGCGCCGCCAGGGGGGCCCAGCTCGGATCCAAGAAACCCTTCCAAAAGTTTATGTTTCCATCGCCGTTCGGCGGACACCGAGTGGAACAAAACACTGGTCTTGAGTCGGGCCTGTCCCTCTACAGGGGGAAGATTCAGAAATAGTTACACAATGGTCTGGGGACTATTTTTTGAATATGTTTGGGCATCTTTTGAGTATTTTGTGTTTGTTTTGTTTTTCGCCCAAATCCCCCCTGCAGGGGGACAGGCCCGACCTAACGCTGGTCCCGGCGAGGGGGGAGGACGGTCCAGACCCTGGGGGGGTGGGGCCCCGCTGCGGACGAGCTCCCGCGGCGCCGGAGCGCTGTGGGCCCCCGCCTACGGTGCCAGGGCCCGATGCGGCCATGGCCGCGCTGGAGGAGCTCACCGAGCGGCTGGAGCAGGCTGCCGGGCGCATCCGCGGCACTCCGATCGGGAAGGACCGCGGGGGGCTCCCGAGGCAGCGCGCCAGTCCGGGGCAGCGCTCCCAGACCCCCTCGCGTCGCGCAGAAGTCACGACGGGAGGTGTTTCACTGTGTGTTTCGGCCTGCGGGGGCCCTTGCCGGGCCTCGGGACCGTCAAGCAGTGGTTCAGGGGGGAAAGCAGGCCCCGGGGAATGGGTCGATACCTCTGGGGGTCGACGTCTTGAAGACAGCATGACGTCGGGGTGCTGGGTTTCAGGGGTTGGGCGGCTCAGAGACTTCGAGCACCCCGGCATTTTCGCCAGGTTCGGGCCCCGGGAGCCTGCACGCACGGCTGCGGCCCGAGGATCGCCACCGGGGCGATGGGGCGCGGAGGCGCGGCCGTCGGCCTCCTTGGACGTCGCGGTGTGTTCGCGACGTCGGATCACGGGGGTCGCCCCCGACAGGCCGATGGAGGCCCATGTGAGCGACGAAGGACGGCGGGGTCGACTGCGCCGGCATTGGCGCGTAAGTTCCGCGCGTAAGGTCGCGCGCGAGCGCCCTCGTCTCCAGCGTGGCGTGCCGCGCTGGCGGCGTCGCTCGGGTGGGGAGACTCACGGGTCGGCGCGAGCGTCGCGTGGGATCCGGGTTTTCCTGGGGCAGTCAGGGGCCCGGGGCCTTCGACTTTTTCAAGCCCTGCTGGAACCATCGTCCTTCCCTCGCCGTCTCCCTCTCTCTCCTCCTCCCCCTGCCCCCCCCCCCCCCCTCCTCCTCCTCCTCCTCCTCCTCCTCCTCCTCCTCCTCGTCTTCCTCCTCCTCCTCCTCCTCCTCGTCTTCCTCCTCCTCCTCCTCGTCTTCCTCCTCCTCCTCGTCCTCCTCCTCCTTTTCCTCCTCCTCCACCACCTTCTCTGCAATTTCAGAATGCGAGTGCTACTCCCCTCTCTCCCCTCGTCTGGAGCCAGCTGCCAGGCACTGGGGGCAGGACGGTGAGACAGAGCTGGGGGAGGGCAGGGAAAATGCGGCGCCAGAGGCCTCTTTCCGCAGGGAGAGAGCGAAGGATGGAAGTCGAGGCAGAGGGCAGGGTCCTCGGGCAGAGGCCCACTTCGAGAGGCGGTGGAGGATGAGAGGGGGGCAGGGGTAGTTTAGGCCTCCCAGATGGGGTTCGAGCAGATGCGGTCGGAGGATCGCGCCGCATCGCCGATGCATCGTGGATGCGGCTCGATGTGAAGCACGATTTGTTCCACGCCGGCGTCGCCGATGCACCGCCGACGTCGCCCATGCATCGGCGATGCGGCGCGATCCTCCGACCGCATCTACTCGGACCCAATCTGGGAGGCCTCTAGGGTCTGGGGGGGACCTGAGGGTAGGGGGGAGGAGGGGGAAGGCTTCATAGAAGCAGCCCTGCTTCTCAGAAGGCGCGGGCCCTGTCTAGAGATGCAGGGCAGGGCGCCTTCTTAGCAGCAGTCTCCTAAGAAGCGTTGCCCCCCCCCTGCCCCCCTACGCTCGCCGCCAAAGACAGCGCCAAAGGCCCCTCGGGCAGGCGCCCGCGCCCGTGGAGAGAAAGCCGCAGCCCCACTCGGGCAGGGGCCCCAGTGCCGAGAGGGAGGGGGAGGAGGAGGAGGAGGAGGAGGAGGAGGAGGAGGAGGAGGAGGAGGAGGAGGACGAAATGGAGGACGAGGAGGAGGACGAGGAGGAGGACGACGATGAGGAGGAGGAGGAGGAGGAGGAGGAGGAGGAGGAGGAGGAGCGCCGCCACGCGGCGTTGCGAGTGTTGCGAGCCAGGGCGGGGCGGGCACCAGGAAGACCCAGACCTCCTCTCGCCCTTCGCGTCGTTGTGAAAACACGCGACGGGAGGCTCGCGTCGTTTAAACAAACAAAAGCGCGACGGGAGGTTTCCGGCTGTATTCGTCCTCTGGGGGCCCTCGCGGGGCCCTGTGGTTGTCAAGAAGCGACTCGGGGTGAAACATCGGGCCCCTGGGAGGGAAGAAACTCACGACGTCGGGGGCCTAGGGAGCCAGCCAGGAGTCCGCGGCAGCAGCAGCGGCGATCCTGTGTCCCGCTGCGCCGGCAGAGTCGGGGCAGGTCCGCCCGTGCGCTGCGTGGAGCGCAAGTGGCTAGTACGGGACACTCGTGCTTCTCGCGCTCTGCTCCCCTCCGGCGGCTGAGGCGGCGACCCTGGGACCTCCCTCCTCCCTCCTGCTTCCTCCCTCCGACCCTCGCCCTCCTCCCTCGTCCTTGTCCTCGTCCTCCTATCTCCTCCCTCCTCTGTCCTCCGTCCTCCTTTCCCCCCCCCCCCGCATGCACCAGGGTCCTGTCGCATTTGCTTCGCCGCCGTCAGCTGCCAAAAATGCGGGCAGCCTCCGGCAAGCCCCGCCACCCTGCCAGCGCGGCAGCGAAGTTTGTGAAGGACGGTTGCGCTGGCTCCAGTGGTATGATCAGATGTGCTGCCTTAGCATTGGAGTTCATTCCATCCCAGGGGGTCTCCGCATAACCAATAACCATGATCGTCCTATAGACCCACAATCCCCCAGACGGCTGGACAGCGGTCCTGGGGCATAGAGTCCTCTGCGGGCCCCCGGCCGTTGCGGGGCCGTTTGGGGGCGCCTTGCTTCTGCCGGGCTCTTCCGCAAGAGTGCCGCGCAGCGCAGGGGCCGTAGGCGAACGGCCGCACCTCGAGACCCCGCGGAAGCCATCTTGGGGCGATCTTCGGCCGTCGTGAGGGGCCCCTGCGCCGTGGGAGGCATGCCGCAGCGTCATCTTGGTATGCCCCAGGGGTGTGGGGGGGGGGCCGTGGCTGGCGTGGTTGCATGCTTCCGAGCTGTTATTCCAGCAGTGTTGAACGAAAGAGCCTGAGAAGCAAGCACACCAAGACATCATGTCTCTGTCTATCATATCTCTCCCCTCTCTCTCTCTCTCTCTCTCCCTCTCGCTCTCTCTTTTGTTGTGTGTTTGTTGTTTTCTCTCTCTCTCTCTCTCTCTCTATCTCTCTCTCTTTCTCTCTCTCTCTCTCTCTCTCTCTCTCTCTTTCTAGGCATACAGATTGACATCCGTATGTGTATAAGTATGTGTTTGTTATGTCTCTTTACATTAATCTAAATGGTTATAACAAGTTCTCTCCCTCTGTCAGTATACAGATGGGTGCTGGCAGCATGTTTTGCCGTCCATGTGCGTGCGCTACTGTTTCCTACGTATCTCTCTCTCTCTCCCTCTCTCCCTTTCTCTCTCTCTCTCTCTCTCTCTCTCGTTATGTTTGTCTCTACATGTCCCTATAGATAGCGTGTGTATACATAGGTGTGTATGTATACCTATTTGGTTTCGCGCTTTTAAGGAACCATGGCCAATATGGAGCAGTCGACGCACGTGTGTCAATGTAATCCCCAGGGACGGCCCCCATCGCGCCCACGCCTCAGGATCTTCGATTGCTTCACGCGCACCTGGCGCTTGTAAACACGGTTCCAAAACGGATCAAGATGGTCCCCAAGGCCTCGAAGACGGCTATATGATGGCCAGCATCGCTTCCGTCGGCTCAAGATGGCCCTAGGTTTTTTTCCAGGTGGCCCCAGGGTCCCCCCCAAGGCGGCGCAAGTAAAGGCCTGCATCTACCCCCAAGAGGAGGAACACTGAAATGCGAATTAGGCGTCGCGATTTCCGCACACGTGCTTTTCGGTACGCCGTGCGCCCAAGAGAGCGTAAGACGCCTTCCACATTGCCGCAAGGCGGCTTCAATTAGCCCCGCTAGCAAACGCCCAAAGACGGCCGAATAGTGCCCCGAGACGCCTCAAAGAGCTTGCAAGACGGCCGCCCCAAAGCCTTCCAGATCGTAGCCCGATTGTCGGAGGAAACCGCGGCTGCCAGCAAGGAGGTTTAAAGCAACCGTCAGAGGCTTCCAAGGAGCCCCTAGGATCCTTCGAGTGGTCACACCGAATTGCCCAAGAGGCATCCAAGGGGCCCACAGGACACCCCACACGAGATCACCAGAGGCTTCAAACAGGCCGCAGATCGATAACTAATCTGTCCCGACGGTATCCAAGCACGTTCCTCGCGTGGCTGCAAGGAGGGGGGGGGGGGGGGGCGTCATCCTGCGTGCGGATGCGGGGGCGGGCACACCCCCGCCCCGAAGGGGACGAGTGAAAGTGAGCACGTATGATCAGCTCAGCTACCTACCGCCCAGAAGACTGGTGGGATTAATTCGCCAGTTTTTCAGGTTTCTGTTCACATCCACCCCCAGCGCGCACGGGCCGTTGCAGAGTCTCCCCGGGCCTTCTAGGCCACTCTATACGTCCGTGCCCGCAGGCTCATCGATAGATGGCGTCTTGTGTGGATGTGTCGAAGGATTTGTAAATGACGGATCGGATGTGCGATTGGTGACGACGATGATGACGGCGATTGCGGTAACGATAGCGACAGCGACTGTGATTGCGTCGCCGACGACGACGAATGCGACGACGACGACGACCACCACCACGACGACGCTGCGAGTGACGAGCACGACGAGTACGACGAGAACGGCGAGGACGATAAGGATGTCGAGGGCAACGACGTTGACGACGACGACGACGACGACGACGTCGACGTCGATGTCGATGTCGACGTCGACTTCGACGACCCCCCCAGGAGCTCCTGGACATCGCCCGGCAGCTGCGCGAGCGCTGCGCTGAGGAGGCCCAGCCCCCCAGCACCGGCGAGGCCCCCGCCGAGGACGCCGTGGCCGCCGCACCACGGCGGCGGCGCCGCCACCGCCGCCGCTGCCGCCGCCGACGCAGAAGTCGCCGCCGCCGCCGCCGCTGTCGCCGCCGCCGACGCTGTCGCCGCCAAGTCTCACAGGAGGCGAGGGCACCCATTATGGGTACCCTGGCCTCCTGGGAGGCCCTCGGCGCCACCGCTGGATTCGCTCCGAAGTTCTGGTCAGAGCGCACCCCGGGAGACGTCCTGGGAGTGGCGGTATCGGTACCTCTCGGCTTCCCCAAGACATCGGCTCTGCGGCGATCGCCTCGGCGCGCGCAGGACGCCGCGGCCGCGGCGCTGGCGCCGGAGCTCCAGCGGACGGTGGACAGGCTCCTGGAGGAGCTGCAGGGGCCTTAGTTGTCTCGATACGCCCGTATTGAAACGCAACGCGTCCCGTGTTCAAGACGTCCGTGCCAATACGTTGCGTGTTGGCTCCACGTATTGGCCCACGTTTTGGCGCACGTATCGCGTCGGGCCTACGTTTCCAGTCCACATGTTGAGCTCCGTCTCAATACGCCACGTGTTGCGTGTTGCGTATCGGGGCAGTTAAGATAAGGCCCCGAGCAGGCGGGGTCGAAGGATCGCGCTGCGCCGCCGCTGCATCGCAGAACATCGCAGATGCTGCTCGCTGTGGAGCCCGCTGTCCTTCACGCCGACGTTGCCCAGGCATTGCCGAGGCATCGCCGAGGCATCGGCGATGCGAGGCGCGATCCTTCGACAACGTCTGCTCGGGGTAGGGGGAGGGGGGAAGGCTTCTTGGAAGCACCCCTGCTTCTCAGGGGGCGCCAGCCTCATCTAGCAGAGGGCGCCCTCTAAGAGGCAGCCTCCTCCTGAGAAGCCTCGCCCCTCCCCCGACCCCTTCTACAGGCGGCCTGGATTTGTAGGTCGACCCTGCCAAATCGAGGGTACCCTCGTGTCCTGTGTCTTGCGACCCGTGCCTCCTGCAGTCCTGTGGCAGCGTGGCCCTCGGAAAGGGCCTCGTGTCCTCTCGCGTGCCCTCTCCAAGCAAGTGGAGGAGCGAGGAGCGAGGAGGAGGAGCGAGGAGCGAGGAGCGAGGAGCAGGAGGAGGAGGAGGAGGAGGAGGAGGAGGAGGAGGAGGAGGAGGAGGAGGGGGAGAAGGAGGAGGAGGAGGAGGAGGAGGAGGAGGAGGAGGAGGGGGAGGGAGAAGAGGAGGGGGAGGAGGTCCCCCGATAGGAGCGCGAGGAGCTGCGCCGGACGTTCGGGCAGCAGGTGACCTCCGCCATGGACGCGCAGGCGTGCGCCGAGCGGCGCGCGGAGCGCTACCGCCTGCTCGCCGAGAGCGCCGAGAGCCCGGACGGCCTCGCGGCCCAGTTCGCCCTGGCGCTGCGCGAGGAGTCGGAGGCGGCCCGCGCCGCGCGCGCGGGCCTCCAGAAGCAGGTCGAGGTGCTGAGGCCGCCGGGGGGGGAGCAGCCCAGACATGATCGCGTCGTTTTTTTGGAACACTTTTTTTTGAAAATAATAATATTTCTTGTGTTAAAAAAACACGGGCGGGCGCTTTTTCGGCCGTTTTCGGCCTCGCGGAGTCCTCGCCGGGCCTCGGGACCGTCAAGAAACGACTCGGGATGAAACGCCGGTCCTGGGGAAAGGGTCTGGACTGCCGCGGACGCCGTCCTGAAAAAATCAGGACGTCGCATGTCTGGGGCGATGACCACGGCCAAGACTCAGAGGAGGAAGAGGTACCCATACCGCTACCCTCTTCGCCCTTTTTCTGTTCGTTGGGGGGCCTCCTCGGAGGCCTTCGTCGCCACCGTTGGATTCGCCTCGAAATTCTGGCCAGGACGCACCCCGGGAGAGGTCCGGGGAGCAGCGGTATCGGCACCTTTCCCCCAAAGATGCCGCAGGGTTTTGCCGACGCCGATCTTCGTCGTGGTCCATGCCGGCCGTCGCCAACCCGCGAGGATGATCCCGCGGCTCGGCGACGGCCAAGACGGGCGGTGACCAAGGTCGGCACCACAGTCGAGGCTGATTGGTAGCCCGGCCCTGCCAAATCAAGGGTACCCTTGTGTCCTGTGCGTTCGCGGCCCGTGCCTTCTACACGTCTGTGGCAACGTGGCCCTCGGAAGGGTCTTGTGCTATGATGTTCCAACCGACTTTAGCTTGATCACCAGAACTAACTCCGAGCACCCAGACGGTATCGAAGCTGGACGGTTTTCCCGTGTCGGGCCCTGGGAGGCGATACTCGTTCCGCACTTCGCCAGCGTGCCGGGCAGACACTATTTCGATATTTCCCGGGCTGCTCGACCTCATTTTTGGGATGTGGCCCTTCAGTGCGATTGGAACAGCAGAAGTCTGGTCTTTTCTCGCATGTCCCCCCCGATCGACCTCGACGGCATGTCCTCCGCGCCCGGTCTTGGCCCGGATCCTTCGTCCTCTCCCCTCCCTCCCGCGAGGGGCGAGCTGGCCGCGGAGAGGAGCAGGGGATGAGCCACAACTGGGGGGAAGCTGGGGGCCTCGCCCCCCTCTGGGGGCACCTGTCGGCCTCGACGCCCCTCTTGAGAGAGATCGTCGATGCCGACCTCCTCCTCCTCCTCCTCCTCCTCCTCCTCCTCCTCCTCCTCCTCCTCCTCCTCCTCCTCCTCGGACGTCGTCGATGCGATGGTTCCCCCAGGGGGGTGCGGTCGGGAACGATGGCTTACCGTGACGCGCCGCCGGTTCTGGCCCACCACGCCTCGGCGCGACACGCTATCCACGTCCCGGTCCCCAAGCGTCCACGTCCCGAGGTTTGCCCAGGCCACCACCCCGCGGAGCCGAGCGACACGCTCACCGCTCGCCGGGCAGCGTGTCGCGAGGGCCGCCGCCGCGACACGCCAAGCAAAGGTTCCCGACCGTAGGGGGGGGGGAATCGGCTCAGGGAGGGACGCATGGACCCCCAATCGCCCACTGATCGCCGAGAGGGGCCCGATTTCCCATCTGGCCCAGGACCCTTTCGGCGGATTTGCTGTCGAGGGCCTACCGCCGACCTGTCGGCGATGCATCGCCGATTCCAGGGCGGTGTGCCGCCCCTCTGCGAGCCCGCACCCTCGATCGTCCCCCCTCAGAGGTGAAGCGGAGCGCTGGAATAAGAAAAGCAGCAAAACCGCAACGAACACAACTCCCCCAGCTGAGCGACGCAGAAGAGCAGTGCCGTCTGCACGGACACTGGCGCGCAAGCTGCCCGCGCGAGGTCGCGCGTAGGCGCCGTCGTCTCCTATGCGGCGTGCCGCGCCAGCGGCCCGCGCAAGCAGACGCGCAGGGCCGCTGTGCCATCTCGCGTGAGGCCCGCTTCTTCTTGTCGCCCGGCCGTGGCCGCCCGCCGCGAGGAGCACCGCGCGCTGCCTGCGGGCCGAGCTTACGGCCCTCCGCGCCATGTCCCGGGAGGGCCGCGCGGAGGCCCCGGCCAGGCACGGGCGCCGCGGGCCCGAGGCCCCCCCCGGCGAGGGGGAGGCGGGCGGCCCGCCGCCCAGCGCCTCGCCGCCGAGCGCCTCTCCGCCGAGCGCCTCGCCAGCCCAGACGCCTCCGCCAGGCTCCCGGCCGCCGCCCCCGCGGCCGTCGGCGTCGCGGCCGCGGCCGCCGCCGCCGTCGTCTCGTCGTGGTCGCCACCGTCGCCGCCGTCGTCGCCGCCGCCGCCGTCGTCGTCGTGGCGTCGCCGTGGCGGCTCGGGCGTCGCCTCTTCGCCTCGTGGCAGCCCGCGGACAGCGGCGCCCGCGCCACCGCCCCGTCTCCGCGCGTGGCCACGGCTCGGCTGCAGCGGCTGCTGCGGCGGCTGCGGCGTGACAGCTTCGTTGCCTGGTAGTGGTCGCGCAATGGCGAGACACGTGCCTTTGGCGATCTTGGGTCGCCCACACGTGCATTATTTTTTGCAGTCTTCTTCTAATGTTTGAATACTAGTAGCGCTAGTAGTATTAATTGTAGTCTGTGCAGCACTGGTCGTAGTAGTAGTAATGTAGTAGTAGTAGTAGTAGTAGTAGTAGTAGTAGTAGTAGTAGTAGTAGTAGTAGTAGTAGTAGTAGTAGTAGTAGTAGTGGTAGTAGTAGTAGTAGTAGTAGTAGTAGTGGTAGTGGTAGTGGTAGTGGTAGTGGTAGTGGGTAGTGGTAGTGGTAGTGGTGGTGGTAGTAGTAGTAGTAGTAATAGTAGTAGTAGTAGTAGTAGTAGTAGTAGTAGTAATAGTAGTAGTAGTTGTAGTTGTAGTGTAGTTGTAGTTGTAGTAGTTGTAGTTGTAGTGTAGTTGTAGTTGTAGTTGTAGTTGTAGTTGTAGTAGTAGTAGTAGTAGTAGTAGTAGTAGTAGTAGTAGTAGTAGGAGTAGTAGTACTAGTAGTAGTAGTAGTAGCACTAGTAGTACTAGTAGTAGTAGTAGTAGTAGTAGTAGTAGTAGTAGTAGTAGTAGTAGTAGTAGTAGTAGTAGTAGTAGTAGTCGTAGTCGTAGTAGTAGTAGTAGTAGTAGTAGTAGTAGTAGTAGTAGTAGTAGTAGTAGTAGTAGTAGTAGTAGTAGTAGTAGTAGTAGTAGTAGTAGTAGTAGTAGTAGTAGTAGTAGTAGTAGTAGTAGTAGTAGTAGTAGTAGTAGTAGTAGTAGTAGTACGAATAGTAGTTGCTGTAGTAGTAGTAGATGTTGTAGTAGTAGTCTTAGTAGTCGTCGTCGTAGTAGTAGTAGTAATCGTAGTAGTAGTCGTAGTAGAAGTAGTAGTAGTAGTAGTAGTAGTAGTAGTAGTACTACTAGTAGTAGTAGTAGTAGTAGTAGTAGTAGTAGTAAGGAGTAGTAGTAGTAAGGAGTAGTAGTAGTAGTAGTAGTAGTAGTAGTAGTAGCCGTAGTTGTAGTAGCTGTAGTAGTAGTAGTCGCCGTAGTCGTCGCAGTCGTCGTAGTAGCAGCAGTAGTAGTGGTGGTAGTAGTGTTAGTTGTAGTAGTAGCAGCTGTTGTAGTAGTTGCAGTTGCTGTAGCAGTATAACCGTTATATGATGTATTGGTATGCCTACATTGTTTTACTAGTGGTAACACACGTACTCTTCGATGTTAGTATTATTATAAAAAGTATCAGGTGTTCGATTCCCCATATCCATAGGATGGGGTTCTTGTTATTTTCCCATATCCAGAGGATGGGGTTCCAGTTGTTACTCCGACCGCTCTGAGCTCACTCCTCTTCCTCTTCCTCCTCTCCATGTTATGCTTTGATATGTTCAACTGTATTATGGTGTGTTCCCCTTTTCCGAAGGATGGGTTTATCGTTCTTACCGACCGCGCCGAGAACGCACCTCCACCTCCTCCCGCCTCCGCATGCTGAGTTATGTTATGCCATGACATGTTAGGGTATGGTATGGTTTGTGCTATGTTATGGTGTGATACGGTATGACATGAGATGCTATGTTATGGTATGTACGGTATGGTATGGTATGGTATGGCATGGTGTGTTATGCTATTGTATGTTATGCTATGTTATGGTATGATGTAATGTGGTATGATGTGGCGCGTTATTATGTGTCATGCTATTTCCCATATCCAGAGGATGGGGTTCTTGCTGTTCCACATATCCATGGGGTGGGGCTCTTCTTAAGTGTTGTGATCGCGCGGACCTTCCTCTCCCGCTTTCTCCTTCCTTCTCCTCCTCCTCCTGTGACGCTCGCCCTGAGTATGATGATGACGATGATGATGCAGATGATGAGCTATGGTATTGTTGTGTCACGTTATGTTAGGCTATGGTGTACCATGTTATGTTATGTTGTGAGGACGATGATGCTGATGATGTTGCTGATGATGATGATGATGATGATGATGATGATGATGATGATGATGATGATGATGATGATGATGATGATGATGATTGCGGAGCAAATTCTGAGGATGTCTCGAGCGGTCTGTTGGTTTCAGCGCTCTTAGCGGGGGGCCGCCAGGGATAGTGCACGGCCTCCGTTCGCGCCCAAATTGCGGGGATGTCTCAGGCGGCTTGCCTGCTTCGGTGCCCCAACATCCTTCGCTTTCGGAGCAGCTTTTGAGGATGTCTCGAGCGGCTTGCTGGTTTCAGCACCCCCAAGGGGGAGCCGCCAGGGGTATTGCACGGCCTCCGTTCGCGCCAAAATGGCGGGGACGTCTCGAGCGGGGTGCCTGTTTGGGTTCCCAACATCCTCAGCTTCTGGAGCAGATTCTGAGGATGTCCCGAGCGGGGCGCCCACGTTCGCGCCCAAGGGGGAGCCGCCAGGAGGTATTTTACACTCCTCCGTGCGCGCCAAAATGGCGGGGATGTCAAGAGCGGGGTGCTTGTTTTGGTTCCCAGCATCCCCCGTCTCCGGCACAGATGTGGAGGATGTTTCGAGCGAGGCGCGCATTATCGCCCCCATGGGGGGCCAGATCTTGAGGATGCCTCGAGCGGTTAGCCTTTGTTACTGGCCAGACCCGTGGGCACGGATCCTCGTCAGGATGCCACAGGAGGCTCCAGCAGGCTCCAGGAGTCTCCAGGAGACCACGGGATGTACCAGGAGGTATCAGGATGCCACAGGAGGCCACAGGAGGCCCAAGGAGACTCCAGGAGGTTCCAGGAGGCCTCGAGAGGCCCCAGGAGCAGGCGGCATCAGAAGGCCACAGGAGTGGCCCCAACCCCATGTGTTTACGTATGCTCCTATGGATTGTGCCTCACCTGGAGCACGAACCTTTGGTGTGTTACGTCAATTTCTATAGACTGTCCTTCCCCTGCGTATCTAATCCTGAGTCATTTACGTATGCTCCTATAGATGGGGCCTCCCTTGGGGCACGAGTTTCCTATAGATGGGGCCTCCCTTGGGTGTTGTACGTGTGTTTCTATCAATTGCTCTTCTCCTGCGGCTCCACTCCGTACTGCTTTATGAACGTCAGTTCCTGTAGAGTGGGCCCCTCCTGGGGCACGAATCCTCCCCAGGAGGCCCCAAGAGGCTCCAGGAGGTCCGAGGAGGCCCCAGGAGGCCCCAGGCTCATGCGCAGAGACACGCTCGTACTACTGAAACTCATTCACACTCCAGCTCATCCACAGTCAGATTCACTCCCAGACCGTCAATGATCAAGCCCGTGAATATTCGATCACTCTTGCGCCTGGACGCTCACGACGAACATATGGGGAGCTCCACGCAGTGAATCATTGCTCCGACCGCTCCGAGCTCACGTCTCCTCCTCCTCCTCCTCCTCCTCCTCGTCCTTCTCCCTCTCCTCCTCCACCTCCTCCTCCTCCTCCTCCTCCTCCTGCTCCTCCTCCTGTTGTTGATTGTACAAAAAACTGTTGTATACACTGTTATGGAGTGTTGTGTTGTGTTATGCTATGTCAGTGTATGCCATGCTACGGCATGGTATGGTGTGAATATATAATGCCATGGTGTTTGATGCCTGCTACCATGCTATGAGAATTTCCACAATCAGAGCTTGCGTCTGTAGAGGTCCTAGCGGATGCATTCCCCAATCCGAGTTTGTTTCTGTATGGGGTCTTAGAGGAATCATATGGTTAGGTTAGATGTGTCACCGATTCCCGCGGCCCGCCCGGGTGCCATATGACCCTATAACCTTATAGCACCACAGCCCAATAGCCGTATAGCCCTATACCCCAATAGCCCTAAGGCCCTATAGCCTCATAGCCTTATAACCCCATAGCCCTATAGCCCTAGAGTCCTATAGCTCTATAGCCTTGTAGCCCTATAGCCCCATAGCTCAATAGCGCTATAGCCCTATAGCCCCATAGCCCTATAGCCAATTCGCCAATTAGCCCAATAGCCTTAAGCCCTACAGCCCTAGAGCCCTGTAGTCATATAGCCTTATAGCCCTATCGCCCTATAGCTCTATATGCCTAAAGCCCTATAGCCCCATAGCCCTACATCCCTATGGCCCTCTAGCCTTATGATCCTATGGCCCGATGGCCCTATAGACTCATAGCCTTATGACCCTGTAGCCCCAGAGCCCCAGAGCCCCATAGCCCTGTAGCCCTACAGCCCTGTATCCCGATGTCCCTACAGCACTATAGCCCTATAGCCCCATAGCCCTATGGCGTTACAGCCCTATAGTTCCATAGCCCTATAGCCCCATAGCCCCATAGCCCTGTAGCCATAAACAGACAGTGATTTGGTCTTTTTCTCCGGTCTCAGATGGTTAGGTGAGGTGTGTCACCGAGTTCCGCGGCCCGCCCGGGTGCCCCGGTGCCTTATAGCCCTATAGGCGTATAGTCGTATAGCCTTATAGCCCTATAGCTTTATAGCCCTATAGCCCCATAGCCAAATTGCCCTGTAGCCCAATAGCCCTATAGCCTTAAAGCCTTATAGTCCTACAGCCTTGTCGCCCTAGAGCCCTACAGCTCTATAGCCCTGTAGCCCCATATCCCTATAGCCCAATAGTCCTATAGCCACATTGCCCAATAGCTGTATAGCCCTATATCCCAATAGCCCTATATACCTATAGCTCTATATGCATATAACCCTATAGCCCATAGCCCTATATCCCTATGGCTCTATAGCCCTATGGTCCTATAGCCCCATAGCCCCGTAGCCCTATAGACTCATAGCCGCATTGCCCTATAGCCTCATAGCACCACATAGCCCCATCTCCCTATAGGCCTACAGCCCTATAGCCCTATAGCCGTTGAGCCCTATAGACTCATAGCCCTACGGCCCTATAGCCCTTTAGTTCCGTAGCCCTATAGCCTCATAGCCCCACATAGCCCCAATAGCCTTGTAGCATTGAAAAGATGTTGTTCGGGGCTATTCTCCGGTATCATGCCATGCTATGATATGTTACAGTATGGTATGGTATGCGATGTCGTGTTATGATATGTTATGGTACGTTCCGCTGCGAGGATGATGATGCTGCTGATGACGATGAGGAGGAGGACAATGGTGGTGGTCTTGATGATGATGCTGATGCTGATGCTGATGCTGATGCTGCTACTGCTGCTGCTGCTGCTGCTGATGATGATGATGATGATGATGATGATGATGATGATGATGATGATGATGATGATGATGATGATGATGATGATGATGATGATGATGATGATGGCGGAGCAAATTCTGATAATGTCTCGAGTGAGGCGCGAGCACCCCAAGGGGGAGTCGCCAAGGGGTATTGCACTCCTCCGTTCGCGCCAAAATGGCGGGGATGTCTCAAGTGATTTTCTGTTTATTGGTGGTCAGCATCCTTCGTTTTCGGAGCAGATTTGGTGGATGTCTCGAGCGAGGCGCCCATTTTCGCCCCCAAGGGGGGCCAGATCTTGAGGATGTCTCGAGCGGTTTGCTTGCTTCCTGGCCAGACTCGTGGGCACGGATCCCCTTCAGGATGCCACAGGAGGCTCCAGCAGGCTCCAGCAGGCTCCAGGAGGCTACAGGAGGTACCAGGAGGTATCAGAATGCCACAGGAGGTCACAAGAGGCTCCGGGAAGCGCCAAGAGGCTCCAGGAGGCCCCTGGAAGCTCCAGATGGTTTCAGGAGGCTCCAGGAGGCCACAGGAGGCCACAGGAGGTCACAGGAGGCCCAGGAGGCCACAGGAAGCGCCAGGAGGAACCAGAAGGCCCTGGAAGGCACCAGGAGGCCCCAAGAGGCCCCAGGAGCAGGAGGCTTCAGAAGGCCACTGGAGTGGCTCCAATCCCATATGTTGCTATAGAATGTGCCCCCCCCCCCGGGAGCACGAATCCTTAGTGTTTTAGGTCGGTTTATATGGATTGTCCTTCTCTTGCGTATCCAATCCTAAGTAGTGGTTTAAGTCTGCTCCTATAGATTGGGCCTCCCCTGGGGCACGGGTCCTTTGTGTTTTACGTGTGTTCCTAATAGATTGCCCTTCTCCTGCGGCTCCAATCCGCAGTGTTTTTGCACGTCTGTTCCTATAGATTGGGCCTCTCCTGGGGCACGAATCCTCCCCAGGAGGCCCCAGGAGGCTCCAGGAGGCCCCAGGAGGCCCCAGGAGGCTTCATGAGGCCACGGGATGCCCGAAGAGGCCACAGGATGCCCCAAGAGGCTCCAGGAGGCCCCAGGAAGCCCCAGGAGGTTCCAAGAGGCCCCAGGAGACCCCAGGCCCAGGCGCAGAGACGCGCGAATACCATTGAAACTCATCCACACTCCAACTCATTCACAGTTAGATTCACTCCTTGACCTGCAGTACTCAAGCCAGTGAATATTCGAAATCCCTTGCGCCTAAACAGTCATTGTCTACTGGTCCATATTAATAGATGCACATATGGGGAGCTCCACGCAGTGAGTCATCGTTATATT
>CAUYUJ010016997.1:81135-93635 GCA_963575745.1 Prorocentrum cordatum
AAGTCCCGACCCCTCCCCTGGGGCTAGATATTCGCCCCGGACGCGTGCGTCTTGGATTGTTCCGGGGCTCGACACAGGACTCCCGAGGCCGAAATCGAAGAAAGACGCCCAGCTTGAAAAGAGAAACATGTCGTCGAAATCTGGGCCCCCTGGCAACCTCAGAGGCGCACGCGTGATCGGTGGGACATCCGCGCCCCATCCTTCTGGCAAACTGCGTCCGAGGATGTCGGTGATCACCGGCCGGTTGGTCGTTGCAGCGGGCCCGTGGCCGCAGAAAGGCGTGCGCGCACGCGCGTGCACGCCGAGCGGAGGAGAACGCCGCACGCGGGAGAGAGTTTGCGAGGTCCAGCGCAGCGGGCGTCCCCCGAGGCCGGCAGCCGACGTCTAAAGCAACGTCGCGAACTTCCTATAGGCCCTCTTCGGCTCATGAAGAATCAGGAGGGAAAGAAACACACAGACACAATGAATCGTCGATCCCCATGAAGATGTGGGAAAAGATGGGAAGTGGGGGGGAAGGCGAGAACCCAGAAACGATGGGAAAGCATAGGGAGCCCTGCCAAGTTCTTTGTGCCTGTTTTTGGCGTGTGCCCCAGGGCCCCCTCCAGAGAAGCAGTGACCGAATGTGTTTTGCTATCCTCGGCCGGCGGCCACGCCCACGCCCACGCCCACGCCCACGCCCCCAGACCCCCGACGTCATGATTTTTTCATGACGCGACCCCCAGAGGTCCGGACCCATTCTCTGGGACCGGCTTTCCATCCCGAGTCGTTTTTTGACGGTCCTGAGGGCCGGGAAGGGCCCCCAGAGGCCGAAAATAGCGAAAAACCTCGCGTCGTGCTTTTTTCAGGACTCGAGGGGGTCTGGGCCCACAGCCACGTAGGCGCTCACGCCCGCACGGCCGCGTCCGGGGGGAGGCGCGGCGGCCTCGGGAAGAGAGCAGCACCCCCCGTCGGAGGCCGGGGGCCCTTCCCGCCGGCATGGGCGCCGCGGGAGGCGCGCACGACGGAGGTGCTGTGGATCGCCAGCCTCGGCCTCGGGAGACCCCTCTTGTGACGGCCTCCCCCCCCCCCAGGGGCCCGAACCCAGACCCCCTCGAGTAATGAAAAAATCATGACGCGAGGTTTTTCGCTATTTTCGGCCTCCAGGGGCCCTTACCGGCCCTCAGGACCGTCAAAAAACGACTCAGGGTGCAAAGCCGGTCCCGGGGAAGGGGTCGGGACCTCTGGGGGTCGACGTAGTGAAAAAATCATTACGTCGGGGGTCTGGGTCGGGAGACCCCTCTTGTGATGGCCTCCCCCCCCCTAGGGGCCCGAAGGCGGCCGCCCCAGACGGCCGCGTCCGGGGAGGAGCGGCGGGATCGGGAAGAGCGGCACCCTCTCGGAGGTCCTGGGGCCCGGGCCCCCTCGCGTCGTGAAAGGGAAGCCCGACGGAGGTTTTTGTTTCGCTGTGTTTGGCCTCCCGGGGGGGGGGCCCTTCCCGAGCCTCGGGGCCGTCAGAACACGATGCAGGATGAAAGCCGGTCCGGGGGCCTCTGGAGGTCGACGTCGCTAAAAAAATCACGACGTCGGGGGTCTGGGGGCGCTGAGCGGCGAAGACGACCACCTCGTAGTCGTCGTCTTTGTCGGCCAGTCTCCGCGCGCACGGTGTCTTGCGCTTTTCCGCTCTCCCTCGCACACCATCGGGCCAGTGCTGGTCCCCATCCCCAGCGGCGACGGTCTGCACGCTGGCCCAACTCAGGCCTTCTTTCGGAGAACCGGATGCGCCCTCAGGCGCCCTCTGCTGCTGCTGTTGCTTGGAGGAACGTGTGGCGCCCAAGGGTTATTCCTGTTCCTGTTCATCCCTTTGCGCCGTTGCCCTGGCGTCTGCGTCTCGCTCGGGTGGGGGTAGGCGATGACGGCCCTGCGGCAGGTTTGCATGCCGACCCCCCTGAGATCCGACGTTGCGAAACAAACGAGACATCGAAAAAACAGTCAGAGCCCTAGACCCCATCTTTCTGCGTCATTGTTCAAGCCGGATCGATCCGTGAGCGTGCTGGGGCCCAGACGAAGATAACACAGGGCCCTCATGTTTGTTTGGATGCTCGTGGCATCCCCGTGCATGGAGTCAGGACGATGTTACGGGCTGCGGCGGGATTGCTTGCCAGCTCCCGGCGGTGGTCCTGGAGGGCCGCGGGGCCTCCTCGTCCTCCTCGGAGCCCTCTCCGCTGCTCGTGCGGGCCGTCGTCGACATTGTCCTGCTGCTCCTCCTCCTTTTTGATGTCGCGCTCACCATAGATGAGAGCCTGAAGCTGTGGACCGTCTCCTCTTCCTCCGAGCCTCCTCCTCCTCCTCCTCCTCCTCCTCCTCCTCCTCCTCCTCCTCCTCCTCCTCCTCCTCCTCCTCCTCTTCCTCCTGCCCCTCTTCCCCTCCTCCTCCTTCTCCCCCTTCTCCTCCTCCTCCTCCTCCTCCTCCTCCTCCTCCTCCTCCTCCTCCTCCTCCTCCTCCTCCTCCTCCTCCTCCTCCTGCCCCTCTTCCCCCTCCTCCTCCTTCTCCCCCTTCTCCTCCCTCACCTCCTTCTCCTCCTTCTCCTCCTCTCCTCCTCTTCTCCTCCTCATCATCCTCCTTCCCCCCTCCTGTTCCTGCTGCTCCTCCCCCCAAAAAGAAGTCCCCGCAGAGGCTCTCCGCGCGAGGGCGGCGCAGGCGCGGACCCGGAGCCAGCCTGGGAGCCGCCGGTGGAGCCGGCGTCCTCGGAGAGCGACCGGCTGCTGATGCGGCCGCGGCGGTCCATGCTGTTCGCGGGGCGCGACTTCTCGGAGGACCGCCCGTGGGTCGGGTCGGGTGGGGCGGGCGGGCTAGGTCGGGTTGGGCTCCAACGGGCGGGTCGGGTCGGGCGGGCGGGACAGTAGAGTGAGATGCTTCATCGAGTTGGCACGTGTGTACCCTAACGGCGGGTCGGGTCGGGCGGGCGGGTCGGGTCGTCGGGTCGGGTCGGACAGTAGAGTGAGATGCTTGAGCTGGCACGCGCGTGTCGGGCGGGTCGGGTCGGGCGGGTCGTGTCGGGTCGGGCGGACCTTGGCGGGCGGGTCGTCGCTCGAAGCACAAGCCAAAAAGCTTCTGACCAGGTCCGAGGCTCGAGGTGAGTCTATCGGACGCGCTCGTCGGTCCTGGGAGGCTCTCGTGCCTCGGGGCGTTCGCCAGAAGCTGCGCCCCGCGGGGAGGGCCTTCTCCCGGAGTGCCAGGAGAGTCGTCCCGAGCGGCCCCGGGAGGCCCGCGCCTGGGCCCGAAGAGAAGGCCCAGGTCTCCGACGGCGTGGGTCCTTTCGGCCCGCAGAGTGTTCTCCTTCGATTCGGGCCCCCGCGGGCCCGTCCGCGGGCTTCCTCCTCCTCCTCCTCCTCCTCCTCCTCTTCCTCCTCCTCCTCCTCCTCCTCCTCCTCCTCCTCCTCCTCCATCCTTGGGAGAAACATTGGCCCCAGGGAAGAAGGTCGGGACCGCCGGGGCCGCGGATGGAAGAGATCAACGTCGAAGGAGGTCTGGGACCGTGATGAGTCTCCAGAGGTCCTCTCGGAGGGGTTCGGTGTCATCTGGTCGGCCCGGGAGCCAAGGACCTCGGCGAAGGAATTCGGCGCACAGGCGCTCGAGGATCTCGCGGCATTGCAAGCTGGGGCGTACACACACACACACACACACACACACACACACACACACACGCACACACACACACACACCGAGATCCCTGGCCGTCCAGACGATGCGGTGCAGATTTCGAGCTCCTTCCAGAGGTCGGCGCGGATCGATGGGGTCGCCAGCGACGACACGAGAAATCTGCGCGGAGCTCCTCATATGCATGCTTGCGCAGCTCTTTATTACAGTCAACCCGCGACGTGAGGATGGACAGATCTCCCAGAGGTGCCTTGCATCCTTGCCGCCTCGGCCCATCCTTCGCCATTTCCGTTGGCCGCGCCCGGCTCGAGAAGTTTCGACGTGGGCGCCCCCTCCCGCGCCGCCGCCGTGACTCGTGGACACGTCTCGGAGGGCCCCTGCGCGGCCGCAGCCTCGCATCGAAAAAGAAAAACGGCACAGACACAAACATCAACTTTCGACTTAAGTCGGGCCTGTCCCTCTACAGCAGGAATGTTCAAAAATAGACAAAAAAATAGTTGTGGGACGGTGTTGTGAAGTTTTGTTGAATATGTTTGGATATGTTTGGGTCATTTTTTGTGCGTCCCAAATCCGCCTGTAGGGGGACATGCCAAACCTGACTTTCGACGGTCCGCGCGGAGTTCTTGAATCTGCGCTGGAGCGCCCTGGCGGTGCCTCTGGCGCCGCCCCTGGCGCGCTCCGCGCGGCAAGGAGGGGGGTTCTGACAGATTGCACCGCATACATCGCATGACGTAGATACTCCTTTCTAAAACAGAAATAGGTTCTACCACCCTCCCCCCTCGGACTTGAAGACATCCCTTTCTCGTATTGCAAGTTGCACATGATTCTGCACCGATCGTCCATCCTAACTGTGAACTCATAAGATCCCAGCCAAACCGGTATCGACCCCCGCTCGGTTCCTTTGCAACAAATGCTATGCGCGCGCACTCGTTTATCACAAATCATGAGTTTTCAAAAATCCCTTGCACAAAAATAGACGAAGTGCGCACGCGCGCGCCGTCGCGCGCATGCCGAAATCGTTCAAAAGCCCTCGGTTTCGGAAGCATTTCAAAATCGAGTGCATAACAAAACATGCAAAAAACAAAGTTTCGCAACACTGATATTCTAAAAAAGCTTACTCGCGCGCCCCTGCGAAATCTGAATAATTCCATTGGTTTTTCAAGATCTACCAAAAGGGCTTCGCTCGCGCGCATGTCGAAATCGTTCGAACCTTCTTGCGCGCGTGCCGTCGCGAAAGTCCTATGCAAACAATTGGACGAAGTGCACGCGCGCGCGTCGTCGCGCGCGCATGCCGAAATCCTTCAAAAACCTTCGGTTTCGGACGGATTTCAAAATCGAGTGTACAAAAACATACAAAAACATAGGGTTTCGCAACACTGATTTTCTCCTCAAGCGTGCGCGGGCGCTCTTGCGCCGCTGTCGTCGTCGTCGCCGTCCTCCCTCCTCCCTCGTCGTCGCCGTCGTCGTCGCCGTCGTCATCCTCTGTCTCTCCTCGCCGTCGTCGTCCTCTTTGGCGTCGTCGTCGTTTCCGTCGTCGTTGTCGCCGTGGTCGTCCTGCATCCTCCCTCGTCTTCGTCGTCGGCGTCCCTCGTTGGCGTCTCGTCGTCGTCCCTCCTGTTTCGTCGCCGTTGTCGTTGTCGTCGTAGATGTCTTCCCTCCTCCCTCGTCGTTGTCGTCGTCGGCGTCGCCGTCCACTCTCCTTCTGCGTCGTTGTTCGCGTCGTCGCCGTCCTCCCTCCTCCCTAGTCGTTGTCGTCATTGTCGCCGTCGTCGTCCTCCCTCCTCCATCGTCGTCGTCGTCTTCGTTGCCGACGTCATCGTCGTCGTCTTCGTCCTCGTCGTCGTCGGCGGCGTCGTCGTCGGCGTCGTCGGCGTCGTCGTCGGCGTTGTCGTCGTCGTCGTCGGCGTCGGCGTCGTCGTCGTCGGCGTCGGCGTCGTCGTCGTCGTCGTCGGTGTCGTCGTTGTCGGCGTCGTCGTCGTAGTCGTCGTCGTCGAAGTCGTCGGAGTCGCCGTCGGTGTCGTCGTAGTCGTCGTCGGCGTCGTCGTCGTTGTCGCTGTCGCTGTCGTCGTCGGCGTCGGCGCCGTTGCCAAGTGCCATTTGGCACCTACCGCCACGGTCTCAAGAGGTCTTACGACCAAGTTGCGGGTGGGCGGGTGGGATGTTTGCAAGAGCAGTGGAGAGGACAAGTTCAAGACAGACAAAGTGAATTGCACAACACAGGTCGCACAAGGATGCTCCACCACAGTGATCGCAACATATATGTAGATATATAGATACATATATCTCTATATATGTATGTTGCATCACCTAGAGCGCACATCCGATCTTGCATAACATGGGCCGCACAACAGACTCGCACCACAGAGACCGCACCACATAGCTTGGACCACACAGATTCCACTGCGCACATTGCACCGCGCAGAGGGCACCACAGATGCTGGCCCGCATATGGTTTGCACAACGCGCCCTGCCAGAACCACACTCTCTTCGGGGCCCACGCTGGCCAACCTATGGATATGCGTCTTCCTGTCCCTGCTCCCTCTCCTTGTCTGGGCAGTCGAAGGCCAGACTGTCAGATTGGATTGGGCCCCACGGGCCAGTCTGGCCTGGCCAAAATGGATGATGTGGGTTCTTCGCCAGACTGGATTCGCGCTGGCTCCCTCGCCAGATTGCCCCCGTTTGCCAGACTGGGCCTGCCAGATTGGCGCCAGATTGGCTTCGACTACCCAGCACTTGCCTCTGCCCCCATCCCCCCCGCAATCCGTCCCCCGGACCTCCCGTCCAGCCCGCTTCCCGCAAGTCGTAAGTCGGGCGTGTCCCTCTACAGGAGGGATACTCCAAAATAGTCCGCAAATGGTCTGGGGACGAGTGTTTTGATTATGTTTGAGCATGTTTGGAATGTGTTTGAATATCTTTAACTTTTCGCCCAGAATCCACCTGTACAGGGGACATGCCCGACCCGACGCAAGTCTGCTGTGCCGAGACCGCGCAGGGCACCAGCAGCTCCCGCCGCAGGCATCTCCACTCCTGGAGGGCGGCCGCAGGGCGAGGAAGAGGGCGGGGGCAACGAAAGAGGGGAAGGCCGAGGTGGGCGCAGGGAGGGCCAAGTGCGGGCAAGATATATGTCCATGTCCAGTGCGCCTTCTGTTTTTTTGGAAGGGGCGCCACAAGGCCGAGGTGCACTGGACATGGATGAAAATCGTGCCTCCATGGGGGGACATTCATCCATATCCAGTGCGCCTCGGGCTTCTGGGGAAGGGGGCCCGAAACTCCATACTGCAGTGGATATGGACAAAAGTACTGCTCGCACCAAGGGAGCGCAAGCATGGATTCGGGCGCGTGGGTTAGCGACGGGTCCCCGCTTCCCCGCGAATGCGGCGCGCCCCGCCGCCAACTCGGGCGGCACTGGCGCCATGTGTCACAGGGGGTGTGTTTTTCCCGATCCGTGGATCTGGCGCCCGCGCGCCGGATCCACGGATCCGTAGTCCGAGTCAGTGCGTGCCCGTGTTCATGGTGTCTGTCCTCCTTGGGAGGGAGGTGCATTTGAAAGCGTCACCGACTCGGTTTGTGAAGACGCGCCTTCGCCCCTCATTCACCCCGCACCCGTCCCCCGGAAACCCCTGGAGGTGACTGAGCACCTCCTAGGCTCAGGCCCCCAGGGCTTGAAACATATGGGATTTGTCGTGAGGGCGTTCGGACCACGCGACCAAGCACCTCCAGAGTTTTCTTGCACCGCAGTAGTACTGGAAACCCACGTTGTTTTGACAAAAAATTGACGCCTGCGGCGAGCTCGTAGTGCAATCTTCCCCAAAACAAGTCGGCGCCTGCGGCGGGCTTCTCCAGAGCCTCGCAGACTGCCGACGACCTCGCCGCCCACTCACTTCTGTGATCCGCAATTGCGGAGTGCCACGTATTGGAAACCTCCGTGAGGACCACAGCAGGTGACCCCCTCCCCCTGCCCCCCCCCCTGAGACCACGGGCGGGCGCCATCCTTCTGGAGGGTCCCTGCCTCCGCCCCCTCAAGAGAAGGCGCGGCCCCTCCCCGAGCGCCTCCCGCGGTTCGGGCTGCAGGAAAGGGGGCGTTCCTTCAACCCCTCCTCCTCCTCCTCCTCCTCCTTCTCTCCTCCTCCTCCTCCCCCCTCCTCCTCCTCCTCCTCCACCTCCTCCTCCTCCTCCTCCTCCTCCTCCCCCTCCTCCTCCTCCTCCTCCTCCTCCTCCTCCTCCTCCTCCTCCTCCTCCTCCTCCTCCTCCCTCTCCTCCTCCTCCTCCTCCTCTTCCTCCTCCTCCTCCTCCCTCTCCTCCTCTGCTTCGTCCTCCTCATGCTCATTCTCTTGGTCCTCCTCTTCCTGATCCTCCTCCTCCTCCTCCTGGCTCCTGCTCCTCCTCCTCCTCCTTCATGCTGCGCGACTGCGCCGACGCGGTGGCGGGCGGGGGAGGGTTACAGGAAAGGGTGGCGAAAGGGGTCCTCTTCGGGCACCGAAGGTTGACGACAGGTCTACCTTTCTTTGCCCCCCCCCCCGCTAACACGCCGGTCCTTGAAAGTCGGATGCTCCTGGATTTTCAGATCCCAATCTACTTCAAGCGCCTTCCTTTTCCAAGAATCGATATGCTTGTGCTGTGTGTTGTCATTCCGGGAGGGCCCGAGCCCAATCTATTTTACCCGCCTTCAAACTTCATGTTTTCACCGACCTCTTCCGACCGACGGGTGCCGCCCCCCAATCCAGTCAGGCCCAGCGGATCGAATCAGCTTGACAAGTCTGAATGGCGATGCTTCTCCCCCAATCCCCGAGCTCCGCCCGACAAGTTCTCGCTCAGAAAGACATCGGCGCCACCCCAACATACTTATACTATATGTGCGTCACCCACCAGGGGCGACGCACGCACCGAGAAATCTTATATTATATGCGTCGTGGCGGGCGCTGTCTGGCCACACCGCTCGGGAAATGATGTGTTACAAGATGGGTGTACTATGTGTTCGGGTTGGACGCGCGCCTCCAAGGAGGACATATAGTATTAGTACGTCCCCGTGCGTCCCAACAAAAGAGGGAAGCCCTGGGATGCACCCCCAGGGGGGGCTGCTCGGACGCGCCCCCCCTCGAGCATGGACGCCCCCCCCATCGTATACGTATCCCAGGGTCAGGCCCACCGTTGCCAGTTCGTTCTCGGAAACCCCACGACGCTTGGGATAGGTGTCGACATGTCCCCTGCCACTATCGCTACGTCGGGCCTGTCCCTCTGCGGGGGGAATATCCAAAGATAGTCCAGACACGATCTGGGGACGACGTTCTGAACATGTTTGTTTCTGTTATAATGTTTGTTTACCCCTCTTATATGTTTCCGCCCAAGTCCGCCTGTAGGGATACACGCCCCACCTAACACTATCGCCCCCCATTCAGCAGCGCCCGACGGATCGAATCAGGTTGACGCGGCGGGCGTCTCTTGCGGTCTCGCTTTCTGTTCGGGGCGTCCTTGCTGTTGTCGCGACGTCGCGCAACCAGCAGGCACACCAAACGAGAGGGCACCCTGCCAGGGAGTGCCCCACGGACGTGTGCTGCCCCCCGAGGGCCACCACGGGGAGCCACAGACGCGCTGGGGCCGCCTGAGAGTGCCACAGAGGGACACCGAACGCGCCCGAGTAGCTCCTGCAGAAAGATCTCTCCCCGCAAGCTCCTGCTGCATCTGTGGGCCCCGTCCCTCCGAGCGGGACGCGAGCCGTCCTCCGAGGCCGTTCTTGGGCCGAGGTCGGCAGAGGGCGCCGCCGCGCCACCCGCCCGGTTCCCGCGGTGCTCCAGCGGAGCCCCATATGTCGACCGTGGAGGAGCGCCTGGCCAGCCTCGAGGCGCAGGTGGCGGCGCTGTCCGCCACGGCAGGCCCGTGGGTCCCCTCCCGCCACCACCGGCCATGCACCCTGGGGCGGCTGGCCGGCGGCGGTGCCCTGCTGGGCGCGGCCGCCTCGGCGCAGAGCAGCGCACTGCCGTGGGCCAGTCGCCCCCCGCCGACGGCCGGAGCGCTGGAGTGAGGACCAGTGCGGGCTCAGGAGGGGCTCTGCTCGGGGGGTCGCTCCGCAGGTCCAGGCCGGGGAGCCTGCTCGAGAGGAGGGGGCGCGCCTTGGCCAGGCCAGGAACAAAAAGCCCTTCGTTCCTGGATCGGCGTGCCCCCGATGGCAGCACGAGAGCTGCACCGTGGCAGCAGTGAAAGGCAGGCCCCTCTACAAGTGATCGTTTCCTTGTTCCATGCTTTGCCGATCGGCGCGGGCCCTCGCCCCCCCCTCCTCCCCCGCCCCCCCGTGGAGTATATCTTGGCCGTTTTGGTCGCCTGTTTCGGGCAGGTCGGGTCTCCACCATGGGACGCGCCGGTGCCAACAGTCGCATGTAGCAGCAGAGGTCCGGAGCCAGACCCGCCCCCCTCCCCCCCCCCAGAAGCCAGGCGAAGGCTGGCAAACCCGTGGCTGCTAAAACGGAGCTCCAGGAAATTGTTTCCGTCTTCCGGGAAGCAGCCCGTTTACTATTTAAAGCGCCGAGTTTTATTCCTGGAATTTGCTTTTTGCTATCCAGGAAGACCGTTTTTGCAGCCACGGATTTGCCAGCCCTCGCCCAACTTCCGACCCTCCCCGCCCTTCCGCCCAGTGCCGAAGCGCCGACCAAAAAAACGCTCACCAGGCGGCGGGGATGGCGCCGGCAAGAGGCAGGGCCCCTCGGGCAGCGGCGATGCCCAGATCCTGAAGAAGGTGTCGACGAGGCTGCAGGACTTCGAGGCCCAGCTCACGGCCCAGCTCGGCAACATGCAGAGCGACTTCGACAAGAAGCTCTCGCACGTGAGCCGGGGCGCGGCCTCCATGAAGCCGCTGGACGGCGCCGGGGCGTCGGCGGGACTCGACACCATGGCGGAGGACCTCGACCAGCTCAAGTTTGACGTTGGTGAGCTCAAGGACCTCCTGAGCAACAACAAAGGTGTCAGAGATGCCATCGACATACACACATACACATCTACATAGACATGGACATGCATATCGATAACGCTACGCGTCCTTCGTCGTCACAGTTGGGTTCGCCTCGAGATCCTGCTCAGAATGCACCCCTGGAAATGGTCTGGTGAAAGTAGCGGTGCCGGTATCATTTTGTTTCCCGCAGGTGAGGTCAACCACGTGCGCCGCATCGTCCTCGCGTGCGAGCGCGACATGGAGGACTTCACCGCTGCCATGGACGCGGTCAACGTCGACCTCGACGAGATGCGCGCGCGCGTCGACGCGACACACTCCATCATCACAAGCCGTCAACGCGTGGAGGCCACGATGACCGCTGAGATCTCCACCATGAGGCTCGACATCGGCGACATCCAGGAGGCCCTGAAGAACCACGACTCGTGGATGGAGGATGTCTCCAACACCTTGCAGCAGATGCAGGAGAAGGAGGAGAACCTGACAGAGGACATCATCAACTTGAAGAACGAGATGAACACCAAGCTGGACACCAAGGTCGACAACGTGGCCTGGAAGGAGGCAAACGACGACCTGGACGCGGCCGTGAAAACAGTGAGGGACATGGTCTCGTCCCTGCGGCTGGACGTGGATGCGCGCCGTCGGAAGGTGGACGAGATCTTGGCAACCATCAGGCACGACATCACGGCCGTCGAGACCAACCTGGAGGAATCCAAGGCGAAGATCACGAGCGACACGGACCAGGCCGTGAACGCGCTGAACGGCCGGATCGACTTCACGAACAAGGACTTAGCGGCCACGCAGGAGAGCCTGCACACCACCCAGAACTCGCTAAGCGACTGCTTCAACGAGGTGGCCGTGGTCCGGAGCGACCTTGAGCGCAACGTGGCCGACACCGAGGCCCGCCTCAAGAACGACGTGCGCCAGAAGCAGCAGGAGGCCTTCGAGAAGGTCGCGGCGGTGGAGCAGCAGGCCGAGCTCCGGAGCGCGGAGGCCTCGCGGCGCCTGGGCGCGCTGGACCTGCGCATGAGCGGCGTGCAGGGTGGCCTCGGCGAGCACAAGCGCGACATCCTGAAGCTGCGCGAGGAGGTGAACGGGCTCACCGTCAAGAGCGCGTCGCACGAGGTGGACATCCAGAGGAACAGCGACGCCATGCGCAAGATGGAGAAGCAGCGCAACATGGACGAGCAGAACTGGAAGGCGCAGATGGACGCGGTACACGACGTCCTCGACACCAAGGTGAACGAGAAGCCGTTCGAGGACTTGAAGCACTGCACCGCCTCCCTCACAAAAGGCGTGGTCAAGTTTGCCCAGGTCGTCGGAGTCTTCCCCGGCCCGAAGTTCGACGATGCCGAGGGCGGGGATCAGGGCGAGGCAGACGTCGAACTGCTGGGCTGGGAGGAGTGCGCGGAGAACATGTCCTTCCGCGTGGACAAAGCGTGGCGGCAGCGATGCTCGCAGCGCTTCCGCAACGTGCTGGACATGGTCGCCAAGAAGGCTGACCACAGCGTCCTGCGGCTGCTGCAAATCTCTCAGCAGCATATCGAGTCACAGCTGGAGCCTGCGGGCGGGAAACGCATCCATATAATCACGCGCACTGCCTCGCGGTCCGAGTCCTTCGGCCGCGACCCCATGGATCCAGGGCGATGTTGCGCGCATGCCCCTTTGCGGAGCGCCACCAAGGGATCGCGCATCCAAGAGATCTCGAGATGGTGTGGATCTGCTCGCCGCCCGTGAGGAGCGCGTCAAGCACGAGCGCGAACTCTGGAAGGAGGTGGTGGAGCGCCGGCAGCAGCAGCCGATGCAGCTGGCGCTGGGCGCCAAGGAGGCGGGGCCCGGCGGGGCTGGACCGCCGAGCGCCCGGGCACTGCGCGCCTGAGGCGCGGGGCTCGGCGGGGGCGCGCGGAGCTGCTTCGGCGGTGCAGTC
>CAUYUJ010016997.1:96135-108635 GCA_963575745.1 Prorocentrum cordatum
TCCAAAATTCACCGCCTGTCTCGGGCCGGACGACAGGGGGGGAGTAGGGAAAGGGGGGGGGGACGACATTCGCTGCATGAAGCTGGTCTCGGCCCCGCCGAGGGGCCCACTCCTCGATGCATGGCCGCCTCCGGCTCCGGGAGGCGCTGGAAAAGTCGGCCACGTGAGCTGAGTCTCAAACCCCCCCTTTGCTATGCCCCCCTTTCGCCCAGCCCGACTGTCGAGGTCCACGAAGATCGACCCCCCCGCGGCGGCGGTTACGGATGCGGCCCGTGCCTCTGCAGCTCCTTGTTCTCTGCAGCACCCCCACGGCAAGCCTGCGCAGCCTTCGGGATCAGCCTGCCCAGACCTCCAGAGCTTACCCAAAACATCAGAGGAGGACAAGGTACCCATGCTGCTACCCTCCCCTCGTTGTCCCCTTCTTGGGCCGCCTGGAAGGCCCTCGTCGTCACCGCTGGATTCGCCTCGGAATTCTCGTCAGAACGCACCCCGGGAGAGGCCCTGGGAGCAGCAGTACTTTGTGCTTCCACCGACAAAGTCATATGATTATGTTGTACTAAGTTCTCGTGCCTAGACCCCCCGAGATTCCCCAGAAGTGTAGTTTTATGGCGCGTTCCTACATTATCGGCCTCCTTGACTCTCTGTCGGGCCCCTAGAGCGGTCAAGAAACTGTCTTCGCGGCCTTCGGCTTAAGTTGGGCATGTCCCTCTACAAGGGGAATATTCAAAATAGTCAAACATAGTTTTGGGACGATGATTCTTTAATTTCTTGAGCATGTTTTGAACATGTGTTGACTATCTTTAATTTGTTGCCCAAAGTCCGCCTGTAGGGGGACAGGCCCGATCTAACCTTCGGCCCATTGAGGCCTCCTTGGGGCCTCCTTTGAGGTCTCCTGGAGGCCTCTTGGGGCCTCTTGCGGGCGTCTTAGCGGTCTCTGGGAAGCTTCTGAGGGCATCTCAATTTGGATGTCTCCAAATTTTATTTCGAGCTCCCCCCCCTCGTAAGCTCTTTTAGGGACCATCTTGGATGCCTATTGGGCTCCTCTTGGGGGCTCTTGGGCTATCTTGGGAGCGTCTTGGGCCGCCCTGGACGCTATCAATACTTGCACAACCATTCAAATTGTGTGTTGCCAGTTGGGCGTCTTGGGGCTGGCCACAAGGGCTCCCAAGACGGGCCCGCAGGCCCGCGAGAGAGATCCGGAAAAGGCCCCAGGGACCAATCTGGGGGCATGTTGGAACAGTATGTCCGGCCTACGCTCCAGAGGCCTCTGGAAATGTCGCACAGAGCCCCCCCGAGAGCGCCCGGAAGCGCCCAGGAGTGCCAGGGAGCGCCCAGAACTCCTGGGTCTAGCCCCCCGGATCGCAAGCCCGAAGAGGCCTGAGGACAGTACACCGAGTCCGGGGCCGGCACGATGCGGCACGACGGCGGATTCAGGGTGAAAGTCGGCGGCGAGCGAGGGGGGGAAGTGAGAAGGAGAAGGCCTTCTCAGAAGGTTCGGGAGTCCCCCGGCCCTTGGGAAGTTTTCTGAGCCTTCCCCGAAAACATCATCAACAAAAGCTTCTCAGAAGGCGCGAGGGCTTTGGAGAAGCCCCACCGCCTTCGGAGAAGGCCTCCTCCCTCTCACGTCCCCCCCTCGCTCGCCGCCGAGAAGAAGCTGGTCGCGGGGAGGGGGGTCAAAAGGACCGCGGCCTTGAGGAGTCGTCGGGGGCCGGGGCGTTCGCAGACCCGGGCTGTGCCACGCCATGCTTCGTCGGCGAATATAACAGGTCCGGATCCGCGGCCTCGCGGGCCGGGCCCCAGAGCTGCGAGGCCAGCGGCTACGGGGCGTTGTGTTGCGGATGTCCCGTGAGGAATATATGCATATATATATATATACACATATATCGATATATATATATATATATATAAAAAAAAAAAAATATCTACCGAACTATGTGTTATATAGATATACACATGTGTATCGATATATATATATGTGTATATGTCTATGCATCTATATATATATACATAGATATGTGTATATATGTATATCTATATATAGGTGCCGATATATGTGTGTAGATATAAATATATACATATATATATCTACATATCTATATACATATATCTATCGGCATACCGACCTATCTATCTATCTATCTATCGAAATATCCATATATATAGATGTATCCCTATCTTTCTTTATATATATGTATATATATATATCGACAAATCTATCTATATACATATATATATATATATACCTATCGATATAGATGTACAGATCCGTACGACCGCGTATCCGCGGGATCGTGCTCCGGAATCCAGACCGCGAGGGCGCGAATACGGGCAGGTTCGCCGCTCTTGAACATCGACCTCTGATGTTCGCCCCTCGCCATCTCGCCCCCCTGCGCTTGCTCCCACGCCGCATTGGCATGGGCGCCTCTGGATCGGCGCGCCGCCCGCCAGTGGCGGCCGCATCCGCTGACGTGTGCGCCGAGTTTCGCTCGGAGTCCAGCCGAAATCTGGATGGACACCGGCGTTCTTTTTACTCCCCGCCGCGGTTTTCGGAGGAGGACGGGGTACCCATCCCGCTATCCTCGCACCGTTTCCGCCTTCTTGGGCCTCCTCGGACGCCCTCGTCGCCACCATTGGATTCGCCCCGAACTTGAATCAGAAAGCACCCCGGGAGGGGTCCGGGGAGTAGCGGTATCGGTACCTTTTGGTTTCCCCAGGCTTGGCGTCCGCAGAAGGCACTTTCCGGCCAGGAGCCTTCGCTTGGCGTGGCGCGCCGCCGGTTCTGGCCCACGCTTCGGCGCGGCACGCCCTCGTCGTTAGCGTTCCCGAGCCTGCCGCCCCATGGAGCGGAGCGACACGCGATCCGCTCCCAGGGCATAGCGCATCGCCGTGGCCGCCGCCGCGACACGCAGCCCAAAAGCTCCTGCCGTATACTTCACCACAACCACCCTGCCTAGCCAGGGCAACCCTGGGCCCCCCGGGTGGTGCGTAGACCCTCGTGGCCTCGGCCAGGAGGGCGTGTCCACCATGCCAGGGCCCAGGATGGCCCTTGGCCAGGGAGGGTGGTAGCGTCCAAGTGTTCTATGCGCATAGCGGTGAGCAGAGGGAACCTCCTGCGAAGGCAAGGGTCTTCCTGGAAGGGGTCGGCCCCTTCTCAGAGCCTTCTGGTAATTCAGGTATCCTAAGAGGCAGGGTCAGAAAGGCCCAGCCATGACCGTGGGCGGGTCAGCACATGGCAGCACCTACGGGAGCACAAACAGCCAGATCCCCCCTCTTGTTGTCAATGTGCCCTCCTGCTCCTTCTCCCATTATGCATCCTCCTCATATTGGTTCTTCTGTCTTCGTCTTCATCCGTATCCTCCCCCTCCTCAGTGTAGTACTCCTCCTCCTCCTCCTCCTCCTCCTCCTCCTCCTCCTCCTCCTCCTCCTCCTCCTCGTCTTAGTGATCATCACGTTCCTCTGTATTTTCTTTCTAGGTTACCACGCTTTGACTAAAGAGCCGCAGCGTCTGAGAGCGAAGCTAAGGCTATTTTACCATAGCATGTTAGCCGACGTGGGCCTCAAACTGTGAGTTAGTGTAGTGGAGGTTTACTGTATATATACACATATATACGTATATATAAATGTATATATGTATGGATTGTGTAAGCTATGTGGTGCAAGCTATGTTATGTAAGCGTTGCGGTGTGAGCTGTGGGTTGCAAGCTGTGTCGAGCAAGCCGTGTGGTGCAGGCTGTGTCGTGCCAGCTGTGCGATCCGAGGTATGTGGAGTGAGTGTGCCGTGTGGTGTGGGCCACGAGGCGCAGGCTGTGTGCTGTCGGCTATGTGGTGTGTGGGCTGTACTGTCTGCGGTGTGGGGCGCCAGCGAGGCGAACCCCCCGGGACACCCGTGCAGCGCACGGGGCGCCCACGAGCGAGCCCGCGAGCGGGCACGGGGCGGCGCCCACGCGGCGAACCCTTGGAAGGCCCCGCCCAGCGCACGGGGCGCCCACGAAGCGCCTGCGAGCGGCCTCCTCCTCCTCCTCCTCCTCCTCCTCCTCCTCCTCCTCCTCCTCCTCCTCCTCCTCCTCCTCTCCTCCTCCTCCTCCTCCTCCTCCTCCTCCTCCTCCTCCCTCCTCCTCCTCCTCCTCCTCCTCCTCCCCTCCCCCCCTCCTCCTCCTCCTCCTCCTCCCCCCCGTCCTCCTCCTTCTCCTCCTCCTCCTTCTCCTCCTCCTCCTCCTCCTCCGCACGGGCGCCAGCATGGCGAACACCCGAGGAACCCACCCAATGATTTTGAGGAAGGCTGGTAAAGAGAACCCCTGGGGGCAGGCACTGCCCGGGGAAAAGAACAGCAGCCAGGCACCCGGGTCCCAGGAAGTGCAGCTCAGAGACCACGGGGGGCACCACACATCGAACTGATCATCGAACCGTTCTTTTTGTTGCGGGATGTTCGCTTTATCGGCCTCCTCCTCCTCCTCCTCCTCCTCCTCCTCCTCCTCCTCCTCCTCCTCCTCCTCCTCTTCCTCTTCCTCGTCCTCCTCCTCCTCTCCAGGAGAAGGAGACGGAGGACGACGACGAGGAAAAGAGGATGAGGATGACCCAGACCTCCGACGAAGTGATATGTTCGAGTCTGGCAGGCGACCCCTTCCCTGGGACTTGTTTGTCATGCCGAAGCATGTCTTGACGGCCCGTGGCCGAAGCGGCCTCGAGGTGGAGAACATCCAACAAATTGTGTCAGGTCTCTGTAGGCCCGGGTCCTAGTCTTCGTCCTCATCCTCCTCCTCCTTCTCAAAGGTTGATCTTCGCGATTTGGATCCTGCGGCCTCTGATCTCGAGCCCGTGGGCAGGTGGGGCGCCCTCCGAGCGGCGGCCAGAGCTCGGCCCCGAAGCCGAGGAGCCCTGCAGCTGTGACCGCGAGGTGTGGCCTGGCCCCCGTTCATGGCACGGTGGCTTTTGGATGATCGGGCCGGGCGAAGGGGGGGGATTGGGAAAGGGGGGGTTACGATATTTGCTGCATGCAGCTGGTTTCGGCCTCGCCGAGGGGCCCATTCCTCGATACATAGCCGCCTCCGGCGCCGGGAGGCGCCAGGAAAATCAGCTTCGTGAGCTGATTCTCAAACCCCCCCTTTGCTATCCCCCCCTTTCGCCCGACCCGAGATGAGCCAGACGACTGGGAGATCATATTGGGAGGAGGGCCCTGTGTCGTGCTCCCACCTGGCTGCGGATGTTCTCATTGGTCAGAGTCGACCCCGCCGACCCGTCCTTGAGTTCCGACCAGCAGTTCGACGCGGACGTGGACGTGGCGACGAGGGGGGCCCCAGAAGGCCGAACGAAAAGGGGGAGGCGCGTCGCAGTCTCTCTCCTCCTCACTCCCCCTCCTGCGCGGAGCTTTCTGGAGGTCTCGAGGAGTGTCCACAGGCCTCCAGATGCCCCTGGGCCCCCCGACGGGGCCAGAAACGCCCAAATTCATCGGCGCCGTACGCCGCGCCCGTCCTGGCCATCCGCGTCGTCGCCCTCGTCGTCGTCCTCGTCGTCCTCGTCGACGTCGTCGTCCTCCCTGTTCCCAGACATCACACGTCTTGATTTGCGTAATACGGGGACCCCAGATGCCTCGACCCGTGTTCATCCCGAGCAGCCTGTTCTGCTCCCGAGCCCTTCGTCCTAACCCTCTTGTGTTGGGTCCTCGGAGTCGGGGGGTAAACTGATCACTTGAGACCTCACAGCTCCCTTGGTGGCTGCGAACTTTGCAATTGTCGCCACTTTCGTGGGCTCCTGGGAGGCACGGCGGAGCCGGGGAGTTTACGGATCATTTGAGATTTCGCAGCTTCTTGGTTGCTTGCGAACTGTGCAATTGTCACCACTTTCGCTGGCTCCTGGGCGGCACGGCGGAGTCGGGGAGTAAACGGATCATTGGAGACATCGCAGCTCCTTGAGTGGTTGTGAACTCTGCAATTGTCGCCACTTTTGTGGGCTCCTCGGAGGCTCGGCGGAGTCAGAGAAAAAACTGATCATTTGAGACATCGCAGCTGCTTGTGTGGTTGCGAATTGAGCAATTGTCGCTTGTTTCGTGGGCTCCTGGGGGGCACGACAGATTGGAGAGTAAAAGGATCATGTGAGATCTCGCAGCTCCTTGGGCGGCTGGGATCTGTGCAATTGTCGCCACTTTCGTGAGCTCCTGGGAGGCACGGCGGAGCCGGGGAGTAAACGGATCATTGGGAAATTCTAGACGCTTCGCGTATCCCCACCAGCCCGTCCAGAAACGACGCCCAGGCGAGTAGAGGGTCGTCCTGAGGGGCTTTTCGGCGTCTTGGGTGCCTCGGGGGGGCCTCTGTGGGCCGTTCGGGATCCTCTTTGAGGCCTCCTGGGGGCCTCTTGGGGCCTCTTCGGGCCATCTTGGGGCACTTGGGGCCTCCTGGGCGCTTCTTGGGTGCCTCTGGGGGGTCTCTTGGGGCCTCTTGGGGGTCTCTTGGGGGCCTCCTGGGGGCCTCTTGGGGGGCCTCTTGGGGCCATCTTGGGGCCATCCTGCGGCCTCTTGGGGCATCCTGGGGGCCTCTTGCGGCCATCGTGGAGGAAATCGATCAAAGAAGAGGGGAGCTCTAATTAGCGCTGCCCCCTCAGAAGGCCAAAATGGGGCCGAAACCATAGTAAAATCAATGATTTTGGCTTCCTCGCCGAGGCCGTTTTGGACGCTCTGACCGCTCCCCGCCCCTCCTGTCCAGGTCAGTGGGGAGGGGGTAGGGGGGGGGTAAACCCCTCCCCGAAGGGGAAGAGGGAGGGTGGAAGAGGAAACGCCCTAAACCACCGACGCCCAGAGGGCTGGTGGGATATAAGAGCCTCCTAGGATCTCTTTTCGGAGTAGTCTTGGAAGTCTCTTGAGACGTCTGGGGAGCTTTCCAATGGCCTCAGGCAGACTCTTGAGGTTTCTTGGGGGTCTCTTGGGAAGCTGTTTTGGGAGGTTTGGGCTCCTCTTGGACCCGTCTGGGCGCCCTTGAAGGCCCTGCTGGGGCGCTCTTGGGGCAATGTTGGAGGACATCGGCCAAGGAAGTGGGGTTCCCTAATTACAGCCCCCCCCCAGGAGCTCCAAAAATCGCTTCCTGGACCCCTCTTGGATCGCTCTTGGAGCGCTCGTGGCCGCTCTTGGAGCCATCCTGAGGCTCTCTTGGGCCCCTCTTGGAGCTATCTTGAGCCATCTTGGAGCCATCTTGACGCGTCGGATGTGCATCGCAAGCGAAACAGTGAGAACACCAAAAACATTGATTTTCCCTAGGGTTTTGAAGCATTTTGGCCTCTTGGATGCATCCTAATGATGCTCTTGTGGGCACTTGGAACCGTCTTGGGGAGTTCTTGGAGCGTCTTGGAACATCATGGGGACCATCTTGAGGCATCTTGCGCTATCTTGAGCCATCTTGGAGGTCATCTTGAGCTCCCTGAGGCCCTCTTGGAGCCGTGTTGGGCCGTCTTGGACGCTCTAACTACCCGCGGCCCCCCCTGTCCAGGTCAGTGGGGAGGGGGTAGGGGAAGGGGTAAACCCCTCCCCGAAGGGGAAGAAGGAGGAGTGAGGAAACGCTCTAAACCACCGACGCCCAGAGGGCTGGTGGGATTCGCAGCTCCCTGTGTGGCCGCAAAAAGTGAAATAATTGCCGCCGCTTTCTTGGGCTCCTCGGAGGCACGGCGGAGTCAGGGGTCAGCCGGATCACTTGAGACCTCGCAGCTGCTTAATTATGTGGTTGCGAACTGTGGAACTGTCGCCACTTCCGTTGGCTCCTGGGAGGCACGGCGGAGTCGGGGAGTAAACGGATCATTTGAGTCCACGCAGCTCTTTGTTTGGCCGCGAATTGTGCACTTCTCGCCACTTTCGTGGGCTCCTATGAGGCACGGCGGGATCGGGGAGTACATGGATCATTTGAGACATCGCAGCACCCTGTGTGGCTGCGAACTGGCTGCAATTTTCGCTACTTTCGCTGGCTCCTGTGGGAGGCACATCGGAGTCGTGGAGTAAACGGATCATTTGGAATATCGCAACTCCGTGTTTTGTTCCTGGGATTGTCGCTACTTTGGGAGGCACGGCGGAGTCTGAGAGTACAGGGATCATTTGAGAATTGCTGCTCCTTGTGTGGCTGCGAACGATACAGTTATGAACACTTTCGTCAGCTCCTCGGAGGCACGGATTGGGAAGTAAACAGATCATTTGCGACCTCGCAGGTCCCTTGGTGGCTGCGAACTTTACAATTGTCGCCACTTCCGTTGGCTCCTGGGAGGCACGGCGGAGCCAGGGAGTTTTCGGATCATTTGAGACCTCGCGAACTGTGCAATTGTCGCCACCGTCGCTGGCTCACCGGAGGCACGGCGGAATCGGGGAGTGCATGGATCAGGTGAGACCTCGCAGCTCTTTGGGCGGCCGCGAACTTTACAACTGTCGCTACCTTCGTGGGCTCCTGGGAGGCACGGCGGAGTCGGGGAGTAAACGAATCATTTGAGACCTCGCGCGGCGCCGAGACAGATGCTCCTCCTGCTGCTCCTCCTCCTCCTCCTCCTCCTCCCCCTCCTCCCCCTCTCACCTCACCATCATCTTCCCAGCTCCTTGTGTGTGGCTGCGAACTGTGCAAGTGTCGTCCTCTTCGTGGGCCACCGTGAGGCACGGCGGCGTCGGGGGCCGCGCGGATCCGGCCGAGTCCTCGCCGCTCCCCGGGGAGGCTGCGAACTGTGCAGTGGCCACCACCTTTGTCGCATCCTGGGAGGCACGGCGGAGACGATGGCAGCCCTGATCGTGCACATCTGGCGATGTGCCCTGCTGTTGTATGGGCCGTTCGTACAAACATCCGGCGCGCGTGGAGAAGGGGTTGGCACGTCTCGGGTCATTGATTGACGGCCCCTGGGCCCGGCGTCGGCCCCAGGAGCCCGCTGACGGCAAGACAACTTCCGTCGCGACCTGTTCTCGACGCCGAGCCTGTCCGGGGGCTTTTCTCGCCCGCACACGCGCCCTTGTCCTCGTCGCCGTGGCCGACGAGGGTGGTGGCTCCCCCGGTTTGGGGCGCGCGAGGGGCGTTATGGTCTCGGTTCGGCTTGACCGCAGAGGACCCCCCTGGGTGAACGCTCGGGGGTAGGTCTCCTCGCAAGCCTCGACGCCCTCGGAGAGGAGTCGGATTCGGCCGCGTCCGCCTTCGTCTGATCATGGTTCGCTTGGTTTGGGGCTTCAGTCGGGCATGTCCCTCTACAGGAGGAATATCCAAAAATAGTCCATACACAGTCTGGGGACGATGTTTCGTGCTGTGGTTGACCATATCTGAGCATGTTTGGACCATGCCTCATTCTTCCTTTAAAGCTCGCCTGTAGGTGGACATGCCCGACCCAACTGCAGGCCCGTCCCCAACAACGTCCTCGTCGTCGTCGTGGCCGCCCCGGCCGCCCCCCCCGCGGCGGAGCGAGGACGCGGGAGCAGCGCCGCACCCCTGGCGCGCAGAGGTCCCGGCGGGGGAGGAGGGCGGCGGGGGACGGGAGCAGCGGGGGGGGGGGGGGGCTCAGACGGAGGAGGGAGGGAGGGACCCTCAGACCATCGAGGAGGAAAGAACCCCCAACCCGAAGAACATAGTGAAGACGTGGCCTCACCAGGGTCCCCGTCCGTGTATCAGGGGTAGAAAGTCTGGGCGGTCTGGTTCGGTAAATCAGCAGGAAAAGACCCCTTGTCCCTGATGTTTTGGCCCTTCTAACTTAGGTCCCCTCCACGAGGGTTAGGGGTCCTTCTTCGGTTAATCATCAGATCCGGGCGTTGAATGGTAGTTTATGTACAACTGGCGTGTTCGCCGGGCTTCGGGCCCTGGGGCCCTCACAGATCGCCATTGTCTGCGATTTTACAATTTGTCGCAACGTCGGATCGCAGGGAAGATTGTCTGCGATTTTACAATTTGTCGCAACGTCGGATCGCAGGGAAGAGAGGGAGGGAGGGAAGGATGGAGGTAGGAGGGACAGGATGAGGAGGATGACAGGAGGAGGAGTGAGTGAATGAGTGAGGGAGGTGGGAGAAGGAGAAGGAGGAGGAGGAGGAGGAGGAGAAGGAGAAGGAGGAGAAGGAGGAGGAGGAGAAGGTGGTTCGATGTCGCTGTGGGATCATTTGAGGCATCCTGGAAGGGGAAGGAGGAGCATACAGATAATTACATAGTTGGCGGCGTTGAAGGCATGCTGCTGTCGAAAGGCGCGAGGAAGACGTTCCTGTGACAAACGAGGAGAAGAGAGGAAGCCTGCATCCCATGCACCCAATTCGATGAAGAGGATGTCCTCCCTTTCCCCTGGCCCCCTCCAGGGAGCTACTGAAGCCCTAACCCGTTCCTGGGGTCGGAGGCGGAGGAGCGAGTGAGGGCCGGATCCGCCTCGACGTTCTGGTCAGAAGGCGCCCCTCGATGGGTCCAGGGCTCGATGTTTGGCCCTCGGGCCCAGACTTCAGTCGGGCCTGTCCCTCTAGGGGGACACGCCCGACTTCAGCCCAGACCCCCCTCGCGCCCTGGGAAGAACCACGGCCGAGGATCTCTGGTCGGCGCGCTGCTGCCCCGTGGGGCCCCCGGGCCAGGCCCCGGGGCCGTCCGAAGATCGCTCGGCACGGAGGGCCGGCTCCAGGCAGGCGGCGGAGGTGGAGGTGGGGGGGTGGAGGATGATGATCAGCATCATCAGCATCATCATCATCAGCAGCAGCAGCATCACCATCATCCATCTCACCATCCTCATCCTCATCCTCACCATCATCATCCTCATCTTCATCAGCATCATCCTCATCCTCATCCTCACCATCCGAATCTGAATCCTCATCATCATCATCAGCATCATCATCATCAGCGTCAGCGTCAGCATCATAATCACCATCAGCGTCAGCATCATCATCATCATCATCATCATCATCATCATCATCATCATCAGCGTCAGCGTCAGCATCATCATCATCACCATCATCATCATCATCATCATCATCATCATCACCATCATCGTAAGCATCATCATCATCATCATCATCAGCATCATCATCAGCATCAGCATCATCATCATCATCATCATCATCATCATCATCATCATCATCATCATCATCATCATCATCATCATCATCATCATCATCATCATCGTCATCGTCATCATCGTCGTCATCGTCATCGTCATCGTCATCGTCATCGATCACCACCAATCACCACCATCGCGTGGGTCGGGGGCGGCGAAGAGGGGGGGATGACTAGGGGGTGGATCTCATGGCGGGGGCCACGATATCGCCCCAGAGTTCATGGCGCCTCGTCTCATTTCAATACGTCCCCGGTGCTCGGGCAGCGAGGGCATGCACAGGTGTGGGGACAGCCCGCTCACTCGTGGTCCTGGTGGCGGCGGAGGTCGAGGATAGCCACGAGGGAGCGGGGTCCCGAGGGAGGCGCGCCCCACAGACCCCGGGGCTGTCCCCCGTCCCAGCATTTTCCATCCTGGGCTGTCTCTTTCCACGGCCCCGGGGCCCATGAAGGGACCCAGGGGGTCCGCCTGCGGCGCACAGGCATCCCGCACCATGTCCCCCAAGGGCCCGCTTCACGCCCGGCCTGCCCAGGGCGGCTATGGACAACCAGGCGCGATGCTAAGCAGCAGGTGTTGTCCCACATCGGAAGCGTCCGCTGTTGGGCAGGCGACCTTGTGCGTCCCAAGTGGATCACATCCGCGGCGACACCGACAGCGAGCGCTGGCCAAACTTGCCCGAGGTTGCTGCCAGTCTTTGTCCCCATTCTGTGCGTACCCATGCCGTTCGTCGGGCCGACAGGAGGAGGAGGAGGAGGAGGAGGAGGAGGAGGAGGAGGAGGAGGAGGAGGACGAGGAGGAGAAACAGGAGGAGGAGGAGGAGGAGGAGGAGGAGGCGGCAGTGGGCCCCAGGGAGCAGCGGCGCCTCCGCCGCAGGGGGGAGCGCGGCGCCCTTGACCCCCCCACGAAACGCGCGCAGGTGGTAGAGCTGGACGAGCGCGCCAGCCGGGAGGGCTGGAAGGCTCGTCGGGGACAGCTGCCGCACTCTCCAGCCCGATCGCGGCGGGGGGGGAAAGTCCGGCGGTTTTCCAGCCTCAGGATGCTTTCCAGCAGCTGCGCCTCGCCGAGAAGCGTCGGGGAATGCCCAGATCGTGCCGAACGGCGCCAGAGACCCAACTCATGATCTGGAAGCCAGACGAGTGCCTTGGGGGGAAAAGCATCGACCCCCAATCTCCCACTCATCGCCGATTGGGGCCCGATAGCCCTGTCCCTCCCAGGAGTGTGCGGATTCGCTATCCAGGTCCATCGCCGATCTATCGGTCATGTGGATGCGTCCCCCTTGGGCCGGTCCTCCCCTGACGCTGCCCTTCAGGGAGAGGTCGCATGGGCAGGTCGAGGATAAATCCGTCCCAGGGCGTTCCAGAACGCTCTCAGAAGGACGCGGCGCCCGAGACGTCCTCCAGAGCCGCCGGATCTCAGAGATTCTCGATGCATCCCCACCCGATGCCTGGCCCATTCGCGCAGTGAGCGAAAACACGACGGAGGGTTTTTCA
>CAUYUJ010016997.1:113635-126785 GCA_963575745.1 Prorocentrum cordatum
CACGGCGCATGAGAAGGCAGCGCATGTCCTTCGGATCCTCGCCGCTCAGGAATGAGGGCACCCACTGTATAGGTCGCCCGCCCTGCTTGAGCATCGCGGGCCTCGTTCTCAGCCCGGCGGGCGCTTGCTCGCAGCTGGTTCGGGCACGGCGGATCATTATTTCAGGATGTCTCTTCGCCGCGTCCGCGTTGCGCCTCTTCCTGCTAGCCCCCCTCGACAACTTGCATGGGCATTTTCCATGTGCACGCGCCTTGCACGTCGTCGACATCTGCCCCGTCGTCGGGGGCGCGCCCAAGATGGCGCAGGTCAGTCTTGGAGGTGTTATGGCTTATCTCTGCGAGCTCCTCGAGGCCTCCTCTCGCCCGGCCATCTCGGCGTCCACGGGCGTCATCTTGTCGCCCTGTTCCTCGGTCGCCAAGGCCGTGGACCGCCAGCTGGCCAAGTGGAACGTCCAGTCCAAGGAGGTCGTCCTCGGGCCGGTTCGGCAAGCTAAGGGCTAGGCATTCCAAATTCAGAGGCCCCCGCCGTTCGCCCCACGGCCTCTTGCAGGTCATCGAAGCAGGGGCCGCGCCTGCAGTTGCGGACGGGGCCAGCGTTCGATGGGGTGGATGGCAGGAGAGCTCGGCCTCTTCGTGCCTCGCACACCCTCGGATCGTTTGGAGTCGGGCGAGGCAGGAGCAGGACGTTGGAGTTCATGTCGTTCGCCAAGCCTTTAGCGGATCGCCAGCTTCCTGCGATCGAGTTGCCTCTTCCTGCGCGGTCGCAGGCAGCGCGAGGAGACTGGGTTTTCCCCTAATGCCCTGCGCGCGCGTTTGGAGGCTGCCATCTGCCAGCTAGCCTCGCGTGGATCGACGCTCGTGGGCCCGCGGGAGTTGTTGCTCCCGCCTTCAGAAGATTCGGTCGGGGTCGATGCGTTGACGCTCCTGGAAGGCTCGCTCCGGCATCGCCCTGGCCATTCAGGACCTCGGGGAGAAATCTATCCGGGAGCTGATCAAGAGGGACACCCCGGACATTCTTCGGAGCCGAAGCGGCGTGAATTTGCTCGGAACGAAGCGTCCCCCGTTGGCGGCGCCCTTGGCCAAGCTGCGCCGTGAGCACCAGGGGGGGTGGGCCGAGAAGCGCGAGAAGAACTCGTCGCCTTTGTTTCTGGGCCCGCGTCGGGAGGAGCCCCGGCGCAAGCGCTCGCTCTTGAGGATCGCAGGGCCGTTGACTGCTCATGTCTGATCTGCCGCAGGGAGCCCGGGCCCGCAGAGGCGCGGGCCGCCCAGGTGCCCTGTGCATGGAGGACTTCGAGAAACTTAACGGGCGAAGAACGCTATAAAATAAACTTTTTCGCCGTCGGGGACACCTGCCCCAGGGCGGCTGGAAAGTTTATACCCTTACGGTGGCACCGTAGGGGTATAAACTTTCTGGCCGCCCACGGGCAGGTGTCCCCGACAGCGAAAAAGTTTATTTTATACCGTTCTTCGCTCGCTGAGAAACGCTCGATCTGCGTCCTGCCGAGATCGGAGCCAGCGATCCCGACGCGCGCCCGGCGGAATACGCTCGCGGGCTTGCGCCCCCCCCCCCCCCCCCCCCGAAGATACGCGGCCTGCCCCTGGCCAGCATGCCCGTGCTGTTTGGGAACAGAGGCCCCGTGTGAGCCTCCCATCTGGACGGGCTTGCATCGATGGATCCGCCATATACTCCGAGCTTCCGTTTACCAGCGCGGGGCGGACGGCTGCATCCATGGACACGCCGCTGCCATCACTGCCTCTTCCCACGGTCGACTTCCGCATCGCGTGCACGAGGCTGGGTGTTGAGAGGCACACGCGCTGCTGATGAGCCTTAGGTTTCCCTCGGTCGGCCCTGTCACCATCGCGACGGATTGCCAGATGGTCTTGGACGTTGGGATGAGAAGGTCCAGCGCAGTGCAAGGAGAGCCTTGCGCATTCTGAGCTCTGGGGTCCAATCTTCGCCACTAGCCAGGATTATGGGAGAGAACAAATCGCCCTGATCAAAGTGCGGTCCCACCTGTCCCTCGCGAAAGCTATAGACCAGACCATCCCCGTTTGGGCCTCGGCGGGGAATCGCGAAGCCGATCGGTTCGCTGGGGGGCGGGGCCAGACTGCACCCCAGTAATCCGAGGGCCCGTGCGCAGTACATTTCCCTGTCTGAGCAGGTTAGGCAGATTGGGAGTTTCCAGGCTTCGGTGCTGTTTGCTTCCCCTGAAGGGGGTTTAAAGGATGTTTCTCGAATCAAGGCTATTCCTCGGAAGACATCGGGAAGGCTGGAATTAGTGCAAATGCCAACGGGAACAATGACCTTCTTTCTGGCAAGAACGGACCTAGAATGGAATGGTCTTTGTGTGCTGACAGGGCCCAGTCAAGGACAGGTTTGTGTTCGGCCCCCTGCAGCTGGCTCCCGAACATTGCAAGGACAGCGGATAAGTCGCACCGCCTGTGGCTTGGGATGGGGGGGATCGCGCCGTGCTCCAACAAGTGCGGCGCTTTCGGCACGGATCGATCGCGCAACCATTCGACCCCATGCCCAGGCGGCCCACGCAATCGAGGAGCCGTTCAGAGCTTGGCCGATTTCAAGGCTGGCACCAATCCCACCGAAGGCAAGGAGTTCAGTCGGAACTGGATGGTGTCAACTGAACAGCTACCAAAGCAGGTGCCCCCCACCCTTTCCATCCTCCTTGTTCCCAGCTCCGCGAATGGCGCGGCCCCTGGGAGCTGGACGGCTGCACTCAAGAAGCCAAGGAACCAAGGAGGAGGAGGAGGAGGTGGAGGTGGAGGAGGAGGAGGAGGAAGAGGAGAAGGAGGAAGGGGAGGAGAAAGAAGGGAGGAGGGAGGAGCGAGGAGGGAGGGAGGAAGGAGGGAGGGAGGAAGGGGGAGGAGGCAGGAGGAGGAGGGAGGAGGAGGACAGGAGGAGGAAGAGGAGGAGGAGGAGGAGCAGGAGGAGGAGGAGAGGGAGTAGAGGAGGAGGAGCTGGAGGAGGAGGAGGAGGAGGAGGAGAAGGAGGAGGAGGAGGAGGAGGAGGGGGGTTGGGGGAGGGGGGGGGGAGGAGAGGGAGGGAGGGAGGAGGGAGTAGGAATGAAGAGGAGGATGAGGGGGACAAAAATCTGGGGGAGCATCTCGGATAGACCGCTCCGCGGGCCCGTCGTGGCCGTGCTCGTCAAGCCCCGTGCAGCCGTGGCGACGAGAACCTCCAGACACCCTTATAATATATATATATATATATATACACAATATATATATATGTATATATAAGAACAACTAGATATATACCTATATATACATATATATACATATATATATATATATAGATATATATATATATATATATACGACGCCGACTTGGAGCCGGCTGGGGGTCTGAGGTGGCCCAGCATTGGTTTCGGCCAGCAGGAAGATTGGGAAGGATCGAGGCGCTGGGTTCGGGAAGGTTTGCTTTTTGTTGCTTCCTTTTTCGGCCTCTGTGGGCCGTCTTCGGACCCTGGCACCGGCACAAGCGGTTCCGGGTGAGGCGGCGCAAGAGGGACCCCGCAAGGGGACCCTGGAAGGGGTCCCTGCCCTTGTCACCCCTGGAAGGGGACCCTGGAAGGGGACCCTGGAAGGGGACCCCGGAAGGAGTCCCGGGGGCGGATTTTGAAAGGACTGGCCCTCATCACCCCGTCGTGACCAATGTTCTCGGGGCCCGTCCAGCCTCAGCTCCCGTGGCCGCCGCCTCCCATTGTCGACGGAGCTTGATCTGAATGGCGCGGAAGATTTCGTGCCGTGCGGTGGGCCAGGGGCCCTCGAAGCAAGACTGGATGGGGGAGGGGGGGGGGAGGGGGGGGAGGGGAGGGAGGGAGGGAGGGAGGGAGGGAGGAGGTAGGGGAGGGAGGGAGAGGGAGAGGAGAAGGAAGAGGAGGAGGAGGAGGAGGAGGAGGAGGCCGAAGAGGAGGAGGAGGAGGAGGAGGAGGAGGCGGAGGAGGAGGAGGAGGAGGCGGAAGAGGAAGACGAGAGAATTCGAGAGCCTCGCTCTCTCCTCCTCTCCCCCTGGGCCGGAGGAAGCCCGGGGGAGGATCGGGCTGGCGGGCGCGGCGGAGGTCCCCGCGCAAGGCCAGGTGGTCGGAGGGGCTCGAGCCCGGCCCAGACGCCCCAGGCGCGGCGCGGGCGGGCCCAACACGGCGGCCTTCGGCGCCCGTCGCGTGCCTTCGGCAGCCGTCGGCGGCGGCGGCGGCGGCGGCGTCGTCTTTCTCCTCCTCCTCCTCCTCGTCCTCCTCCTCCTCCTCCTCCTCCTCCTCCTCTCCTCTCCTCCTCCCGCTCCTGGTCCTCGTCGTCCTCCTCTCCGCCTTTTTGTCCTCCTCCTCCTCCTCCTCCTCCCTCCGCCTCCTCCTCCTCCTCCTCCTCCTGCTCCTCCTCCCTCCTCCTCCTCCTCCTCCTGCCTCCTCCTCCTCCCTCCCTGCCTCCCTCCCTCCCTCCCTTCCTCCCTCCCTCCCTCCTGCCTCCTCCCTCCTCCTGCCTCCCTCCCTCCCTCCCTCCCTCCCCCTGCCTCCCCCCCTCCCTCCCTCCTTCCTCCTCTCTCTTCCCTCCTCCTTCCTCCATCCTCCGTAGCCATTGTGAACCAAGCGGAGAGCGCTTCTGCTGGACATCGTTCCAGCCAGCACTGCACGGGCTTCTGGTGGCATTTCCGGTTCTGCAAATGCGCCCCCAGGATTAAGTCGGGCCTGTCCCTCTTCAGGAGGGATGTTCAAACAACAGTCTGGCGACGATGTTTCGACCATGTCTGAGCATGTTGGGGAGTACTGTCTGAGGCATGCTTATTCGGTTCGCACAGAATCCCCCTGTAGGGGGGACAGGCCCGACCCAGCCCCGGGGCCCGAGCACCCGTGGCGGAAGGGCGCGCGAGGAGACGGGGGCGTGCAGGTGCCGCGCGCTTCGCCGCGCGAGCGGCCCGCTCCCAGCGGTGCCTCGCCTCGCGTCGGACGCTGGGCTCCTGCAGCGCCACCTCCGCAGGGGAGCCCCGGGATTGAGACCCGGGGCGGGTTGGGTCGGGGCTGGACAGAACCCCCAATAGTGACACGTCGATTCGTGAATTGTCCGTTTTCGGTTCTCGAGAGGGCGCCGTGGCCGTCATTCTCCATGCTTGCGCCCGCCAGGTTTGGGCCTCAGGTCGTTTTCACTAAACCACGTTTTACTAAAGGGGGGTCTGTCCATTCCCGATTGGGGGAGAGCGATGAGGACCCGGGGCGGCCCTGGGAGGAAGATCCAGGGTGGGGGGGGGACAGGAAGGAGAGGACGAAGAAAAAAAGACAGAGAAAGGAGAGAAGGAGGGGGGTCAAAAGTAGCCGGAGGAAGAAGAGAGGGAGAGAAGCAGAAAGGGCGAGGCAAGGAGAGCTTCCACTGCGTGCCGCCCCCAGATTTACGTCGGGCGTGTCCCTCTACAGGAGGAATGCTCAAAACTAGTCACAAAAGAGTCTTGAGGGGACGATGTTTTGACTGTACTTGAACACTGGGTGAACACTGCGCGCCCAGCTCTTTCAAAGTTAAGGCAGCGCTAGGATGAGCCTGCGTCCATCCGCGATGGGTTGGCCAGCCCTTCTCGGCCCCCCCCCTCGACCCCCATCCTCCTCCTGCGGGCATGGAAAGAGAAGCCTGAGCTGAGCTCAGGGACGCGCAGCTGAAACGAGTGCGTTCCTTCTGGAAGACACGGCAGGAGTGCGGCCGATCGGTTTGCTCCCATTCTGTGCCCGAATCTTTTTGCTGGAGCGGTGGCCAGGTGGGAAAGCGCTTTCCCGGAACCGTTCTTTTGGGGATGTTCCTCGGAGGCGTCTTGCGACAAGACCGCTTGGCTTCAAAATTCGTTGGCCAGCGCTGCCCCTGAATCTAACATTATCCGTGCGAGTGCGTTCGGAGAGATGCAAGGAATTGTATGAGATGGCATCCCACGAAGAGCTTTCGTGGCTTGTTGGAGACAGGTTTCCCAGCGAAGCTCTTGAAGCCACATTGCACTTTGTAAACAGGGCCCAGGCTGGCCTCATACCATGCTCCTAAAGCGGATAGGGATATCACCCACTATCATCGCAGGCTGCTTATGTGCGACGGGGCGAGCCAGGTTGATGACGGCCAAGATAGGACGACATGTGTGGATGGGGGTGCACGATGCAGCTCGCTAAGTAGGAAAGCTTGGTGGATGACATCAGCTTGCACTCGCTGGGAGGCCCAGCGACGGGAGCTGAGGCGTTGCGTGACGCACTCAAGTAGATGGTCGGCCTCTTGCAGGCTCGCGTGCCTCCGCTATCCTGGCACAGGATGGGCTTCCCGGGCAGCGGCGCCCACACGTTCGGCGCGATCAACCACGAAGTGGCTGGCCTCTGGCAGGCAGGGCCCCCCTTTTCCTGGCAGGGGCCAATCAATACCATCGTGGCCTCGGAGGTGACGCTCGTGACGACAGATACCGCAGAATTGGCACACAGCTCATGTGCATTCGGGATGCCATGGCAAAAGGGATATGCATATATATATATATATATATATATACTTCTGGCCATCAGAGGGCTGGGTAAGAAGGGATCGGCAGTGCACAGGGCAGGCGTCTTTGTCCAAGGCCGATGGGACTGCTCGATTGGAGGCGCGCCCAACTGTCGAACCCAGGAGCTCAGGATGTCCTTCCTCAGCTTAGACTCCAGGGTCTAGCCAGGGGCCTCGGTGGGCCCATCGTTGATGTATGCCGAGAACGGTTGGATGAATGACCCCGTAGTGATCGCCACCTCGGATTCTGTCAACACGTGCCTGGCCATCTTTTCCTCGGAAGTAATCGCGGCAGGCATGATGTCCTCGCTGACGGTTGGAGCGTTTAAATTGCTAGAAGATCCAGAAACTTGGCTGAAGTGCAAGAATCCGAACGCAGCTTTGTTGCTCAGCTTGTACCACATCTGTTGGAAGTTGGTGGAGCCTGTCACGAGGGTAGACGACGAGGGCACGACTTGGGACTTCTTTCTCTACTCTCGCCAGCTCGGAGTCTGCAGACGGAGCGATCGCAACGTAGTTTGACGCTGATGCAAGGTGCCGGCGCGACCAGAGCGGGGCCGTTGGCGTGGAAGTTGACAGGTGAATGTTGGCACGTCAAGAAGCTCACGCCACACGAGAGGAGGTCACTCCCAGGCGTGCTAACGGGTGTGCATTGGTCTCAGGCACGGTTGGCTCGAGCGTTTGCAGGCGAGTCTCGTCTATACTTGAGCTGCGGCACCTCCCGTGGGGAGTGAGTAGGAGGAGGAGGAGGAGGAGGAAAAGGAGGAGGGAGAGGAGGAGGACGGGGAGGCAGGAGAAGGAGGAGGAACATAAACAACGTGAGAAAAGGAGGGGAGCTCACGTACATTATTGCAGTCTTGCGCGCCACTGCCGCGCAGGCAAAGCTGTAAGGAGAGAGGAAGAACAAGTGAAATAATGCGGATAACGAAAAACATAACGAGAGGAGGCGGAAGAGGAGGAGACGAGAGATGAGTATAGTGATGGAGGAGGGAGGGATGAGAAGAGAGTGACCGCACATGATACCACGATTCTCCCTCACGTAGAAACATCTATATATAGATATACACACATATGTATATATAGATACGCATCGACATATATGTGCATATATAGATATATACACATGCGCACACACTTGTATGCACATATAGTTATAACCAATCGCGACGGAAGGTGTTTGGCCGTTTTCTGTCTCGGGGGGCCATCGCTGGGCCCTGGGCCTGTCACGAAACGACTCGGGATGAAGAGCCAGTCCTGGGGAAGGGGTCCAGACCTTTGAGGTGCCACGCCGCTGGCAAGAAAAACACATGACGTCGGGGGCTTGGGCTCCGAGAGCCCCAGACATGCTGCACAAGCGCGAGCTTCCGCCCGCACGAGCTTCTTGGGTCGGCCAGGAGCGTGGGCTCAGCGTGTCGCGCCCGCGGGCTCCGGCCCACCGCGCTCCCGCGGGACACGCCGAGCCCGTCCCAGTTTCCGTGGCGTCGGCGTCCTGGACGCCTCCCGGCCTCCAGCCCCGCGGAGCGCAGGCGAAGCGGAGCGAAGCGACGCGCCAGCAGCTGGCAAGGCACAGCGAGTCGCCGGGCTGCCGCCGCGACGACACGCTGAGCAGGAAGTCCTGCCCGCATACCCCCCCCCCTGCTCTCAGGTCGGGCGTGTCCCTCCACAGGGGGGAAAACCTGGGGACGACCTTTCTTCAAAAAAATAGTCAAAAAATAGTCTGGGGACGATCTTTTTACAAGCGTGTTCAGTATTTTCGATGTGTCGCCCGAAATCCCCCTGTAGGGGGACAGGCCCGACCTAAGGACAGCCCCCTCCTCGGCTTCTCGGGTCCGAGCGGCTTGCTTGGTCCCACGGCGCGCGGGACGCACCCGTGGGGCGGCGGCCACCCAAGAGGTCCGCGCGCAGCGCCGAGAGTGAGTGGATGTCCTTGCTAACCTTAAGTCGGTCCTGTCCCTCTACAGGGGGAATGTTTGAAAATAGTCCAAGAAATAGTCTGGAAGTGACTGTTCGATGTTTGTTTTGGCTATGTTTGGTTATGTTTTTGGCTATTCGTTATTCTTTAGGCTTACGCCACACCGCCGACCCCTTGTTTTTTTTGGAGGCGGATGCAGAGAATCGCAAGCGGAAAGCAGAGGCGGACGCGAAGCCGCTGACGTGCGCGGCGTGCAAAGGCGCGTTCTCGGACACGAAACATTTGAAGCAGAAGCAAGTGGAACATCATCGAGCAGCGAAAGGAGCTAAAGTGGTGTGCAGAAGCTGCGAGGAACTCGGGTTCACACCGCGCAGTTGCCAGGCTTATCAGTTCAGCGGCGCGTGCAAGAGAGGACTACCAAAGTCGGCGTTCCCCGACCCGCACAATGTCCCGCGCGACGCAAAGAAGGGCACCCTAAAGTGCAAGACGTGCAAATGATGCCCAATCGGTTGCGCGTACTGGGCAGAAAGGGAGGACGGGAAGAGGAGGATGGGGGGTGAGGCGGAAAATGGGGGGGAGAAGCATCGGTGAGGATGAGCTGAAGCGGGGCAGGAAGAGGAGGAGGGGAACGAGGAGGAAGTGTAGGAGGAGGAGGAAGAGGAGGAGGAGGGGGACACTGAGATGAGGCTCCGGGTTATGGGGCTGGGCGCGACTCGAAAAACCGGTGTGTTCGGAGATGTCCGTTGGGATCTTGCGGGGGGGCTTCTTGCGGGCCTCTTGGAGCAGTTTCGAAGGCTCTTGGGGGCCGTTTTGGGGCCTCTTTGTGGCTTCTTGGGCGCCTCTTGGAACGTCTTGGGGGCCTCTTGGGGGGTTTTTGGAGCCTCTTTGGGGCCTATTTGGGCCTCCTGGGGGCCTCTTGGGGCGTAAGGCTGGGTTTTCTGGTGCGTGGTCTCTCTCTGGAGCCCCTCTTGGGCCCGTCTCCGGGAGGTTCTTGGGCCGTCTTGGGCGGCTCTTGGGCCGTCTGGGGGCTCTCTTGGGCCGCCTTGGGCGGTTCCTGGGCCGTCTGGGGGCTCTCTTGGGCCGTTTTGGGGGCGTCGTGGAGGCCTCTTGTGCCGTCTTGGAGCAGTCGTGGGAGCTTCTTGGGCTGTCTTGGAGCGGCGGAAAGCCGAAAAGGCGAAAATGACGAAAACATCGAAAAAAACCAATGAAAATAAACGATTTTGGCCTCTTGGGGCGCTCCTCGGGGGCCTCTTGAGGGTCTCCTGGGGCGTCTTGGAGGTCTCTTCGGGCGTCTTGGAGCCATCGTGGGGCGTCTTGGAAGCCTCTTGGGGCCTCCTGGGCGCTTCTTAGGGCGTCTAGGCGGTCTCTTGGGGCGTCTGGGGGCCTCTTGGAACGTCTGGGAGGCCTCTTGGGGCCTTCTTGGCCCGTATTTGGGCCCTTTTGGGCCGTGAGTCGCTCGTGGTCGGCACCCCCCCCCCCTCCAAATCGACCGGACCGGGTTCCCGGGGGAGGGGTTTGGGGAGGGGGAAGCATCTCACACGCCGATGACCCAAGGGGTCGGCGGATTTGCCGTCCAGAATCCGCCTCTAGAGGGACAGGCCCGACCTAATGTTAACCGGAGGACCCAATTAGCGATCTTCCGCACTCAAACAATTTGGTTGATTCCTGAAGGGGGGGGCACCGCCGAGCGACATCGCTAGCACCCAGAACAGCAACAACTCCTCGGGGCGGGTGCGGCGGCAGGAGCGTCCGATCAGAATCCTGGGAGTATCCGTCGGCGGTGGGAGCATTCATCGTGGAGTACTGCTGGGCTCTGGGATGCTCTTAGACCCCTATTGGGTTCTCATTGGAATCCGATTGGGGTCTTCTTGGAAGCCTATAGAGACCTTGGTGGAATCCCGCACTGAGGGCACTGGGGGCAGCATACCATTTCCAGGTGCGAACAGCGACATGGCTTCGCCGAAGGCGTGGGGGTCGTAAATTGCGTACTGTGGCCACCCGCGCCGGCCACGAAAGGCCGCGGGAATGTCCACAGACCGCTGCCCGGCTGCGCGCAAGAGTGGCCTTTCGCCGGAGGGATCCGCGGCGCGGGCCCACGGGGGCCACCCCAGCACGGGCCCTGCGCGCTTGGATGATTGGCCCCCACGCGGCCCCCTGAAGCCGTGCACCAAAGGTCACTCGAGATCTTGCCTAGGGTCATTCTTGCGTGTAGCCGTAAGTCGGGCCTCTCCCTCTACAGGAGGAAGATCCAGAGATAGTCAGAATAGTCTGGGGACGATCTGATTTGACCATGCCTGGGCCTCGAGGCTCCCGACACGCAGGGGGCCAGAGGAGGAGGAGGAGGAGGAGGAGGAGGAGGAGGAGGAGGAGGAGGAGAGAGGAGGAGAGAGGAGGAGGAGGAGGAGGAGGAGGAGGAGGAGGAGGTTGACCATTTTGGGCGTATGTTTTGGCTGTGTCACTCTTCGCCCAAAATCGGCCTGCAGGGGGACAGGCCCGACCTAAGCCTATAAGGGCCATCCTTGCGCGCAGGCCGCGCCGTCGCCGCTCTGCCCAGCTCTCTGCGCCCCTCCGGGTGCAGCCTGCAGCGGTTCCAGCCGCCGCTGCTTGCACTGCGGTTGGCTGTGGAGTGGTGTTTCACGCTGGAAGCAAAGAAATACATAAGATGTAGAAAAACGTTGAATCAAGAAAACACGCTGGAACCAAAATTATATATATATATATATATATCAACATGTTTTTCAATAGTAGAACGGCTGGACACAAAAAAAAACAGAAAGAAGAAAAAGAACAACCAAAGAGAACACGCTGGCGGACCGCTTCGCCCGAGACCGCCCCGCCCGAGACCGCCCCGCTGGGCACCGCCCCGCCCGCACTGCGCGCTGCGCCCGCGGGCCGCCTTTGCCGGCGGCTGCTGCGCCGGGGGGGGGCTGCGCTGCGCCGGCGGGCCTCTCCCCGGAGGGCTGGCAGCATCGCGAGGGGCTGCACACGATGTCCCCAGACCCCTCGAGTCATGAAAAAATCACGACGCGAGGTTTTTCGCTATTTTCGGCCTCCGGGGGCCCTCTCTGGGCCTCGGGACCGTCAAAAAACGACGCAGGATGAGAAACCGGTCCTGGGGAGGGGGTCGAGACTTCGGGGGACCGCGTATCGAAGAAATCACGACATCGGATCTCTGGGTCCGCCGTCCCTCGATTCGGGCGATCGCAAACATGGATCGAGGGGGCGTGGATCAGCGACGGGTCCAGTGTCCATCGGGAATCGCGGATTGCCGCCGCCGAGCGAGGCGGCACCGGCCGCGTTTTGGGGGAGGGCGCCTCCCCCGATCCATGGACTTGTGGCCACCGCGCGCCGAATCCATGGATCGTTAATGCATGTTTGCGCGTCCCCTAGAGTCGCGCCGGAGCGGCCACAAGATGCTCAAGATGTCCTCGGGATGTTCCAGATTTGCTTGGATTTACCTGGACGCAATTTTGATGTATTTGCATTGACCTTGACTTAGCCGCCTTATCCCCACAAGTCGATTAGCGAGAAGTCGTTACAAAAGCCCTTCACGGGCCACATGTTTGCTTACTTGCACCTACCTTGATTTAGCCGGCCTGATCCCCACGAGTCGATTGGCGAAGAGTCGTCAAGCCCTTCAAGGGCCAGCAGTTGGATCCCCAACGATGGGGCCAGGCGGGCGGAACCTGACGGGCGGGCCGCGCGAAGCGGCCCAGGGCGCAGCGGTCCTTCGGCCTGGGGGGGGTCTGGGGCTCCGCGCCGACCGAAGAAATCTGCGACCTGGCCGAAGATGTCGGCGACGGGGAGTGTTCGCTAGCGCGGGCGCCACCAGGCACAAAAAGACTCGTCGACGCCCCAGGAGAATCCGTGGGAAGTGGAGGAGCAGACGGAGCTCCAGAAGTCATTATTATTATTAGTATTATTCTTACTTGTATTAGTAGTATTATTAATACGTTTATTACTATTTTTAATATGATTATTCGTATTATTATTACTACTACTACTACTACTACTACTACTACTACTACTACTACTACTACTACTACTACTACTACTACTACGACTACGACTACGACTACGACTACGACTACTACTACTACTACTACTACTACTACTACTACTACTACTACTACTACTAACTACTACTACTACTAATACTACTACTACTACGACTACTACTACTACTACTACTACTACTACTACTACTACTACTACTACTACTACGACTACTACTACGACTACTACTACTACTAACTACTACTACTACTACTACTACTACTACTACTACTACTACTACTACTACTACACTCCTACTACTACTACGACTACGACTTACGACTACGACTACTACTACGACGATTACTATACTACTACTAACTACACTACTACTACCTCACTACTACTACTACTACTAACTACTACTACACGACTACTACTACGACTACTACTACTACTACTACTACTACTACTACTACTACTACTACTACTACTACTACTACTACTACTACTACTACTATTATGAGAAACATGGGTGCATCTTGGGGCGCGTGTCTATTCGAATATCTGTGTCCCTGGGCGCCCCTTTCACCAGGCAAGCCTGCCGCAGAGGGGCCCGAGCTCGGCCCGCACGCCCGCGGCGAGGCGGGCCGCGGCTGACCGGGCCGGGCCGCGGCACGGTCTGTTGCCCGCCGTTCGGCCGAGAGGCCAGGGCCATGGAAGAGGGAGGCAGGGAACGAGG